>NQVE01000111.1:1512500-2112500 GCA_003260385.1 Cuscuta australis
CCGAGAGAGAGAGAGAACACAAGTTTAAGTCTATTAGGCTACCCTAAAAGAAAATGGACTGCACTAAAAAATGTTTTTTTTCAAAATTTTAAATCGGCCCAAGGTATCAAGGCGAGGTAAGGCGACGCCTAGGCAAGCGCCTTGTCACCTTAAGGTTTTCTAGGCGAGGCGAACAGACAGCGCCTTATCGCCTAGGTGACGCCTTACAAACTATGTTTGGAGTAAATAATGTCCAAACAAGATGGTCAAACAAACACGTGTTTCTAATTAGTTAGCACTTGCTGCATCTAGATTTGAAAGCAATTTACTTAAATAAAAGGGAATCACATAGAAGTGATAAGTTTTGGTTTTATATTTGCGTTATGATTGGTTTTAGTCACATGACATCTCTTACTCTCTTGGTCTTCCCAAAGTGCCTCTTTTTCCGCAACCAGATGAATCCAAAGTCAAGAGCTCAAAAGTTATTAGCACTGCTAGTTGATAACCGTAAATTTGATTTGCCGGGTATCATAAGCCAAGCACATCATTGCATTAAATGGATTCCCTGTCATGTACTAGTATTATGTTAATTTGCATTGGTTATATCATATATGCAATTCCATTTTACTCACATACTACTACATAATGTAATTCCATTTTACTCACTTACTACTACATAATGTTTAGTTAGTTTAGGACTAGGCATTCTGTAATTTAACAAATCAGCCCGAACAATTTTACATTTCTTTATGTCTTTCATTGCTTCCCAGTTTGAACCCTTATACTTCAACCTGGTGAGCATTTTATTTTTAAATTAGAAGCATTTAATACTTTCTAGTTTCTATTAAATGGAAAAACGTAGTCATTATTCCTTCTTTAGAAGGTTTCCTCAAGATGGGCATCCGGCGTTAAACAATCACTATGCTTTTTGCATGAATTAGTAGCTTTAAATCCCTTTAAGCAATTAATCTATACTATTTACTAAATTTCATGTCAATGACCCCAGCATAATTGAGATTAAGACTATGAGGATGGTGATGATGATATGTAATCTTATTTTCTTTACCATAGTATGTATCATTCCTCTTTTGTTTTTCTTTCGATTCCTAATCTGATATTCAAGAAACATTGCTCAGGACTGCTCGATAACGTGCTGAGTGATTACCTCTGGGCAAAGGCCATACTTTTGACAAGTACAACGGTCGCAACAGCAGGGCTCACAATTCAGGTCCCATTGGCTGCTATTGTGGATTCACTCACAGGAAATTCACCTGGTATCATGGATTATATTGGAGCTACTGCTGTGATGATGGGTTTTGCCGGCATTAATATACCTTCGGGTGCATGTTCAAAGTCCCAAGAAACAAATATTGAGCTAGAAGAAGGAAATCTCCACCCCACCCAGCAAGAACATGTCACACCTCAGTAAATGAAGAATTTCATGTTTTTTTAATAGTGATTGGTTGCCCTGTGTTTTGTTGAGTGATATACTTACTGACTTGTTTTTTTCTCAAGGATCTGAGTGTAACATTATATTGTTCCTGAATCCTGGACAAGGGATTGCAGGAATACAATGTTTTGATTCTTTCTGTTTTGTCATTTTTGAACATTTTTGTTTCCTTGTGTATGTGTGTGTGTGTGTAAGAAGAGAACCCCAAGTGAGAATAAGAATGAATCTTGTCTTGACTCTTGAGTTTAGTCTTTTTGCCCATGTCATTGCCAACCCGCATTACTGTGGTTCTAAAGTCTACATGTGAAACGTGGATTTTTATGTATTAAAGTTTATAAAGTATGTACCTAATGAGGATAAAAAGAATTTGTTTTATCAACATGTTATCGTTATTGTCACATTAAATTTAGAAACTCGATATCAAAACCTATTTTGATTACGCTCTCCAAACACACCCTAATGGCCTAAAATCACAAAGACACAATATGGGACTTAACCAAACACATCAGTGATCAAACATAAAAAAAAATTATGCAACCAAATGCATCACAACTCAAAAGTAATAATAATATTTGAAAGTTGGGATTTAATACCACTCAAAAAAAGTTGGAATTTTAGCAAATGGAGGTCTTTCAGTACATAGTAGTAATGTACTAGCTTTATCAATACTACTGTATGTACTAGATTTTTTTTACTAAATGCAAAGTATCGCTTTTGGATACTTGATATCATACACATCAAAGACAAACATAAATACTACGGACAAGTAGATACTTTCGCATAAACAGTTATTATTTGTATCTATTTTCAAACTTAAAAATGGTGTCACAATTGAGTTTCTAAGCATTTTCCATTATTTATTTATAATAATGCTAAAAATCCATCACAATGCTTCCAAAAATGATAATCGCAGATGATTTTATATATACACAGAAAATAATCATATATATTTAATGGACCATGCTACACTTACACCAAAAAAATGTACCTCACTTGTGCACCACAGTTTTGCACAAACATTTTGATGGTTTACACCGACACAAGTGTTGGTGCGTTAACAAAAATTTACACGGACACAAATGTTGGTGCGTTAACAAAAATTAGTTTTACACAAACACAAAATATTGGTGCAAACCTGCGGGGTACAAATTGGGGTATAAATGTTGGGGTACACATAGCTTAATCCATATTTAATAGAACCATGCTACACTTACACCAAAAATTGTACCTCATTTATACCACGCAGTTATACACAAACATTTTGATGGTTTACACTGACACGAGTGTTTGTGTGTTAACAAAAATTTACACGAATACAAAGTGTTGATCCATTAATAAAAATTAGTTTTACACTAACACAAAATGTTGGTGCAAACCTGCGGGATACAAAGTAGAGTACAAAAAACTTGGGTACAAATAGCTTTTATCCTATTTAATATGTCCGGAGATTGATTAACCATCACGTCAAAGACTCAAAGGTGGGTGGCGGGTAGGGGTGTTCAATCGGATCGATCCGATCCGATCCGAAAATTCGGATATCTGAAAATTTCGAATCATGTAAAACTCATTCCATAACCGATCCGAAAATATTCGGATATCCGATTTTTCAGATCGAATCACTGGATTATCCGAAAAGTTGAGTTTTTAGCCAAAATTTACAAAAAAAAGGTAAAATAGCAAAATCAATCCAAAATATCAAATTCAATATAGATTTACTAAAAGAAAAAATTTCACCACTAAGTAATGGCCTAATAAAAAATGATACCAAATTCAATTTGGAAGTAACTTTGGTAATTTTTCCTAAACAAACAAAAAAAACATTATTATAACAAAAGATTCTAAAATGCTAATGCAAAAAGTCCAAAATGGTTGAACATAAAATTACATTTAAACATATAGTCATAATATATATCCATAAAATTCAAAAAATATATAGCAAAAAAAAATCGGATATCCGGTTATCCGAAAAATTCCAGAAATTGAATCTATATCCGATCCGATTTTTTTCGGGTATCCGATCCGAAATACCCGAAATCTAAAATATCGGATCGGATCGGTCCGGATCGTGGACGGATATTTCGGATCGGATATTTTTGAACACCCCTAGTGGCGGGTATGTTCTAGATTTTTTCCGTGCTAGGATGCTACCACATGGGTGTTACCATGGGTGCACTCATGCTTCACACAGACGATAATTGTCTGTGTCGCACAGACAGTTATCTTCTGTGTGAAGCATGAGTGCACCCATGTTAGCACCATGTGGTAGCACTCTAGCATTTTCCTTTTAGAAATTAATAGAACATTCTAGTAGGTCTCTCCCCTACACCTATATACGGAGCATTTATTTTAAAAAAAACTTCTTGAGAATAGAATCCCCTTCGCTTACTTCACGGCATATTTCCATTGAAATCAGACGGACAATATTTTTCTCTCCAAAGTAAGTTTGAAAATTTTCAATTTTCAATTGATTTTGAAAGGGTTTGATTGCAATTTTCGGGGATAAATTTTATCTGCTAGGTTTTGAGAACGTATATAGTTTCTCTGATATAGTACTGGTATATATCTGGATGCATGTTGTGGTCTGTCCGATCCCGTTTGAGATGAATACATGTGAATGATTCGGATCTTAAATTTGCCAAGGTCCTTATAGTCTTCTAAAGGCGTTCAACTCTATTACTCCGTAGATCTTTGTTAGCTGTTAGCAATTTAGCATGATATGGATACATGATGTAGGAATTAGGATTTCTGAATCATTTAATTTTTGTAATTTTGAGATCTTGGGATGTGTTGGTTTGGGTGAATGATGGGTATTATATTCTTGCAAAATGGGTTCTATTTCTGGATTTATATGGCCTTGTATAGGACAGTTCTTGACTTCATTCTGTAATCTTTGCACGTGAAAGACCGAAACACATTAGCCTTTACTCTTCAAACAGAGTTCATCATTGCGTCTTGGTCAAAGCTTCAAACTAGATTTGCTCTCTTTTAGTATTTCTTGTAGTTGTTTTGGCTAGGAACATTTTAGGGTTTGCACATCTTTTGGCAAAGTTTGCAAGTTTAAGCTCTTTTATAATTCTAAATAGATTAGAACTGAGCCTTAATTTGGTTGAGTTTTAGTGTGAATGGCTGAATGTGTGAAGGTGATGATGTGAAATGTCAATTCATGTGTTTTTTCACACAACAATAATGATCTTAAACATGAGTTGCACAAAAGTTTCTTTGCTCTTTTTCTAACACTTGAGGATGAGATGAGCATATTCTGTATTGCATGAAGGGAAAATCACAAAAGCTTATCTGCAATGTCTTTTTTGTGTGGATATCATCTAGATTTTCTAACATATACCAAATGATTGCCTCATTTAAATATTTGTATTGCTTGAATCAGCATGTATTTAAATATACAAGTAGAAAGATAGTCCAAAGGTTGTTTTTTAAGTTGAATCATTGTAAGAGTGACATCAAATGTCACTCTTACATTCATTCTTAGTTGCTCCCCTCGTCCTTCAATAACGTGCAACGGTTATTAAGAAAGTTAAATTGTGTGGTCGGATTTATGTAGAAGAGAGAAATAGTATGTACTACATAACTACACTATTCGTTCTTTGGAAGGAAAATGGAAGTTTTTCCCTAGATGAAAAAACAAAAGGAAATATGATTTTTTTTGGGAAATAACAACTGATTTTTTTGCCCCAGTTTTTTAAAGGGCCATGGTTGCATACTACTTGACCTCAACCTCCAACAGAGTTGGGAGTATATTGGGTTTTTTTGGTCTTGTTGCTGTTGTTAGATGAAGTAATAATTAAGAGTTAGATGTTTTCAACATATATTTGGAACATTTCACAAATAGTGTGTGAACACTAATATGAAAAAAATAGATATTTGTTTATGTTAAAATATTCAAGGGACAATTATAAGTATATTTTTTGAAGCACATAGCATACACTGAATTCGGACATTTAAATTACATTGTCATCAAATTAGCACTTATAGCCAGTTTGAATCCCACTTTATTCCAAGCAAAGTACTAGCTTTGCTCTGTAGCTGAGTACTGACTGTCGCATGGGCTGAAAGCAGGAAATTCAACCACTTTGACATGCATTGTGTAAATACTCCCTCCCTCCCAAATTTGATTAAAAGTTGGGATTTACGAGGCAAAATCTCCCATCTTTTGAAATCATGCTATTTACAAATTGGTATATCGATAAAAAGTAAAAATTACATATTAAAAAACTACATAAAAAATTCTACAAAAAAAGAGGTGTCAAGAATATTTTATTTTATCAAATAATCATTAAAAACACACAAATAAACAAAAGTTATTGAGAGGAGAGAAAAATTGTAAGCAAAATTGGGACGGAGGGAGTACATATTTGTGCATGTTTCTTTGTGAAAGCCTTTGCATAGTCTTAATAGGCAATTATCAAGAAATATCACTTCCGATGAATCGACTTAATATAATCAATCTGGGAATCTCATACTGTGTAAATGTGTTATTTGGTTGATGAATCCTTGCATTCTTTTGGTGTGGGTCAATATTTGTTTGTTTTTTTCAAGTTATCTACCAGCTCACCTTATGTGTTTTTATCTTTTTGCTAGTTAAGTTGTTTAGATTGTGCTTCTCCCAGCCCATCCATCCACTCCTATTGTAGTATTTTCTTAACCCGTACCTGATATCAAGGAAGTCTTTTTATTGGAGTGCTGAAGATGGCAGAGGTAAAAATATAAATTTAGTTTGGTTGGATTTATTTTAGATATTCTATGTGAAGCATCTAAATTTTGGATTGTGGCAGGACGGACACAAGGTCTCATTACACGTGTATGACTTGAGCCAGGGACTGGCTCGTCAGATGTCTGCTGCCTTCCTGGGAAAAACGATTGAAGGCATATGGTGAGTTTCACATTATAAGGGCATACATTGAACGTACCCCCTATATACCATAACAAACTTTACATTTTGAGTTCATAGGGTTTAGATAAGTGTTGAAAAGTTAAAATTGTGTGGGTGGAAGTTGTTTAAAAGGGAGAAATTTAATGAGCCATATATTCCTTTCCTAAAAAAGAAATGTGAGAAGCATAAATTTTATTTTGAGACAGACGAAAAGGAAAGTGTAATCTTCATTGCTGGATGGACAAAAAAGATGTGTAAACTTCATTGTTGGACGAAGAGACTATAATTTAGGAATTCGGGTAGAGGGTATTCAAGAGATTGGAGATGAATGAGCTCAATATATTACCCAAACTAGTGTAACTGACCATAAAGAAAATTCTGCAGGCACACGGGAGTAGTTGTTTATGGCAATGAATATTATTTTGGTGGTGGTATACAACATGCTCCTGTGGGTAGCACTCCATATGGGACTCCGTTGCAAGTTCTAGACCTTGGTGTGACACACCTTCCAGAGGATGTGTTTGAATCATATCTGCTGGAGATTAGCCCTCGCTACACTGCAGAAACATATAGTTTGCTGACCCATAACTGCAATAATTTCAGCAATGAGGTTGCTCAGTTTCTAGTGGGTGCGACCATCCCGGAATATATTTTAAACCTTCCAAATGAGGTCATGAGCAGCCCGATTGGTGCTCTCATGTGTAAGTTACCTTCCTCCCACATCTGTTTATTTTGAAGATCATGTTTCCAAAGAAATGTGGAATTAAGTTTCTGGAACTAGAGTAGATTAGTGATTTACAAAATTCTTGACATGGCACTCTTATTTAGAAACATTATTTAGAGAAACATTACTTAGAAGTTAGAACAAGGGTAACCCGTGACTGTTAATGCAGTGCCAATGATCCAACAGATGGAATCCACATTAAGAGCAGGTGCAGTTCCTCAAGCCCCCATGTTCAGACCAGCCGCAGCAGCAGCAGCAGTTGCCCCCCCTTCTGCTTCCCTGTCAGAAAAAATAGTTGTAAGCAACAGTACTCTGTCTGAGGACACAAAAAAGCATAATGGCGTTGATTCTCAGGAGCAAAATGCCAGGAGTAATGGAGTTTTGCCTGCGTGTGCCAATCCTGCACCTGCCAATGTCACCGCAGATCCTTTGGGAGATGCTCGGAGCAAAATACAAGGTGAGATTGCAAAAGAATTTGATGCAATTATGGCAACTGGGACGATGCGTGCTAGTGAGGCTGCCACTTTAGCAACTAAGAAAGTGATGCAAAAATATGGACGCGGTACCAATGCGGTACAAAGCTGATATTGCACATCTATAAACCATTGGTGAGAGACTTCCCCAATTGAAGGATTCCATTTTTATGTTACCTCCTCCTAGTTGAAATGTTTTCTTTCTTGGCGACTAATTGATTTGGTGATGATTTGAATTCTTGAAAAGTAAACACATTCTTGAACTGTGTTAGTGTTACCCTTTTTAAAGGTTCTTTTTGTGGGCGTTTTTCTTTCGCAATTCAAATTGACCCTTGAATGAGTGTTAGACATCTCGAGAAGCGGTAAGAGACATGGTATGGTCTTTGGTCCCTATCTGACTGCTCAGATCTCATGGAGCATAAGAGATAGCTTTTGATATTCTTTAAATGGGAACAATTCTGTAGGTGATTGGTGATGCCTAAACAAGGTTTGAATATGAAACTTCTATCTTGATATAAATTTCAACGGGTTAGCTTGGGATTCTAAAATTTATTGAAAAGTTAAAAAGTGGGAACTTGAAAGTTGATTTTTTTTTTTTTTTGAACAATTGAAAGTTGAAATTTGTTTAGAAGAACAGAACGATTGTGGAGGCAGTATATAGATATCCCAGAAAGTGTACATTTTTTAAGGACATTAACTCATTTAAGGAGGATCACAAAAAATGGGATAGGAGAGCACCCTTCTCCCGAAGTTACGGTGTCATTTTGCTGGGTAGCAATTGATTCGGGATGGAGGCTGAATATCACAATATTCCTAAATGAAAAGTTTTTATGTATATCTCATATACCAATCAAGAGTTTTGATATCTTTTTTTTATATCGTTGACAGCAACCCGTTATCTTCGATCACACCCATAATTGTCGACCACTTGTTGCCACAAAATACCCCTTATACATATCATTTTTTTAATATTTTTTTGTGTTATTGACTCAAATCAGGATATTCAAATTTAACTCGCTTGAATTAAATTCAAATCCAAATTAAGTTGGGCCGAGTTTGAATATACTGAAACCAGAATCAAACCTGACTCATCATTCCTATATTGAAAGAGCTTATTGGTACATTTGGATGACCCAAATACGCATTAAGTATGAGTCATAATATAATCAGTCTACTTAATTAGTTTTTATTGGTACATTTTCTTATGGCTTCCTTCTATCGTGTTTCGCTCCTCTTGGTCACAATTCGTAGGGTTGGATACGAGTAGTGGTATGTTATGAATTGTGAGTAGGAATTACATATAGAATTGTACAAAAACATTTTTTTTAAAAAAAAACTAATTTATCTTGCCGTTGAACGGCTAGAGTTTAGAAAACATGGAGAGGGGGCATGGCGCTATGGTTGTGGCAGCAACTTTTTTGCGTGATAGCACCTAGGGGCGGGGGGCAGGGGCGTATTCCAGCGTTATAGTGGCACCATGCTAACACGCATGAAGCCCGCTACACATACTCTAAGGCTATGGCATAGAATTACGAGAGTGACAAAGAGTGAAAGAAATGAGGATGTAGAGGATTAGTTGGATAAAAATATAAGGACAATTAAAATTCAAAAAATTTAGAAATAAAAACAATTAGAACCCATCAAACAAATTTGTGATAAGGCCAGCAAAAACATCGTTTACGACATTACAATCTCAGATTCAACCATAAAGAGGAGAAATTTTACTTGGCTCGATTTAAAACTACTGCAACAAAATCTGATAACATTACCTATCGATGACCTTCTCTGGCCAAGGACAATAAGTTATACTCTGACCTTTGCTTTTTCTTCATGGAATACAAAGTATTTGGGACTTGGGTGAATGCCATTGGTCATCACGATAACTTCCTCGACATGTTCTTCAATCCACATCCTAAACACTTTAGTACGACAGTCCTCGATTCAGAATCGGGTTCGATGACAAATGTAACCCCTAAGAAATCTCTGATGTGCCTCAAAGTCTCCATCGCATAAGGCGAAAGTTTACCTACATGAACTTTGGAAACATCTTGCGGACACAAGGCACAAAGTAGAAACAACAGACCCTGCAGACACAAGTGCAACTCTATGATGATGACAAGTATTGTAGTTCCAATTCATTGTATTTTCAAAACAAGGTTACAAAAAAGAATGGCATCTGGAGTGCATATATACTTGCATAAATTACGTGCGTAAGTGAAAAACATACCATAGTACTATCTGACAGCATAAAAGTACTTCCTCAAATTAATCGCCTCACCTTCCCTTTTAGTCCATCCTAAAATGATTCTCACTTTTTTACTTTCTAATAAAGGAATGTGTGATCTACAATCTTTTATCTTTCCTCTAATCAAATTCCAACCACTCCCTTTTTACTTTTCAACACTTTTCTTAAACTCCGTAAAGTCAAATTGGGACGATTAATTCGAAATGGGGGGAGTATACTTCATCCTTTCTTTATTAACTGTCCATTTCACGATTTGTGTCAGACTTTTGATGAGTCAACTAATTAATACTAATTTAATTGATGTCCCACTATTTTTGTCTCATACCATATGTGGTCATATTTATGTGGCTATTTTCACTTTATCTTACTTTTACTTTACTTTTTACAGCAACATCAACCACACAATTTTACTTTTCTTAATCTTTGTCTTACACCCTCATAACCCAAAAATAGTAGGATGAAGGGAGTAAATAAAAAATAACAAATTAAAATTTTAATATAAATAAAAAAGGCAAGAGGAAAAGTCATCAAGGTAAATACCTGGTGTGTGGAATCAACAACGCCTCCCTGTTCAATTTCATTCAGTAGCGCAGAAGCAATTTGCTCGCCAATATCCGCAGGAGGGGTTAAGCAATGGCTATCTTTATCATCACCAATGTCCATAGCATCTTCTTCTACTGCATAAGATACAGCAGTGTCAGCCGAAAAGAAGCAACCAGAAGTGGTTTCTGCAACAAGGGAAATTCCATAGCCAGGTGACCTGCAATTAACATAACATATCTGGATGAGATCAGCCAGGGCATTCAGGCAATTAGTGAATACTGATGTGTAGAAAAGTTAACATACTCTCCAGCTTGTGGGCCAGCCTTATGGTCAGTAAATATATGAATGTCAGCAAGCAGTTGATTCAATATGCCACGAGCTGCATGTATCATGGTATTTTCGAACTGCACAGACACTTTTGTAGAAAAAGAAACACCTCTTATTCTCTTTACCAACCCCCCATCAGTCCAGCTGACTGCCTGAAAAACAATTGAGGTCAGATCCATGAGAAGCAAGTGCACTAGAGTGAGTGACTTTCACCGTTTCAATTTTCTCATCGAAAAACAAAACTGATGCAACCTGAGAACACAAACTCACTCTTAAACTATCCTGAACAATCGGGACAGATAAAATTACTTCTCCACCCCCATTGGGAGCAACTCCTCTGCTCTCAACTTTCAGCCCGAGTCCTTCCGAAGGCACTCCAAACTGCTTCAAAATAGGCAAGGTAGCCGATCTAAAGGTATCAACAGATGGATCCTTAGGATCATTTGTGATCCCTGAAAGAGTAAATTTTCATTCAAATATATATGCACTACAAATGAAAAGAAAAATGAAATGCTAATTTCCAAAACACAGATGCCATAATAAGATTCATGCTTGAGAACAATTTATGCTTAGAATGTGAGAGATACTTGAAAACAAAGTAAGAACTGCAGAACCTTGAGCCTATTAGAGTATTAAACGTTAAGTACTACTTGAAAAATCCAGTTAATTCTTGTGCGGCGCATATTCAACTAACTAATTTAAAGTTAGGAATGAATGGCTCAGAATACGGTCAAGGCATTCTAGAAATTGTAAACTTGTAAATAGTACTCTGTATTTTAATACTCCCTCCGCCCAATTGCCCAAATTAATTTTCCCAGTTTGAGCAAGCATGGAGATTAAGAAAAGTTACAAATTTTATTAACTTTCCCAATATGCCCTTGAAGATGGTACCAATATCGTCATTGATGCAATTTTCGAAGCATAAATTTTAATAACTTCTCCATCGTTACATTATCATCAATGCAATCACCGCCACTCATAGTGCTTCACCTCCGGCAACTTATCCCCTTTCCATTTCGATGCCAGATCTTCAATACAAGAACCAGATCTTCATTGTTGATGCAAAGACCGAAAAGTTTGAGTTATTAAATTATTTTCAGAACCTCACTATTTCCTGTACTACATTGTTGTTTCACACATACCTTTACCGCTCATCTTTTTAATACTTTGGGTTAACTATTACGTCTTCCCGGGCAAAAGACTTTCAAAAACTTCTCAACCTTCATAGGTAGGGGTAATGTTCGCATACACCCCTCCCCATATCCCACTGGCCACCGATGAGACTTAATTTGGTTTCTGTTTCCATTGTTGTTAACTGTTTCAAATATCGGAAATAAGAGTATTAATTTGAAGCAATGAAAAACTGGGAATACTACTATGAATCAGAAGATAGGGTGGCTGGCAACTTTTCCCTATAAAAACTTTGTTAGAGTGTCATCCCACATCGGAAGTTCAAGAGCAAAATAATCGGTATATAAGCTCTTGAGTTGAAGTAACTAATCGATTGGATTCAATCTTTTAATGTGGTTCAACCCAAGTGTCTTATTACCCAATCCAGTTGTCCATACTCATCCTAAAAATTCTATCAAACTTAACTTCTAGAATTTCATGTTCTTTCTTTAGAACATCCATACAACCCACGATCAACTCATCAAATTAGAATATTAGATCATTTCCCACTATAATTGAACGACAAAGGGTCCCGCATGTCAATTCACACAATGTGTTAATCCATCCATATACTTTAGAAGATTCTCACATACATAATCAATGGATATTTGTGTGTGGGAAGGTGGGAATCGAAAAATTTCATAATTAAAATATTTAATTTATTATTTTAATTTGTAGTTTTTAAATTTTATAACTATCTATACTTGATTAAACCAGTTGAGTATCCTATCAAAGGAGAACGGGAATTTGATCCATCCTCCTTTTTTTCCTACATTAAGGCCCTGTTCTTTTGGGTTGGAAAAATTAACTTCCAACTTCTTCCAACTCTTCCCAGTTCCTTCCAACTCCTAGTTTTTTCCAACGACTTAAAAAAATATTTATATATGACAAATATACAATAACATTATATATCCAAATTTATAACTTACCACCTCAGACACTGACAAAAATAGATTCTTTTTTATACCCAGCTTTTTCCAACTCCTTCCAGTTTCTTCCAACATCCAACTCTAAAATTTCAACCCAAAAGAACAGGGCCTAATAGCCTATTATTTAGGGTTGTAAAAAAAGAATTGGATGTTGGAAGCATTAAATTGAAATGAGTTGGTAGAAACTAAAAGAAGTTGGAAGAAACCAGAAAGAGTTGGAAAAAATTAGAATGAGTTGGAAAAAAACTAAAAAGTGTTGGAAAGTATTGGAAAAAAATAAAAAAGTAAATGAATTTTTTCAATGGAATTTCATGTTTTTAAATAGTTCATAAATTACTTCACTTTGACTATTTTATTTTTTCTCATGTCACTATCTTTGTGATTCACACGCATTATTATTTTGTCTTTCACTTTTTAATATATATAATACACTTTCTTTTACTTATTATATTACATGACACTAACCTATCTTCCAAAAATTATGGACAAAAGAACTATTTTTATTCATTTGAATTGACATAGGGAAAACACCAATATTTTAATTTAGAAAATAATAAAAAATGACCAAAAAAATGTGTAAAAATACAAATTAGGAGAACAAAGAATAGAACTACGTAAATAAATTGAGGTGTAACCATTTTAATATTTTATGATAACATTATAATGCTAATTAAAATTTATTTTTTCTAAACGTACGAAATGTTTTTTAAATGACTTATGACATTACTTAAATTCTTCTTTTTGAAACAATTACTTAATTCTTTTTATTGTATTATATAAATTCATTAAATTCATTAGGATAACAAATATTATGAACATAATAATAGTAATAATAATAATAATAAGAACAATATGAAAAATACACCTAAATAATTTTTTAAAGTAATTGTTGGAAGAAACTGAAAGATGTTGGAAGAAAAAGAAACTAGAAGATGTTGGAAGAAATTGGAAGAGATTGTTAGAAAGTGGAAGTAGTTGGAAGAAACTGAGAGTTAATTTTTACAACTCTAAAGAACAGGCTCTAAATCATTAATAAAACCGACGTTGCATACTTCTCAACATTGCCTGCTTCTTTGTGAATCTCACACTATTATATCTCTTTGATTTTGTCTTGCACTGCTCCATCTTTTCATAAATTCCTTTTTTGTGGCAATGTTTGTCCAAGCCTCTAAGGTAAACTAACTATTTATAAAATACTAGTTTATTTTTTTATTTCATAGTAAGGGAGAAGTTTCCTCAGTTGGTATTTTTGTCCATATTTGGCCTAGTGTTTCTTATTTATCAACACCATAAGACTACTTTGTTGCTAGAAAATCTCTAATTCTGCCTCGCTCCTTTCAGCTTCTAAACACCTCTATTAAAGAAATCCTAATTACTTTATAGTCTATGATGAAATTATGAATCCAATTAAATTTTCCTAAATCAGAATAAGATTTAACAGAGGGGTTCACAAACATATTATTAGATATTTGATTTGCAACATTTGAAGCATCTGTAAGTCAAGTACTAGCCCAAAAACTCTGCATACTGGCCACTGTGAATTATTTTATTGAGCTTCTTATTCACTTTCTTTAATTCTACCACATGTGAATTATTGTATCTTTTTTCTTAAGGTGCTTCTGAGGTTTCTCTCATACTTGAAGAGCCACTATATTAAGTTTTGAGGGAGCAAAATAGATAGTTAGAGCTTCTTGTGTAACTTGTTGATGGGTAACTGGCCATTCATCCAGAGTAGTGTGTTTGTATTTGCGTGTGTATGGGATTGTTAGCTAATCCAATCACAATCTAATCTTGTGTGTTAACTGCTATATTTTGTTGTCTAGAAAGTAAAAGCATTTCTAATTCTCTATCCGTGTAGATTCATTTTGTTTTACTTCTACAATTGAACTACAAACATGGTCATTTTCACAACAAAATATTTCCTCCATCCCATATCTTTCTTCTTGTTTTCCTTTTTGGGTCGTCCCATATCTTTCTTCCCATTTCTTAATTTGGTAAATAAATTTGGTCAAAAAGACTAAATTAACCCCACTTTCTTCTACTTCCCACCCAACCCACGTCTCCCTCCCACCCCTGTTTGTTTTCTTATCCTTCTTCACACTCCCCCATGTTTCTTCTTCGTCTTCTTCAACCTATCTCTCCTTTCTTCCTTTTCTTTGTCATACCACACCCTTCCTCCTCTTATTCTTCTTCTTTGTTAGCCTATTTCTTTGCCTATTTCTTCTTCTTTGACAGACCAATTGCAAAGCTAATTGGCCAAGCTTTGGAAGATCTATGCAAGAAACTTTGGATTTCTTAATACTCTTTGCACGGCGACCAAGGGGCAGCAACAGAGAACTCTAGATTTGATGTTCAATTTTTGAGTACGAACCCTAGATTTGATTTTCAATTTATTTATCACCTTCTACTCCTCATCGATCGACAGTTCTCTTTTTTGATTTCTTTGTGGATTAACCCTAGATTTGATATTTTTTAATGTGATGGGATTTGATTTTGATATCATTTTATATTTCGAATTTTGATTTTAATTTCCCTCTCATGTGGGCCACACTAGATATGAGGTTGAAGATTGAAGATGTTGATGAAGAGGTATGGCATGGGTTTGAGGCGGAGGGCAATGACGGGGGGCAGGGGTTACAGAAGAAGAATAGGCAAATAAGTGAGGGTAGAATTGGAAAGTCAATGCATTTTACATTAAAAACCGTGCCAAGTCAAAACAAGAAAGATAATGGACAGAGGGAGTAATAGTATAGTATATTAGCCATTCCTAGGTCTGAATCTGATAAAACATTTGGTTTTGAGGAAATTTATCTCTATAGTATTATACATAGCGAACATACGCATCTTTGCACTTTCATACTTTGTAATCTTTAGATTATAATTCATAGTTATTATTTAGAATCTTAGATATCTCGCTATCCAGTGCACTACGTGTCAAAGACTAGCATTAAATTAGTATTTTGTATTTATGTGGAAGCATGTTGGTGTAGTGGCAAAGAAGCCACCCCCAAGCTTCTCCACATCCAGTGCATAGTTGTTACGGTGGCTAGGCGAGGCTGGGCGCTAGAGAACCTTCCAATTGCCTAGGCGATTAGGCACCCGCCTAGGCATCTGCTGGGCGAGTGGGCTATGGCGACCATAATAATTTTATAGGTACTAATGTTAAAGCATATAGTATGAAATAATCAATTAAAATGAACATTGATACCAACTTTATGAAATAGAGTATTGTACTATATATATATATATATATATATATATATATATATATATATATATATAAAAGCCTACTATAATAAAGTGAGCTTTTAAAAGGCCTATTAAATTTTGGGTGTTATACTCTTGTGTAAAGGTCCAATAATCTTTTAATGAATCTAGCCAAGTTATTTGACCTAGTCTGCTAGTCTAAATGATAGAGAGATAGAAAGAGATAGTGGAGTCGTTGCAGATCTAAGAGCCGCTGCAAACCGCGACAAATAATCGGCGAGAAAGATAAGTCTTCTCTCTATCTCCTCCATCTTCTCACTCTATCTCGCGCTTCTAAAACGGAGACGCATCTCCAAGATGGAGACACAGTCACCCGTTTCCGTACAACACAGTCGCCCAGGGAAAAAAAGCTAGGCGACCAATTTGGCGTCCACAAAACCTCGCCCAGACGCCTAAGCGACGCCTTGATAACTATGATCCAGTGTTCAAGCCCCACCCTTGCATTAAAGATATTGAGATTATAAGATTGAATAGATACTAGACTGATACGTCTTGGAGCTATTTAAAAAATGTATTTATTTTCTATTTATCTCTGCTTGCATTTAGCAAATTTTCACATATATTTTTGAAATGTAAAACATCAAATTAACAACCTGGTGAACACTTTGAATTAAACAACAATAAATTCAAACAATATTTCTATTACATTCTCAAACAACATTTCTATAGCATTTATAGCATATAATTAATGGGTTTTGAGTAAATGTTTTCTTGTTGTAAAGATACTTTTTTTAGCAAGGTCTTATTTTTTGAAAATAAGAGAGGAAAAATTGTGTAAAACAAGAGCTGTGCAGCATTTCACAGTAGAATGCAAATCAACAATACTCCCTATGTCTCCTCTCAATCAACCCTCGGTTATCATTCACTCTGTACCCTAGCCACATTCAAGTATTCAACACCCAATAGCAACAATAAAAAAGGGCAAATGCAAGAAATACCTTTAAGCCTAATACTCAGAGGCTTCTTTCCAAACAAGCCAAGAACAATCAAAGGTTCCATGAAATATCCAATTGAGCGACTCACTCCACAGTCATGAGTTAAATTCTTCCCACCCATCACAATCCCAGGTTTGTACCTCAACTTTGTGCCTGCCAACAATAACAATCTAACATTCAGAAAATCTATTATAAACCCTAACTTGACAAGAGCTAAGAAGATCCGAACAATATAACTTACCAGTTTCATTGATTTCAACCACGCAGTCATCACAGACCTTCTCTAGGAGGCGGAGGAATGATACTTCGTGGTGGCGGAGGCCAGGCCATGTGGCGTCAGAGCGTATGTCCTCAATGAGAATCGGAGTTGCAGAGAGGGTGGAGAGAAGCAGCCGTAGCCTCAGGTTCTGGCTCCCCTTGAACTTCATATATGATATCTTTCCCATTGTCTTCTACAGCACCTGTTCCCCGGGGGCTGGGATTTAGGCTATGTTTGGTTGGAGGTAGGTAAAAGTTTTATTAGGTGGGTAATGGTAGGTAAAGTAAGGTAATGAGTTAAAAAATTCTGTTTGGATGTTTATTAGGTAACGTGAGGTAGGGAAAGAATAAAATTACTAAAATATCCTTGTGGTTGTTTTTCTTTATTTGTTTAGGATGTATTTATATGAAATTACCTTTCACATTATATTCTTTTGTACGGACTTTTAGATGCGTACGTAAAATATATATACAAAATTATTTTTACAACAATTCTAAACATTTTTTTAATTTAATTTATTAGAATTTATTTAAATTTCAAATGTAAAATTTTAAAATTAAAGAAACACTCTTGGACGAAACTTCTAAGTAACATCATCTTATATAAATGCAATTGATCAAAATTTAGTTGTCATACATTTCATAATAAAAACATCAACTATATTGTTCTTCCACACATCAAAAAAAATGGACATTGACTTCAAATGTAACATATGTTCACAAAAAACAACGACATATTTAGACACAAGTCTTATGATAAATAAAATAGTGATCAAATGTCTAATTTCTGTTTTAAAAAAATATAATTGAGAATGCAGCAATACAAGTTCAAGTGATCAAATGTCTAATTTCTTTTTAAAAAAATATATTCCAATGTGCATATAATTTATATATTCCATATATCAGGAATAACAATTACAGAGCTTATACACCAGAAATTTAGTTATATATGAAGTATGTATTATTTCGATTTCTATTGAGAACTAACAGTGGGATAAACTCCATTCACGATGAATATAATTAAGCTATCACCTCTAATGACTCTTTTGCAGCAATACAAGTTCAAGTGATCAAATGTCTAATTTCTTTTTTTAAAAACTATATTCAAATGTTCATATAATTTATATATTCCATATAGAAGCAAAAAGAAACAAAAAGAAACAAAAACTGAAAAACAGAAACAAAAAACAGTGAAATAAAGGAAAACTGAAAAAAGGAAACAAAAAAAAGAAAACTGAAAAAAAAAGTGAAAGAAAGCTGGAAACTAAAAAAAAATTGAAAATTGTAGTAAGCAGAGGAAATTAAAAACTGCAAACTGAAAATTGAAAAAAGTGTAAAATTGAAGTAGAGCAGAACGAAAAAAGTGAAAAAAAATCTGGAAATTGAAATAAAAAGTGAAAATTGAAGTTCAAAAAAAAGTGAGCAATGGCTATAGAAATTGAAGAGCATAGCAGAACAAAAATAAGCACGTAAAAAAATCTGAATTGAGCAGCGAAGGAGCAGATGGCGATCAAAATTGAAACAAAAAAAACTATGCAGCGATTATGGCGGAATTGAAGAGCACAGCAAATTGGGAAAAAAAAAGTGAAAATTGAACGGCGACCGGAATACCTGTCTATTGGCGATCGGAACCGGAAGAAGAAGGCTATGTGAAGATAGCGATTGGTTTCGTGCGATTGGGTGAGGGGCAGCGGCTTATTACCGATATTTTGCCAATTTGGGGTCACGGCTGAGCTAAGGTAGTAGGGATACTTACCAAATATTTCAGTTCAGTATGGGATTTTAGGCTGTACTCATTTCGATCCCGAAACATCGGTTCGGTATGGTTCGAGATGGTTCGGTATCGGTTTCGGTACAAATCGAGATAAATATATACGTACCTAATTTACACCATAAAATGTAACAAAACCTTTTATTTTTGAAAATCCGAAAGTACATTTAACCAAAGAAAGATAAAAAGTTTAAAAATGAAAAAATAAAACGCAAGAAATACTTATGAAAGTTAATTTATATTTCACAAACTAAATAGAATGAGTGATAACAAAGTATTATTTCAAATGTTTGTTAATATATTATACTCATTTACAAAAATTAAAAAACTATTATTAAAGTGCAACTTACACATAATAAATTAAACTAAATTGTCTATATAATTTTTTTATTTAATGAAGAAATATAAAAAAATTATTATTTTTATAATATATTAATATATATGTTCGGTTCGGAATTTCGGTATGGGAAGTAAGCTCGTACTGTTCCCAAATACCGGACCGACCGTTCAGTTCGGTACAGTTCGGTTACTTTGCGGTACTTTATCGGTTCGGTATTTTTCAGTTCGGTATTCTTGGTTTTTCGGGAAATATCGGGACCAGTTCGGTCCTTGCTCACTCCTAGCCCGGTCACATATCTTAATTTTTGTTACAATATTAAACCTACCTCCCCTACCTCCAAACAAACACAATGTTAGGGACAGTATGTATGGATGGAAGGAGGTAAAGTTTTATTAGGTACTAAATGGTAAATAATTGAAGATAGGTAAAGTAAAGTAATAAGTTGAAAAATTGTGTTAGAATATTTATTAGGTCATGTGAGGTAGGTAAAACATTAAAATTACCTACATACCCTTGTTCTCCACGCATCAAAAAACAGCAAAAATACATACTCCCCCGTCCCCAATTTAATTACAAATTGAGGTTCACGAGTAGAAGTATCTCACTTTTTAAAATCATTTTATTTATAAATTGATATATTAATTAGGAAAAAAATTACATATTAAAAAACTACATCAAAAGTTCAACAAAACAAGAGGTGACAAGAATATTATATTTTATCAAATACTTAATGAAATTGCATAAACAAAAAAAAGTTATGGAGAAGAGAGAAAAAATTGTAATCAAATTAGGGATGGAGAAAAACAATTTAAAAAATGGAATAAAATATTTGACAAAAAAGCAAAAAAAAGCAAAAAAACAAAAAAAAACAGCAAAAAATAATAGAAAAAAGGAACAAAAAACCGCAAAAATAGAAAAAAAATTAAACGGCAAAAAGAAACATGAAAAAAACAGTAGATTTCACTAATTGACAAAAAAAGCAGCAAAAAAACCCTACCTGAAATCCGCCGGAGGAAAGAAGATTCACGCCGGAGAGAATGGAGTCGCCTGTGTTAGAGTTGCGGCGCTGCGTCTGGGTCGTCGACGAAGATCGCGGATGGGAAACCTGCGGTTGGAGAGCTGCGGCAAGAAGAAGATCGGAGTGGAGAAGGGCAACAGGGAACAGAGAAGATCGAATGGAGAACGAAAAACAAGGGAGATGCTAGGGGTACATTTTAGTGTACCCCATTTCTACACCACCTCCTCCATAACCACTCATTTATTTTTTCTTTTTATTTACTTAGGGGCTGTTTGGCAACTTCTGAATCGGTAAGTGCTGAACCAATAAGAGGTCTGAACCAGTAAGAGGTGAACCAGTAAGAGGTCTGAACCATTAAGAGCTAGTATATTGCTTAACTATTCAGAGGCAAATGTCTGATCAATTCAGATAAGAGGTCTTAACCATTCAGACTCTGTATAATACTTAACCATTCAGAGGCAAATCTCTTAACCATTCAGACATCTAAACCATTAAGAGGCTGAAACAAACAGTCTGAACCATTAAGTGCTGAACCATTCAGACATCTGAACCATTAAGAGGCTGAAACAAACAGCCCCTTAATTTTTTAAAAATTTCTTGCCTATTTAAGTGGTAATGGAGGGGGTGGGGGACAAATGGGGTACACCAAAGGTGTACCCCTAGCATTTTCCAAAAAAAAATCGAAGGGAAACACTGAAAGCCGAAAGTTTAGAGTAGGTTTATCCTGGCGGTCTCAATTTTTTCAATGTTAAGACCCGTTTGGTATACAAATTGATGGAATTGGAATTGATTTGGAATTGAAATTCTACGAGATTCAATTCTATAGAATTGAATTCACCGATTCCAATTCACTTTTTGCACTATCAATTCCAAATCCACATAATTTTTGTGCTACCAAACACTAGAATTGGAATTGAAATTCTCAATTCCAATTCCATAGTTTGAATTCTATGTACCAAACGGGGCCTTAAATTACTTTCCCTTCGCCTCCTATTTGCTATCTTAATTTTTTCCCAAACAAAGTTCATCTTGTCTTACTCTACCTCCACGGCCTATACCTCCCTCAATCCAAACATAGCCTTAAGGGGTGTATTTAATTACGATTCTAATGGATTTTTTTGTATTTTAAAAGTTGGTAGATATTCAACTGAGACTTTGAAAAATCTTTTAAAATATGAAGGTATTCAAGTGAGATTTTGAAAAAATCATTTGAAATGCAGAGGTATTAATTGAAACTTTGAAAAATCTTTCTAAATCAAATGGTATTAGAAAATTGATAGATTCTCAAGGACTGTTATAAAATATGAATTTTGAAGGATTTTTAATTTGAAGTATAAATAAAAATACCCATTAAGAATCCGACCAAAATCGTTGGGATTTTGCCAATTCCTTTCTCCTTTTACGCATGTTCTTCTCTTCTGCCCTTCGCCTTTCCCTTCTTTGTCACCCCCTCTTTCCTCCATCATCGCCACCTCTACAGCTTCGCCATCAATTATCTTCAATAGAAGAACACCTTCGCCCCCAAAGTAGATGTCGCTGATGACATCTCCTTCACGGATCTAGAGTGGAGAGATCCGTGAAGGAGATGGTGTTGCTCCAGCGTAGATGCAATCCACAATACTCCAATCTTGCTCCAAGTTAAATGAAGAGACTGTTAGCCTTGGTTTGCTAAGCCTCGTGTTTTGATGTTAACAAATAATATAAGAGTTTAACGTTTGTTTAAGTGTTTCGGGGACAACAAGAATCCATTAAGATTCGGTTATCAAAAATGAAGTCGAAACACTAAACTAGCGTAGGATATAGTTAGAAATTGATGTAAGGATATGATTTTATATACTTATATTCACAAGCTCAAAAACACTCACAAAAGTTTAAAACCCTTTTATAATCATTTTCAAACATCCAAAAAGTTTTAAACAAAATTGGAAATGATTTAGACAAAAATGAAAAAATTGTCAAAATGGTCATTAGGTACCTAGGTACCGTGAGGGGTACCGTAAGGGATACCGTGAGTGAATCTGAGAAGGTACCCCTACCGTCAGCCCGGGACCCCCTACCATCAGGACGAGACCCCCCTACCGGAAGGGTGTCGTAAGAGGACAGATACCGCCAAAGAGTTTTGGCTTGAGAAGGTACCTAACTACCGTGACAGAGTACCGTAACCATTGGAACACTATTCCTGATTGCTGATTTTTGAATTAAATCAACCCTAATCACCTTCCAACGGCTAATTAACATCTTTCACTATAAATATAGGCCTAATACTTCATATTTCAACAAGAAAACAAAGCTCCAAACATCCTCCATTTATATTCTAAGTGTGTTCGCTCTTAAATTCATTATTTTCAATATTTTGGCTGTTTCAAGAACCTTAAATTCCTGATTTTTATACACACACTTTGAGCTTGTGTTTCTAGTTATATACTCTCATATTCACAAGTTTGTATTGTATTTTTGAGAGAGTATAATTTCCTTCTACACCAGCTAAGTTTTGTTCTTCATTTTTATATTATAGTCGTTGTGTAGAACCTTTGTTTGTGTTCTTCAAACACACTTTCTTACGGTCGAGAATAGCCATTAAATTCTCATGTTGTAACGATTAAGGATATCCGTATAAATACTTGGGTAGAGGTTCAAGGATAGCCTTTGAAATCCTTGGGAGAACGGAAGAAGATAGCCGTTAAATCTTCATTGTAAACGGTTCGAGATAGCCGTTGTGAAATCTCAGAGTGAATCCTATTGGCAAGGGTTGTTTGCCAAACTAGTGCGGTGCTTTGACAGAGTTCAAGAGACTGTGACTTAGTGGATTTGGAAATTCTTGAGGAGAAGCCTCGAGGTATTGGAGTAGGGGTTTCCCGAACCAATATAAAATTGGTGTGTATTTTACTTTACGTTTTATTTCTGCGTTTTATATATTGCTTCCGCATTTACCAACATCGTTTTTATCAAACTCTGAAAATATTTTTAACGCCTTATTCACCCCCCCTCTAAGGCGTGGGCACAACGACTAAACCGACTGACAGAGACAACTTAAAAAAGAAGAATGAGGAAGAATCGAATCCCCTCCGTGAATCCCTTCGCGAATCTCCTTTGTGAACCCGCTATAGAAAGAGTCGAAGAGGCAGGAAGAGAGCATATCATGGAGACATTTTAAATTACTCTAAAATTTATTAAAATCTATCTAGACTCATATGGAGTTTATTAAAATCTATCTTGATTCATATGGAATTCAAATAATATATGAATCGTACATAATCTATGGATTTTAAAAATTCTAAAAAAAAAATCCTTTGAAATCTCAATCAAATACACCCCCTTAGTTCTACACTGTTGTATGTTAACAGAAGCAGATCTAACACATGTTTCCCCTGCGACGGTCGAACAGCAAATGGCGTAACTAAGGTTTAGAGTTCCTTCTGTAGTTCTATGGACCCTCTTTCCCCTTTTTCCAGTTGGTTTTTTAGGTGTGTGGGGCTACCCAACTTTGTACTCAAGTTGCATTTTAATTTATTTGGGATATTAATAATGATTGACACCCAACCCAGCATCTCATTTACTCAAGCTCATCCCATATTTTTAACTTAATTAAGCTTACCTTAATTATTACTCTAATCTCTACTATATATAGAGGTTGTGTGCTTATGTTGAACCGTGCAAAAAACTCCTCCTCCTCTGTGTGAGTCTTCCGTGTGGTTTTTTCTTCCAATGTGTGTTCATCTTTGTTCTTCTCTATTTCTTTGTGAGTGGAGTGTGGCGAGGTGGGGTTGGGATGTTGCTCCTTTTAGTATCATAGTAGTGCACAACTACGGACCCATTTTACGGGTGACCTGGGTCTAATCAGAATAAATAAATACACCTAACAGTGGTATCGGAGCCTCGTTCTTCCTTTGAATCTTTTTTTCATTAATCCCTTAGTGGGATAACTTTTGTGGTCAAGGATTGAGTACCATTTATTGGTACTTCTTTTCGGTCAGTGCCCCCTTTTATCATCATCATCACAAAAAAGGAATCAGTGGGTCTGTTTTTGAAAAACAAGAGGATGATCCATGATGTTTTATCGTTAAGGGTAAATAAGTTTACCTTTCCCGCTGATTTCCTAGTTTTGGATATGGAAGAGGACAAGGAGAAGCCGCTCTTACTAGGGCGACCATTTCTTGCCACCACAAAGGCATTAATTAATGTTCATGATGGGGAGTTAACCTTGAGAGTGGGCAACGAAGACGTCACTTTCCAAATGATGAGTGTCACGAACCGAACTCCAGACCTGGCTAAGTTTTGCAATTTAGTAAAAATCATTAAAGATAAAGCGTCTGTTGATGATCTTTTAAACCTAGAAGCCGCTTTCCAAGAACCTATGTGTGAGGAAGTACACGAGGTAAGTGATCAACCTGTACCCACTAAGGAACCAAAATCCTTAAAACTCAAACTGTTATCGTCACACCTTGAGTATGCTTTTTTAGACAATGAGGGCCAATGTCTCGTTGTTATTGCTTCTGATTTAACATCCGACCAAAAAGAAAAATTACTGGTTGCTCTCCGTCAACACAAGCAAGCGATTGCTTGGAAACTGGAGTATATTCAAGGTATAAACCAGTTGAAGATGGGTTTAAACCAGTTGTCCAAGCACAACGAAGGTTAAACCCAAAGTTAATGGAGGTAGTGCGAAAGGAAGTTTATAGACTATTAGATGTTGTTATTATTTATCTTATCTCGGATAGTCAATGAGTGTCACTAATTCACATTGTCCCGAAAAAAGGAGGGATGACCGTGACTAGGAATGACAAGGGTGAGTTAGTCCCTGGTAGAACTATGACCAACTAGCGAATGGTCATAGATTACAGGAAACTTAACGAAGCCACCAGGAAGGACCATTTTCCTATTTCTTTCATTGACCAACTTATAGAAAAATTGGTCGATCATGCTTATTATTGCTTTTTAGATGGAATGAGTGGATACTCCCAAATCCAAGTCAATTTAGAAGACTAAGAGAAAACCACATTCACTTGTACTTTTGGGATGTTTGCCTTTCGGCAAATGTCCTTTGGACTCTGTAATGCCCCTACCACCTTTATGAGGTGTATGATAGCTATATTTGAAAAGTTTATTGAGAATTTTTTGGAAATCTTTATGGGTGATTTCTCTATCACAGGGAAGTCATTTGACAAGTGTTTAGGTAATCTCGAGAAAGTTCTAAAAAAGATGCGAGGAAACCCACTTAGCTCTTAGCCGGGAAAAATGCCAGTTTTTTGTTAAAAAGGGAATTGTGTTAGGCCACAAGGTCTCTAGTCGTGGGGTAGAAGTAGACCGAGCTAAAATTAAGGCTATTGAGAAGCTCCCACCACCCAACTCGGTTAAGGCCATTCGTAGTTTCTTAGGCCATGCAGGATTCTACCGTAGATTTATAAAGGACTTTGCTAAAATAGCAAAACCTCTGACTGCCCTACTAGAGAAAGGTGTAGAATTTGTTTTTAGCAATGAATGCCTACAAGCCTTCAACACCTTGAAGGAGAAGTTGATTACGGTCCAGTTTTTGCTGCCCGAGATTGGGCATTCCCTTTTAAGCTGAAATGTGATGCTAGTGACCTAGTAGTGGGGGCAATTCCTTGTCAAAGGAAAGATAAAATCTTTCATCCCATCTATTATGCCAGCAAAACCCTATTAGGAGCGCAACTTAACTACACAACCACCGAGAAAGAATTCCTGGCAGTTATATATGGACTAAAAAAGTTCAGGGCTTACATCATTCTTTCTCAGGTGATCGTTTACACCGACCATGCGACATTGTGATACTTGTTACAAAAGAATGATGCAAAGCCTCGGTTATTACGTTGGGTGTTATTATTGCAGGAATTTGATATACAGGTTAAGGATTGTAAGGGGTCAGCCAACCAAGTTGCCAACCATCTATCACGCTTAGATGTGGAAATCGCATAAAAGTTTGGCAACTGTGAGGTTAATGAATCCTTTCCCTTGAAAGGATTAATGTTGTCCAAGAAAATGATCCATGGTACGCTGACATTGCCAACTATTTCACTAGGAAGGTCGAGCCTACATGGTTAACCCCGCACTTGAGCAAAAAGCTGAAGCAAGAAGCTCACTTCTATTTCTGGGATGATCAATACCTCTTTAGGATCTGTGTTGATCAAGTTATTAGACGTTGTGTTAACGAAGCTGAAGGACATGAAATCTTGGCAGCCTGTCATAATGGCCCAGTTGGGGGTCATTTTTCATGAGCAGGAATGGCAAGGAAGGTGTTGGATTCGGGGTTATTCTGGCCAACACTATTCAAGGATGCTAACTGTTATATTGATACCTGCGCTCGCTCTCAAAGATCAGGAAACATGTCCAAGAGGGATGAGATGCCATAGCACTACATGCTGCCATGTGAAGTGTTCGATGTATGGGGAATTGACTTTGTGGGACCATTTCCAAGTTCCTATGGCAACAAATATATTGTCGTTGCAATCGACTATGTCTCCGAATAGGCTGAAGCCCAAGCCTGTAAAAAGGACTATGGACGGACTGTAGTCTGGTTTTTGAAGAAGTTATTCTCTAGGTTTGGAGTTCCAAGGTTAACAATAAGCGACAAGGAAACCGAATCACCGCGACTCGACGGGCCGGAGAGGTCACAGAGATGGTATTAAGAATCATCCAAATAGAGACTTTGATGAAAACACTTAATTATGAAAATCCTTGTTGTATTTATACCAATAAAATCCCTAAGATTGGTTCCCTGAAATTTAATAAAGCCCTTTTGCCATAATTTAATAAATAAAATCCTCTTAAGTAAGGTCCTTATTATGTTGGTAATTAAAGAACTTGTTATGTTATAAATAATGAACTTGGAGAGTAAATCCCTTAAAACGTACGAAGTACATGAAACAATGTGGTCGCAGAAGCAAAAACCAAAATAAGTACAGTTCATGAAGTAAAATATGACAAGTGTGGGTTCAAGCCTAAGTGATTTTATTTAACAATAATGAGGAAGTCATAGAAAAACCATATCCACCGTCCATTCATCTCCTCACTTTCATGCCCCTCCAAGATAGGCTCCAGGTTCATCAAGCCTACATGCGTATAACAAAACAACACTATATGCTTAGCATAAGTTGAGTGGTAAACTAGCTGTAGAAAACATAGTGATAAACTATATAGATACCCGCATATTCATACCTAAACCTAGTTACCATGTATGTACACAAGCCTCCAAATGAAACTTGTTAGACCCAAAGTCTCTTGGACGGGCCCGCTATAAGAGGCTTAGTAGGCTTGACCCCTTTAGCGGTTATGCCATGATATGAATGATTCATATATCACGGATCTACGATGTGCGTGATGAAATGAATGCATACACAATCTTTGGGATGATCCAAGAATATATACATATCATCCAAGATAACAATCATATAGCAGGTAATTCGAATAGCATTGATATAGGAATCAAAAAGAGAATGACAGTATATACTACCGGTACTTGGAGGTTCACGGTACCTGGGTAACGTTACCACGGTACTGCCTAAGTGAGGTCGCTAGTGCATGCCGCGGAGGGATACCGTAACTCTCTAGGAGCTCAGTTGGTTATAGCGGTACCTAATGTCTCACGGCACCAGGTACTGGAGGCACGGTAGCACCTACTGTGTCCACGGTATGCCATACCGCTATGGGTAGCGTGACACTAGCCAGTGCAGTACCGGGTTCTGTTTGGTCCATCTAACTACGTCCAACCTTTTTGAAGACTATAATGAACATTGAAGGTTACAAATATATCTATATATGTAGAACCTATTTATTTCAACGGATTTTTAGTTGATCTTTAACGAGTTTCATACCACATATCTTTATAACGAGAAAAACTACAATCATACGGATTCAACGTAGGTTATGCAAAATAATCCTATGAATGTAACTATATTGGATATAACCATGAATTCCAAAGCTAGAGGGGCAACGGACTCACCTCTAGAACGTGACAATGGATTAACGAAGACGATACGAACATCGCTACGAACGGAATCACGACTCCCGAATGATCAAACAGATCTCCTCCTCTTCTCTTTTTCTTCTTCTTTCTCTCTCGTCGGAGTACTCCCTCTTTGCCGCCGCTGCCGCTACTTGTCCAAGTCCAAGGGGGAAGGGGATAGTTGTGAGTTGAGTGGTTGTGGTGGAGAAAACAAAGTGAGTGGCAAGAGAGACGGGGGGAGTGCATGAATTAAAGTGATGATGGAGATGATTTCTAGGTGAAAAAAGGGGGAGAGGGCTGAATCAACCACATGGGAATTAGGGTGGAGTTTCCAAAGTTTCTCCGTAAGTAAAAGTTGACCTGAACGGTACGCGCTCCCCCCCAAACTGCTCTGAATGAAAAACCGTTTGTGTTTCTAGAATTAGATAGTCAAAACTAGTATTATGATGTGATCAAATAATTTTTCTCAAGATTTTATTTTTCCCAACTCCGGTCCGTATTAATAATTTATTCATTAAATTAATCAATTCTAATAGGTCGGGTTGCAAGCCGTTACAATTATCCACCCCTTAAGAAAAAATTCTTTCTCGAAATTTACCTAATCATTGGTTGCTTAAGAGATGTGGATATGGGGAACGTATAGATTCTTCGATTTCCCAAGTCTCCTCTTCTACGGGGTGACTTTTCCAGAGTACTTTGACCAATGGGATCACTTTGCTCCTCAGCTGTTGGGTCTCGCGAGCTAAGGTCTCTATCGGCTCATCCTCATAGGTAAGATTTTCATCAAGGGTAACCATGTCTGCTGGGAGTACATGAGATAGATCAGACTGGTACCTTCGAGGCATGGATACCTGGAACAGGTTATAGATTTTATTCAGCTCAGGTGGTAACTCGAGCTTATAAGCTACGGGTCCCACATGCTCAATGATCATATATGGGACTATGAACCTCCAGCTGAGTTTCCCCATCTTATCAAATCAGAGGACATTTTTCCAAGGGGAGACTTTCAGGAAGACACTATCTATGAGACTATGACAGCTTAATAAATATCACGTTTCTTGATATCTGCATAGGACGGTCAAAAGCCACCTGAAATCAGTCTTTAATCATATGGACCATTTCCTTGGTCTCTCGTACTAGATCAGGTCCTTCCAACTTCCTCTCACTCAACTCAGTCCAGTAAGTAGGAATTTGACACTGCCTACCGTACAAAGCCTCGTACGACGCCATACTGATATTGGCCTTATAGCTATTCTTATACACAAACTCTATGAGCGGTAGATAACGTTCGCAACCATCCCCAAAATCGATCACGCAAGCACGCATCATATCCTCGAGGATCTAGGTCTTTGACTGACCATCCATCTGTGGTTGGAAAGGTTGTACTGAAATGAAGATAAGCGCCCCAAAGCTTTCTATAGGCTCTTCCAGAACTGAGATGTGAAACACGTGTCACGATATGAAATGACAGACGACATGACCCCATGTACCTGGATGATCTCGCGGATGTACAATTTTGCTAGTCGTTGTAATGAGAAGTCTTGTTGTATCAGGAGGGAGTGTGCACACTTAGTCAAAAGGTCCACAATGCCCCAGGCTATGTTGTGCTTATGTGGCGATAATTTCAGCCCCTACTAGCATTATGATGTGATCAAATAACGTTTCTCAAGATTTTATTTTTCCCAACTCCGGTCCGTATTAATAATCTATTAATTACATTAATCAATTCTAATAGGCCGAGTTGCAGGGCGTTACGCGCATGCTTTAACCAACTTCTTTTGCCTGCACGCCAGCTCATCACATGGTCAGTAATTCTTAACATTCTTCTTATTCCCTTTCTCGGTCTACCTATAATTAAACAATTCATAAGCATACATATCTAACAATTAATGGCTTAGTGTCGGGTGTAAATAACTTTCGTTTTCCGTCATGCAACATACAAGATCTTAGAATCGATCCAGGATTTGAATTGGGACAAACAAACAGGAAAAAGGGTGGCTGGGGGTTTGACACATTACCTGTTTCGGTACCCTTGTAAAACCAGGTGGTACCCTGGTACCGTCGGTCCGGTACCCCCAATTACCTCCAAAGAAAATTAGCTTGTGGCGGTAGTCGGGTACTGTTAGGCGGTACCTAGTTACTGTGTGACGTCGGGAAAACATAGAAATAGCAGAGTTCGATCCAATTCCAAACTATTCAATACGTATAACGTTTTTAGAGATTATTAACACACAAATCATAAAAACGAGAGTAAAAAAACGTACCTAGCATTCCTCGATCAATCAATTCCAATAGATCATATATTTTTAATAAATCATAATTCAAATTATAATCAAATAGATCACATAATCAATCATACGAGATTACAAACGTGAATTTCAAACCTATACAAATAATCTAGCGTCAGATGTCCACGTAGTCACCTCGATTAATTGACAAATTAGCTAGACAAATCAAACAACAAACGAGAAGAACGGCAGCAACGGGGTCGTTCTTCTTCCGACAATAATAGCGAAGGTGGCAGCAGACAGTGGTGTTGCAGCAGCAGTCAAGCAGTAGCGGCACGACAGTGATTGTGGCCTTCCTCCACGTCGGCTCTACTTTGTTCTTTCGTTCCCCGTCTGTGCCCCGACGTGTTGGGGTGGCTTGGGCCAAATTGTGGTTAACTTTAGGGGTGTTGTGTGATCCGAAGATTTCGCCCAGGATGAAAGGTAAGTTCTATCGATCCGTAGTCAGACCTGCTATGTTATATGGGGCAGAGTATTGGGCTGTTAAGAAGACTCATGTGTGTCGTCTGCATGCGGCGGAGATGCGGATGTTACGATGGATGTGTCGGAAAGACAAGGTTGGATAGAATTTCGAACGAAGTTATCCGACGTCAGGTAGGCATAGCGCCCGTGGAAGATAAGTTGCGGGAAGCGAGGTTGAGATGGTTTGGTCATGTGAGATGGCGGGATCCTGACGCCCCTGTACGGAGATGTGAGAGGAAGGGGTACACCTATGAAGAATTGGAAGGAGGTGATTAGGCAGGATTTATGACTTCTCACCCTGATTGAGGATATGGCCTTAGATAGAAACCTTTGGAGAAATAAGATTAGAGTAGCTGGATAGGAGCTCGGTGCTGTAGAGGTTGTTTTGTAGTGTGTTGTGTTTGTTTGGAATCTTTTGCTATTGCTTGTACTTGTTGCTTTATGCGTGTTATACTGTGTTCCCTTCCATATTTTTTGTGCAGGTAGAGCCGGGGGTCTCTTGGAAACAGCCTCCCTACTTCCGAGTAGGGGCAAGGTCTGCGTACACACACCCTCCTCAGACCCTACTGTAATGGGATTCACCTGGGTTGTTGTTGTTGTTATGCCCCGACGTAGTTTCTTTCTTTTTTCTAAATGTTGTGCGTGTGTTTATATGTAATATCAGTAGTGACACCGGAGTACGATCACACTTCGGTGCTACTGTCATTTTCGAGCACTTCCGGTGCTCCATTCGTAAAAATTATGGTTCCTACCCCCTAACCCACTCCCTAAACCCCCCACCCTACCCTCGCCCCTGCAGCCCCACCCCGCCGTAAGCCCCCCATAATAGCCACACATTTTGTGGGGAGCTTACGGTGGGGTGGAGGTGGGAGGTGCAGGGGCGGGGTTTAGGGGTGGGTTAGAGGGAGTATGTACCATCAATTTTACGAACGGAGCATCGGAAGTGCTCTAAAATGACAGTGGCACCACTAGTGTCACTAAAAGTGGGTGTCACTAGAACCCCACCGATGTAATATACATATAGGGGAGGGTTTGGGGTCTCTTCGCGGGGAGGCATAGGAATCTTTAGTTTCGGATCACTACGCCAAAAACAGTATCAGACGACTATTGATTAACTACTGTTTATGGAAACACAGTAGTTTAAAAAATCAGACTACTGTGAGTTTTTCTTGGCTACAGAACAATAGTCTAGCTACTATGCTTTAAAACTGTTTTTAAAGTTTCGAGAAACAGTAATCTATCACTAGTTGTCTGTGTCAGTTCAAAATACAGTTTTTGTTGCAACAGTTATCAATAACAAGTTAAGAATACTCTATTTAAACAGTAGTATGATGTTTTAGTCTAGAACTATTTTTAAACTTATTAGAAACAGTTATCTATTGCTAGTTGTCTGTTTCATATGATTTTTTTGCCACCGTTGTTTCTAATGGAACTAAAACTCTTTTGTAATAGTTGTTTATGAATTAAGGGTAGAACTGTTTTTAAAGTTGTGAGAAACGGTAATCTTTTATTAGTAGTCCGTTTCACCTAAAAATACAGTTTTTGTTGCCACAGTTGTCAATAATTAGTTAAGACTACTATTTTTAAGCAGTAGTCTGGTTTTTCAGTTTATAACTGTTTTTAAACTTATAAGAAATAGTATTATATTGTTAGTTGTATGTTTCATATGGTTTTGTTTTTCATAGTTGTTTATTATAAGAATAGAAGACTTCCTTGTAACAATAATATATTTATATAGTGTAGAACTATTTTTAAAATTTATAAAAACCGTAATCTATTACAAGTTGTTAATAATAAATTAAAAATACCCTCTTTAAACAGTAGTTAGACTATTAATCCTAGAACTATTTTCAAAATTTTGAGAAATCGTAATGTATTACTAGTAGTGTGTGTCACAACGTTTTTTTCATGGTTATCTATAATAAGTAAAGAGAACTATTTTTAAAAGACTTGTGCATATTAAGCCTAGAACTATTTTAAAAGTTAGGAATATTCGTTTTAAATAGTAGTCTAGCTCTTAAGCCTAGAACTATTTTAAAGGTTCAGAGTAACGGTAATCTTTTTTACAATGAAAATGGATACGCTCTCTAACTTTACTTTCATAATTTCGGACAATATATGTACAACAATCAAATAAACATTGTTTCAAACAATTATATGGACATGAAAAAATAAACACTTCCATTGAAACGAAAGAAAAAGTATATAGACACACGCACACATTGATTTATTTATTTATTAAAGAAAATTTTATTAAAAATAAATGAGAAAGACGGTACAAAGTGAGGGGAGGGCCAAACCAAAGCCCCTCAAAGATTAAAAAAAGGCCTACATAATGTAAACAAGATAACAAAGATCTAGTTCTAAAATCCTAGAAACACCGAACAAGCTAGCCTATGCTAATTTGAAGAATCATACTCAAGAAGAAGTATATGGTTGCTCTATACAATCAGCAGGTACTCTCTTTGGTTTCTAACAATTCAATGACATTGAAGAAGGGTCAGTTGTGACTTGTGAGATTGTCTACCAGGAGCCAATCCTTGTAGACTAAAACTACAGCTATTCGTCATCCTTGCAGCCATATCCAGTGTGAATGATGATGATCTACAGTCAATGTCATCCACCTACATTTGCCACAAAATCATAAAGATAATCAGTCTAAGAGTTTTAGTAACACGTTTGATATTGAAGAACTATAAGAGCCTCTTTCGCAGTCGTTTACAGCTTATAAACTATTTTTTTCACTAAAAAATAACTTATTTAACTTCACTGGCTAAATTGCCTTATAATGGAAAAACTAGTGCATTATTCATTTGGAACATATGGCTTACCTTTATTAAAGGTTGACCGCACAAAATATTATGTTGCTTTGCATAAACTTGCTTAGGACAATTGCATAAGCATAAACAATATTCAAGTGACTTGGTCCTTGGGAAAATTGACTCATTAATTCATCATACTACTTTACCAAGCTTACCTATTTGTTTCTAACAAAATAATAACCTAGTAATCATAATTTAATTTAAAAATTAGATCAGTCATATTGTGCAATGCCATTTCAAACATTGTATGTGAATTAGAATTATCAACCTAAGTGGTTTATATATGATACCACCTCTAATTGCATATTCTCTATACAGGGTGTACACCTCAAGAACATACATCTTGCTGTTGTTATTGGGCCAAAACTTGAATTGAAATGTCCATTCTTTACCTTTAGCATCTTGCATCGTTATGGGCATCCATTCAAATTATACCAAAACACGCCTACAAAGACAAATTACATTAAATCAAATGGCAATGATACACAATACAATGAACACTAACACACTACCCCTCCATTACACATCACAACTTTGATGATTGATTTAAGACTAAAGGTGCAACGTCTAGCAGATACGAAACACTGAGACAAAATCAACTTATTGTTTAGGGCCATTTAATTTGAATTGACATCATAGTTACAACAATGACACCACATGTCCAGCAACAAAATCAACTTATTGTTCGGACAAGCAAATAAATGAAGAACCAGCAGGCATGATGCGTATTGAGGAACTAAATTAGCATCTAGTAAATAAATATAATGACAAAAACAGGACCAATGAAATAACAAAATGGATTCTTTATATCATACCTAAATTTTAGACATGCATGTTATAAATCCTTAAAAATCAAATTGAGGTTAAAAAAATTTAAATAAATAAATCCTCATAATTGAAGAATTAGAATATTTTCATTCATATAATTGAAGAATTTAGAGTATTTTCAAGAGATATGCAAAGAAATTCACATAATTTAACCATTAGAGTATTTTCAATATAAAGTAAAACCTGTAAATTGGAGGTAGGAGAGATTGGGGTTGTGATGTTGGCTTCACACGGTGTTTGAGGCGGGTGTATGCGCCATCGTGGTACTCTATGGGGATCAAAAGAAACTGCCCGGTGTCGAGGTATCTCGATGGCGACGAAGAAGATAGGAGCGACGAGGATCGACTGCTCTGGCTTAGGCATGAAGGTACGGCTAAGTGGCGAACTCTTTTCTTCGGTCCTTAATCGACGAGAAATAGGGTTTTTTAGAGGAGGGAAAAGAGAAATTAGGAAGAGGGAGAATGAAATTTAGGGGAGGGAAAATGAATTTAGGTAAAGGGAGAATGAAATTTAGGGGAGGGAAAATGAATTTAGGAAGAGGGAGGATGAAATTTAGGGGAGGGAAAATGAATTTAGAGAGAGGGAAATTACAATTGTAGGGATTTGGAGGTAAACTTTAATACTCCCTCCGTCCGAAAATATTCTTCCTACTTTTCTTTTAGGTCCGTCCAGAAATATTCTTCTCATTTCCTTTTTTAGTATACTTTTTAAGGATAAATATCAATAATATCCTTTTATTTTATCAGAAATCTACTTTTTTAGTACTTTTTAATAATAAAAGGAGATTTAAAAGTTTATAGTATGTACATTTTTGAAAATTTTGCATTTTTTTACTATTCCTTAATAAGCGTGCCAAGCCAACATGGGAAGAATATTTCTCGACGGATGAAGTAATATTAACTAAATTCTTATCTCATTCTTTTAAAGATTATATCTGGCAAATAAGAAATAGCCTTCACAAATAAATTGATTTTTTTGAAGACTAGATCTGATCTTATAGGATTTGAATTTGATTTGATCCGATTAGATCTGTTTTGGTCTGATTCGATCTAATTAGATCCGATATGATGCATTTAAAGTTTATATCACAAAAATAAGACACAACCAACACAAGTAAATTGTTTTTTAAAATTAGATCTAATCTTATTGGATTTGAATTTGATTTGATCTGTTTTGGTTTAGTTCGATCTAATTTGATTTGATCTAATGCATTTATAGATTAGATCAGACAAACAAGACTCGAACTATATAATTAAATTATTTTTTGAAAATTTGATCTGATCTTGATAGGTTTGAATTTGATTTGATTAGATCTATTTTGGTCTAATTCAATCTAATTAGATCCGATAAGGATTAGATCTGATTTCATTAGAATTCCGATTTGATCTCATTAGTCCGATTAGTTATATTTAAAACTCTTTTAATTTGATCTAGTCTAATCTAATTAGATTCCGATTTTATCTTATCTTATCTGATAAGATCTTAAGTGAATAGATTTCCTTCAAGTCTTGATCTCATCTTATTGGATTTGAATTTGATTCGATTGGATCTATTTTGGTCTGATTCGGTCTAATTAGATCTAATCTAATGCATTTAAAGATTAGATTAGACAAATAGGACACAACCTATACAAGTGAATAAAGTTTCATATTAGATTGGAACTGTTTGAAGATTTGATGTGATATTATTGGATTTGAATTTCATTGGATTCAATTAAATCTATTTTGGTATAATTTGATCTAATAATTAGGTCTGATCTGATGCTTTTAACGATTATATTAGACAAATAGGACACAAACTATATAAAAATTTAGATTTTCTTTGAAGATTTGATCTGATCTTATTAATTTTGATTAATTTTGATTTTAATTTGATCCGATTAGATCTATTTTTGTCCGATTTGATCTAATTAGGTATGATCCGATGCATTTAAAGATTAGATCAGGGAAATAGGGCACAACGTATATAAGTAAATAGATCTTCTTTGACGATTTGATCTGATCTTATTATATTCAAATTTGATTCGATCAGATTAGATCTGTTTTGGTCTAATTTGATCTAATTAGGTCTGATGTAATGCGTTTAAAGATTAGATCAGGCATATAGGACATAACATATACAACTGAATAGATTTTCTTTGAATAATTTTTATCTGATCACATTGGATTTGAATTTAATTTGATTCAATAAAATCTGTTTTGGTATGATTCGATCTAATTAGGGTCGATCGGATGCATTTAAAGATTATATAAGGCAAATTTATCATACAAATTTGTAAATAAAATTATTTTAAAAAATGAAATATTTTTGGGAAACAAGCTACTGTACACAGCGAGATTTTGACATATGTTTTGAACCATGTTCCTTGTTGGTTTTTTCAGAATTTTTTGTGGATTATGGTCGTTCTTGAAGGTGCTCTTGACGTTGCTATTCAAATTTTAATTTAAAAAACTCTTTACTTTTGCTTTGAATTTACGGTTGCTGGAGTTGTGGAGCTGCAAAATTTATTTTGGACTGTTTTAACTGTATTTTTGAAACTGTATTTTGCTGAGCCTTTTACCTGCTTGTGGAGATTTCCTCCTCCACAATTTTGATGTTTGAATGATACTTGTTTTGGAGGTCAACCCGTGCTGCTACAGTGGCTATTTTTGTTGTGCATTCGGGCTTGAAATGGCAGTGTTGGGGCTGCTGTTTGGGCTGATTTTGTATTGGAAGTTTGACTCTGTCATTGGGCATCGTGTGGGGTGGTTTTCACTGCTGTTTTTGTTGAAGCTGATTATGGTAAGATTAACATTTCACCCGCCTCTATTTGATGCATTACCTTGGAGGAATAAGTTGAACCTGGTTTTGAAATACTTTTGCTGAGCATATTGACTGAGTTTTTGTGAAACCTGTACCTTGGTGAGGGAATATATATGGGTGGACTTGATATCTGAAATCGTATAGTTTGAATTCGCAACTTGATTAGAATCTAAAGCTATAAAAATATTGGTGTTACTTATATTAATAACATTGGGTAACATTGGGTAGTGCTTGTATTGGAATATGGTACTATGTATAAACGTGTATCATAATTGAAATGATCACGACTTGGCTTTACCTTAAATTTCTTGGATAGTCATCCATTATTTTCACAATGATGTGCTTTAAATCTATTGGTAACTTATATTATTTGGCAAATCTGCAGCTGAATACAAGTACAACATGGTAAGGACAAGAGCTCTTCTAAGAAAATTGTGACATACAGGGTCAGATCAGACCAGATCAGAACTACAAAAAATTACATCAGATCAGAAAAAATAAGTTAAACGGAACAGAGCCTTAGTCTTCATGATATACGAGCTTTGTGAATTAAAAAAAATCAATCTAACTATTTATAAAAAAGAGAACATGTTTGTATAATGCACTTATTTTTTGAATTTTTAAAATAACTCAAAGTAAAAAATGAACACTATTTATATTTTATATTAAAATTATATTGTATAATTTAAATCTAAATAAACATTATGAACTATAAACATCAAGAAATATATTTTAATTATAATAAACAGTACAAAATGTAGAAGTGTATATAAACAATGATATTAAAAATCAGATGAAAAAGGAAAAAAAATTCAAATTTAAGTACTTTTTTAACTAAAAATATTTAAATTAACATCGTATAAAGTATTTTATTTTCATTATATTTGATGAGATCGTTGAGCGAGTTGGACGGATAAATCCCAACCCAATCAATCGGTTGCATAGGCCGGGACCCGGTTAGAAGATTGACTTCAATAGTTCAACTACTACTGCTATAATCCACGTAGACACACACGCTCGTTCCACACTTCCACGTAACCATCGCCCCGCGTTACAAGACCGCCGTTACGCTTCCCCGCTTCTTTAGCTGACGCCACTTTCCAAACCTGCTTTACGAACCAGGCTACGAACCGAACCCTGTCGTCGTCACTCAGACGTGGTTCCGATTCCCGAACCTGAGGCCCGTGCCCTTTTTCTGTGACAACCTGTCCCCGTCTCTATTTTTCGCCTTTCTTATCTCTCCTCCAAATCTTCTTCTCTTCATCTCTCTCTCAGATATGCCGATGAAGCTTCTGTAATCTCAATTTCAGCTTCACTGAGAATTTCAGACATTCTCTACTGTGACAAAAAGCTCTATCTATCTGCTGGAACGGTAAGGAATTGATTAAATTGTCGATAGCTTCATGCGCTTTTATGATTAAAAAGGGGTGAGATGAATTGATTTTGAAATTTCCATCACCGTTCGGATTCCGATACGAGATCAGATTTGCTTCGAGTAGGATATCCAATTCCGTTCGTTATCCGGCGTTTTTGTAGCTGAACTGAATTGGAACGGGTAAAACTGCGGAATTACCCCGTGTTTCAGTAGAGAATGTTTTAATTATTGAAGATCTTAGTTCCGGCTCTAAATCCTATCGATTTTTGTTACTTTTGGTTTAGGTGATAGTTTTAATCATTGAAGATCTTGCTTTGCTTGGGCAATGCATCGTTTGACCTCTGAATTTGGTATATATTCGAGGCTTCTGCGATCAGAAACGGTGTGAATTACCTCCCTCTTCTCTCTTTAATTTATGTGTTTTGTTAATATTTTCTGATTTTTTCATATCTCGTTATCACAGGACTGAGGCTCTGCAGTGAGTAAAGTGTTGCTTTTACTGCTTAATTTTGGAATTGGACTGAAGCCATGGCTCAGAGTAATTGGGAAGCAGATAAGATGTATGCAGTGCTTGCTGCAGAACCACTTCCAATGTTACAGCATTTTATTTTATTTTTTGGGTTTGGGTTTGGGTTTGGGGGGGGGGGGGGGGCTTTGGGGGTATTGGGATCCCAAAATGTGATTTTTCGCATAACTTGAACGCCTTCCGGAAAACTGGCAATCGAGTCTAAATGTTTGCCAAAGTAAGCCTTGCAGTATAATTGGTAATAATGTGCCTAAAGAAATCCAAAGAGAACTGTTTGGTTCTGATGCAAATACTCCGTAATTATTAAGAACAGCAGCTGGGTTCACTCAGCCAAAAACTAAAATAAGGAGAATCATACAGCACATTTATCCTTAAATGCAACAGGATTGTGTTTTAAACTTTAAAAATTTCTGATTGTTCAATGGCTCAACGCCCCATGTCATGCCAGGCTTGATGTTTACATTCATGATTACTTGTTGAAAAGAAAACTTCATAATTCTGCAAAAGCTTTCATGACGGAGGGGAAGGTAGCAACTGACCCTGTAGGTAATAAGTTTGACGACTATACTTGTCTTGATTTTGAACAATGTTTATAGCTCTCGGATCTATCTCTTACTGCAATTTGCTTTATTCAATTTTTTATTTTTATTTCAATTCCTATATGGATGCAAAGCTTTTGGGCATTTATCCTTGTCCCCATTTTGCAGCTATTGATGCACCTGGTGGCTTTCTTTTTGAGTGGTGGTCTGTGTTTTGGGATATCTTTATAGCAAGGACAAATGAGAAACATTCAGAGGCAGCTGCTGCTTATATAGAGGTCTTGTGAACTTTCAAATTTTCTCCTTTTTGTCAAGGAAAAACACAAAGAAGCATAGATAGAATATAGATGCCTCCTCAGATATGATGTAAATTAACTGTAAAATTCTTTTCATCTGGTTGCTTTAATTGGAATAGACACAGCAAATGAAAGCAAGGGAACACCAACAACACCTCCAAATGCAGCAATTGCAATTAATGCAGCAGCGCAATGTCCAGTTACGAAGGGATACTAATCATCCGCATATGGGTAGTCCTATAAATGCCATCAATTCTGAAGGTATGGTGGGCCAGCCATCTGCCAGTGTAGTAGCTATGAAAATATTTGAAGAAAGATCGAAGAACCCCCATTCCATGGACTCAGAGTCATCATCAGCTCTAATGGATCCTAGTAGGATTGCCCTTTTGAAGTCAGCTACCAATCAAGGGTATGAATGATGCAACCTTTTTTCAATCTAATTTCTTCTGTCCTTTTATTTAAAATAAGGTTAGCATGGTTTTCAATTCATAGCTCCATTTTATTTTGTCATCTATTATAGACATGTCAGTATATGTTGAATTTATTCACACACACACACACACACATATCGCCTTTAGCATACAATCACCATACAGCAGTTAAGCACAACTAGCATACTTTGCATTCTCTTAGTGTTTGTCTATGTAATAATACTTTTGTGAACTTCATCAAACCAAATTGATAAAATCATTGTATCAGGTCTGGTTGAGTGGCCTGAAAGTTTCACCATCATTGGATCTGTGTTTATATTCAACCCATTGGCCTTTGAATTTCTTACTTTTATGACTTTTCATAGATCTAAAGATACGAGGCAAGGAGTTGATATAATGAGCCTGACATTCTATTCTATAACACATTTAACTTCAATTCCTTACTTTTTGAAGGAGGTGATTAGTTAGTGAGGATATGGCCTTAGATAGGAGTGTTTGGAGGGATAGGCTAAGGGAAGTTGTGCAGGTTCCTTGTGATAGGGGGTGTTGTTGTTGTTGTTGTGTGCTTGATATGCCTTTTATGCTTCGTGCTATTTGTTTCAATACTCTCTCTTCATAATTTTAGTTTATTTTTTGGGTGCTGGGTCTGTGTTGCCAGTGGCAGATGTAGTATATATTATTTGAGGGCCAATGCCCCTACTAATTTTGTTGTTGATATATATATATATATATATATACATATACACACAGACACACACACACACACACACACACACACACACACATATATATATATATATATATATATATATATATATATATATATATATATATATATATATATATATATATATATATATATATATATATATGCCCCAATTAAAATTAAGGAGACCCCATCTAATTAGGTTGATTTTTACCTTTTTGTTTAATTGTTTCTAAAAAGTGTTTTTTATTGCAAATAATTAATTTTTTATTAAATACAATTTTACATTGCCTATTGAAAAATGTTTCACTTTCAATAAATGTTTGAAATAAAATTCATTATCTTTTTTGTAAAAAAATCCAGGGGTGCTGCCCCCAAACCCCAGAACCATCATGCCCCCAACTATCTTAATTTCTGGATCCGCCACTGGTTAAATTTGTGCTTTCCCTGTTTTATGCATATGTCGTGATCTTTCTTTTTGTGCATCTTGAGTTGGGGGGTCTCTTGGAAACAACCTCTCTAGTTTCGGGTAGGGGCAAGGGCTGCGTACACACACCCTCCCCTGACCCCACTTTTGTGAGATCCATCTGGGTTGTTGCCGTTGTTGTCATTGCCTTTTGAAGATTTGTAAATCTAAATAATCATAGAGCTTAATTAACTGTGTATGATAACCACAGAGCTTTAATAACCACAGAGCTTCTTACTCCCTCCGTTTCTTAGAACACTTCTTCTGTCATTTTTTTTCTCTTTCCCCAAAATACTTCCACTTTCTATTAAAGAACTACTATTACTCCTACTTTTTCTTATCATACCTATCACATCATACTTTTTCACTAACAATCTACCCATCACATCTTACTTTTACCCATCACATTAAGGGCAAAATTGGAAAGTCAACTCCAAATACCATTCCTTATTTTTGCCCAAAGTCAATATAAGAAGTGTTTATGAGAACAGAGGGAGTAGTAGTTTAATTATTACCCCATGTAGAAATACTAGACTAACCAAGTCTCACAATGTTAAAACATGGCCCTACTGTGTGGAACTATGGCTTATTCATTAAGGGATAGTTGATCACTTTCACTTAAGTAATAGGTAAACTATATTCAACATAACAAGGAGATTGAAGGGAGTGATGCCCAACTATGTTGTCTCATATTGGAGTCACATTTATTAGAGCTGTTACCCACTAACCCTCATTCCAACCATTCAAGACATTTTTTCCTATGGCATTACAAGATCTTTTTATTGCGACCATGGTTTTAAAAGGCGGTCCGCCTCGAGGCGGTAAGGCGGTGGAATCTCGCCTCAGAGGCGTCCGCATCAGCTAGCATATGTGAAGCGTACGCCTTGGTTGTCTGAAGCGGAACAAGGTGGTTGAGGCGTTGAGGCGATGTCGAGGCGATAGCCTTAGTGCTTATGCCAATTTCAAAGTTTTTTATGGTGTATACTTCTTAACCAAGTTATTGGGCCTTTTTATAAAAACTTGGGCCTGTTCAATACTTTTAAAAGTTTAAATTCTTTGTTGAAAACTTCAAATACGGCAGACAAAATCTAACCTTCCGATGCCTCTAAATCTCTCTGGTCACCGTCTCATAGTGGAGTCACGAGGCGCAACCGTGAGTCGTTGTTTCTCCCTCTCGGTTGCCTTTTTTTTCTTTTTGTAGTCGTCTCTCACTTCTCACCCGCAGTAGCAGGTAGAACTAAGGTATGCTTTTTCATTCTATAATTACCTTATTTTCTAATTACTTCATCTTCTACTTTTTCAAATATAAAGTTGTTTAAGTAAAAAAATCATGACATTTGTAATGGTTGTACTTATAGCACTCCGTAGTTCTTACATTAAAATACATCGCTTTTTACTCCCATGATAAGATATGGACAATGTTTATGGAATGGACGATAAGTTGTCTAAAACCTAGAGACTAGAATTGAAGTCTCAAAATGATGTCATGAATATGGATTGTCTTATTGCCTTTTAATTTTACCCTTTTTTTGGTTTAAATGAAAACATATGTATGACTTTATGACTTATTTTTCATATTTAGGAATTATGCATTTTGTTGTGCCTAAGCATTTTTATTTTGTTATTTTTTTCAAGTTGAACTGAGGCTACCGCCTTGTTCCACCTCGAGGCCTACGCGTCAAGCCATTTTGCCTAACCGCCTCGAGGCTCGTTTTCGCCTTTAAAAAACTTGATTGTAACAACATGGTATCTAATGGTTTTACACGGTTGATAGTTCAATATTAACATCAAATAGTTGGAAATGGAAATAGGAACATTTTTGAGGAGAATCAAGAGCTCATGATGTAACCCAATGAAGCTTATGGAAGTTGGACGATCACGAGCTCCCTTTTGGGCAAGCTTTTGTTGTCCTTTTTCTTGCAATAAAGTTTTAACCGAAATATGATTAAGTTTTATGCTTTTATTCTTATTATTTCATTTCTTGGTGTTGGGTTGTTTTAAATGATGTCAAGGAGTTCTTCAAAAAACTTGTTTATCCTTCCAAGTATCACATCATTGTCGCGTAATCCCAAAGTTATCAAGATAATAACGTAGGAAGAGGTTGAGGTTGCCATTGCAGTCGAGGAGGTTGTGGCCCATGTCATTTTTCTGACAACATATAGAACGCACAAAGGAGTGTTGGAAACTCCTTAGCAAATCTAATGAAATTGGTGTTGCTCAATCTAAACTTGAAAAAACTTCTCTAAACACCTCCGACATTGCTCTTGCCTAATAGTCTAAATCAGCTCGGGGTTTTGATTTGGAGCCCTCCATTATATTTATAGTAATATTTCTCTTTTCTCCCAATAGGTATTCGAACTTCTTTCCATCAATCACATTTGGTGATATGCCAAAGTGCATTGCTGAAGGCATCAGAAAAGTCATCACTACACTCCTTATCATAATATCATTATTGAATGTTTTCTCTCTTTGTGGATGCCCTAAAAACCTGATTCCAGCATCCTTCTACTCCCTCTATCTATTTTTTTTACTTTTCCATATTTCTTTGACTGCATATCTAAGTTGCAGCGAGACGGGGACGGGGTAAAAAACGTGGAAACACCAACTTTTCCAAATTTTATAAAGGATTTGGGTATCGTGACGTCCTCAAGTATCCAAACGGGGACATTTCGAGGACAAGAAGCCGTATTTATTTGAAGAATGCGTGCAACAGAGCTGCATAGCTGATAGGATTGGAAAACAAGGGAGACATTGGCATGGGATATAAATATACAAGGACTTTTTTGTCCCTCATGTTTCTCTAACAGAGTTTTCGGTTCTACTGTCGTAAGGCTAAGCTTCCAAGTATATATAGCACACCACACCTTGCATACTTTGCATTCTCTTAGTGTATATTAAAAAATCAAGATCCAACTCGTGGAATCATTTACGATTCATGGTCGACCAATCAACTCAAATCACATTTTAGTTCGTATGTCATATTTGAATGGTGATGAATCACCTATAATTGAGGACAGAATGATATTGATGAGAAGATTGGTATATATAGGCCCATTAGCAACAAAAGCAATGCCTTTCATGCTACTGAAGATGAGATGTAATTTAGTGAGTGATTTTTTGTGTTTCAAAATGCTCTATGCTTATTGAAACTAGTAATTCTTTTGTGACTTTTTCATTTCCCCAAAAACACGAGTAATTTTAACTGATTCACTTTCAGAAATTTAAGATTTGCAATTTCAGAGGTCCAATAAATGATTTTAATAACCTTTAAATGTGTGTGTCTAAGTATGGTGGTGCGAACTTCATTGAATTATGTGTAATAAAGTTGCAGAGTTTTTTCTCAAAAATTTTCATTCTTGTGGTTGATTCAGCCAGTTGGTTCAAGGTAATTCTGCAGCTTTGCAGCAGATGCAAGGACGACCTCAACTAGGAACGGTAAATTCCTGGATCTTTAATCATTTTCCCGTCCCTTCTTCCCATGTGGTCCGTTAGATCCTTCAAGCCGATATCTTTTGGATGTTGTAGGACATAAAAGGAGAAGTGAACTTGGGTGCAAATAAAAAATCTTTACCAATGGATCCCACCTCCATATATGGGCAAGCAATTCTTCAGTCTAAGTCTGGGCTTGGTGGTGCAGGTATACTTGATTAATTTTTAAATAGTTGTAGGACTTGCACATGGACATGTTTATGTGAAAGACATGTTAGTAAAAGTTCTCTCTGTTTTAATACAGGAGACACTAATATCAATAGAATATACTAAATTCATATGTTAAGAGTGTTTGAATCATTTGTTAAAGTTCAATAAATCCAATAATATCTCTTACATGAATTAGTTTTTATTCATTGTTCAATCTCTGTGCGATTGCATATGTTCCAACCTGCATGATTTATTTGTTGTTAGCCCAGCATCAGTAGTTTGGTTTTTAAGTATTTTATGAGGTATTTAAATTTTCTGAACTGTTCTTGAAACTATTGAAACTTTTTATGAAGTATTGAAACTTTTTGTGAAGTATTGCTCTTGACTTGTTGTTTATGACTATCCACTTTTTATTTTTCAGGGTTAAATCAAGGTGTGACTAGCCTTCCATTAAAGGGCTGGCCCCTAACTGTAAGTTACAAGTGGTTCATGGGTGCCACATAACTTTTTAATGCATTTTATTTTCAGAAAAGCAAGTTCTTGAGTGATGAAGTTTTCCATAATGTGCAGGGAATTGACCAGTTAAGACAGGGTATGGGGGGGATACAGGTGCAAAAGCCTAATTTACCTACCCAAAATCAGTTTCTTATGACATCCCAACAACATCCGGGACTTGCACAAGCCCAAACGCAAAACAACCTTGGGAACTCTAGTTATGGGTTTGGTGGGTTACCAAGAGGTAACTTCAACCCAAAAGATGGTCAACCAACAAGAAATGATGGATCTATATGCTCTCCTGTGCGATCAAATTCTCCAAAGGTTTTGCATATTTTCCCTGAATAAAGTAATAATCAAATAGATTGCTTCGGTAATGGCTGCGTAGAAGATAATTTTTTTAAACTCTGAAATCCTGTTTGTTGCCGACCCCAGGTAACTTGGGATGTAAGGCTTAATTGTGTGTTTTCTGTTAGTTATGAACCCAACTCTGCTTTTATCTGTTCCGGGGAGAGCTATCTGACTTTTGTTTGAAGACGTAGTGCAAACAGCCCAACACAGTAGATCCTTTATTTTGAGATGTGTTCTAAGAGATCAACGTAACTCTTGTTTGAGATGCAAAAAGAATGTCTCAAGCTAAGTTATTCGTAGCCTAAAACTTTCAGCATTCTGTTCTGCTTGGAACTGCAGAGAACAATCTCTGGACTTAAGAGACAGATTCCCTCCCCTGCATATATCATACCCCTCTCAGAGGGGCGAGCTGTGCATAATGCAATGTCTTCTGCACTTTATCCCTTTTCTCTCTTCCTGGGTTTTACTTTTCCTAGAAGTCAGAGAATAGAATTCCCAAAAGTCTTAATCCATAATGTTAATTATTCCTTGTAAATGCAAACATCCAATGCAAGCATAGTTTCTTAAGGCTGAATAACTGCATTGTTACAACAAGTTTAGTGATGGATATTAGATATGTTCCGTCTCATGAGTCGTGGCATTCTGGGGAATGTAAAGCACCCTCCATCATAATAAAAGTATTTATAACCATTAACTATGAGAGTTTGTCTCGGACCATTTTTTGTGGGTCTAATTGGTTGACTAAAGAACCTAACTATTCAGGAAATGATGGGAAACTTTGATGTATCAATGTGAACTGCTTTTGGAGGCTTAAGTTTCTGACATATTGGTCTATATACTCCCTCCGTCCCAAAATAAACTTTACACTTAGATTTTCATGTGTCCTAAAATAAACTTCACACTTTTCTCTTTTCATCTTAAGAATTGTAATAGGTGGCTGAGCTATTTTAGGACAGAGGGAGTATAAGCTGAATTAGATTTTTTTGGCTGGTTCAGTATGTGTTAGCCTGCTATTGAGTACTTATGTTTTGCAGATGAAGATGCCCCAAATGCAACAATCTTCATCTCAACAACAGGACCAACTGCAGCAGCAACAACATTTGCAGCAGGTCAATTCCACTTTCCTTCCTTTAAACAATAATATATTAGTATATGTTATTGTCTTGATGAAGCTGCATGGAATTAATTCTGCAGTCAATAGCTCCGAGTGTTAGAATTATTGTACGAAGAACACTGCGGAGCAGTGTTGATGAAGAACTCGATAGTATAACGAATCGCGTATGAACACTTTCAGATCAAAGTTATTTCGGGGTATATGAAATACTTCAATCGGATAAGACGTTAATCAACAACAAGCACTCGAAATCCTGTCACTCAATCCATACCACGAGACTCTATTTTATAGAGTCGAAAATTCATGACCGGACATGAACGTTCGCGTAGGTGCGTACGTTCGCGCAGAGAGGAAGAAACGTTCGCGCGGATAAGAAAAAAGGGTTTTGAACGAAAAGTCTCCTGCGGTTTTGGAGTCTATTTCGACGTTTTTCCACTCGTTCGAGTCCTTTACTGTTTTGGACTCCGATCACGGAAATCTTAAGGATTTTCATAAAGAAACAACTCGACCCCGGCCAGGGGCTGCCGCCCCTTGGACCCCGCTACCCGGGGGTTTCCGCCCCGGAAACCCGCTACCCCAGGGGCTGCCGCCTCCGGACCCCGCTGTGAATTTGTAATATCGTTGAATGAGCGCACACTCCGCGCCTCCTAACTCGTTTGACAACGTCTATTTAAATTCTTGTCCGGTCTAAGTAAATCCAATCACACAAAATAAACCGTTGACACTAAAATCATCAACACCGAGCATCATCGGGATGCTATTCTGTTCTTACCTAAATACAAAGTATATTAGCAGTACACTTGCTTTTTTAGGTTAGGGTTGTCTTTTGACTATTTTGCCAATCTTTATATAACATCTATTTTCACTCAAATTTACCCTTGGAACGATCGTGATTTTTTTTAGAGGGTAAAGATTATCCTGAATAATCCCGTTTGGATTTAGTGGGGACCCTGACAATAAAATCTCGATTAAGTAATGAGCCCAATCGAGAACTTTATAAATCCCGACAATAAATTTCACATGCTATGCACTATATGTTATATTGGTGTTCTTTTGTACTTCTGAACATGTCCTTGTGACCTTACGATATAGGTTGTGCCTACTTTTGTGGTTAATTGAATGGGCCTTTTCTGGTTGTACAGGCTAACCGAAAAAGGAAGCAGCATTCGTCATCTGGTCCTGCTAATAGTACAGGTACTGGGAATACGGTTGGCCCTTCTCCAAATTCACCACCGTCAACACATACTCCTGGTGATGCAATGGCCACGGCTAGCAGCATGCAGCATATCAGCAGTGTTTCAAACAGCTTGAGGATGTATGGTGCTGAAGGAACTAATGGCATTGCATCATCTACTAATCAACTGGTAGGCTTCTTTGCTTTTTGTATGTGCATGGTGGACTAACTATAGGCATAATGGTGTCCGTGTCCCGTGTACCCTCTCATGAGACATTAGTTTGATTGTTATGAAATATTAGTAAAACCATTGTGATTTATGAAACCACTTTTAAGTTCATTTTGGACTGTTCAGTAATTTTTTGAGATTATGAAACTTGCATTTCAAAATACTTCTTCCATCTCATATTATTGTTCCCACTACATTTGGCACAAAATTATAGCCCTTGTTTATTAATAGAGAAAAACTCAAGGAATTAATAAAATAGATCAGATAGGGCAATATATAATATTTTGCGCCTTCCATCCCACTATTTTTGGACACGTAGAGTGAAATACAAATTTATAAAAAGTGGAAATTTGCGATTGAGATTTAGTTTGTAAGGTATGACTTGATTTAAATTTTGAGCCACCTAAGTCATATAGATATGGCATGAGAGAAAGATTTTGGGACAATCCAAAATGGAAAAGAGGACAAACTTAGTGGGCATGAAGGAGGTATAGGTAGGAAATGGGAGCACTATGCAACAACTCATTTAGGGGTGTAGAAGCACTAATGTGGAACGATGGGAGTATTAGGCTCCGTTTGGCATTAGCTTAAATGTTTTGAAAATTGCTATCCAGTGGTAGCTTTTAGCATTAAGGTTTTCAAAATTAATTTGTATCATTAAAAAAACATACAAAATGCTATTGCTAAACAATATTGTTGTTCTCAAACAAAGCCTTAGTAGAACCACTATTTGGAAACTTGGCTGTGCTTGAAACATTGTGGACTAATGATGCTCACAAGTTCATAATGCCTTGATGCTCAAGTTCCCCATTAAAACTTATTTCCCATTTCTTATAGGATGACTTGGAGAACTTTGGAGATATTGGTTCCTTGGAAGATAATGTGGAATCTTTTTTGTCACATGATGGGGGAGATGGAAATATATATGGCACATTGAAACAGACTCTCACAGACCACAAGCCCGAGCCTTCCAAAGGTAACTATCAAGTTTTCTAATTACATGATTGATTACTTGAGTAAACACCTCACTTGGTGACTTCATCTCAGGGTTTTCCTTTGGGGAAGTTGGATGCATTCGGACGAGGAATGAAGTGACCTGCTGTCATTTTTCTTCTGATGGAAAGTTGTTAGCTAGTGCTGGACATGACAAGAAGGTAGGATGTTGTTTTGGCAGAACACTTTGCTATTATAACATTAGATTAGCAATTTCCTCGATTCTTGCATGTTGTGAAATTAAATTGCTAGCCCTTTTAGAAAATAATATTCTCCAGTTTTTTTCTGTGTCTTTCTTTGTTCTCTACCTATTCTAGATAGGGATAAGGTCTACGTACCCCCTCCCCCCAAAGATCCCACTTTGTGGAATTTTACTGAGTAGGTTGTCAACTCTGCATCTTTGGAGCAGATCAATGTATGCTCTATGTTAGAATCTTTCATTTTGATTCATCATTCAAATGTACATTGTCCTTGTATGTTTCAGGCTGTAATTTGGAACATGGACACTTTGCAAACTGAGATGACTCCAGAAGAACACCAATACTTAATTACTGATATTCGGTTCCGGCCAAATTCAACCCAGCTTGCAACAGCTTCATTTGACATGTCTGTGAGACTCTGGGATGCAGCTAATGTAAGAACAAAATCTGTGCCTGAGAATTGGTTGATTTTCAGTGTTTAGAATGGTTGAGTTATAGATCTTTACAATACATGAAGTGTCATATTGCTGCTGTAACAATGCCATACTGTTTTATAACCAGCGAAGCATTTTTTTGCAGGCGGATTATTGTTTGAATGCCTACACTACGCATACTTCACATGTTATGTCCCTTGATTTTCATCCCAAGAAGAATGATATTTTCTGCTTCAGTGACAGCAGTAATGAAGTTCGTTACTGGAGTGTTTCTCCATTCTCGTGTACTAGGGTGTCCAAAGTAAGCCCTTTTAATTATTTTCTTGTGCGTCTCGAATTCTCTATAATCTTTCCTAACTGGAGTCTACAAACTAATCCATGTTGACTACCTGTAGCTTATCTGTAGTGCCTAATCCATGCAAACTAGTTCATATTGACTAAGAGAAATTCTAAATTGACATCATTCCTATTGGTGTCAATCAGCGACACCAGCTCAATTGAGGTGCTCTGCTCGTAAACTTGATGGTTCCTACCCATAACCTCCCCTAAACTCCACCCCACCCCTCTGCCCCATTTCCTTAATCACCATTTTGGCAAAATAGTGATTGAGAGTTTGGGGGGGGGGGGGGTAGGGGCAGCAACTATCAAGTTTACGAATGGAGCACTGTAGATGCCCTGATTGTACTAGTGTCACATTTGGTGTTGTAAATGAGTGGTGTCAAATTAGTTGCCCGACTAATTCAAATATTACTGTTTAACTACTTGTGTCTTATCTGTAGAGCTACTCTCTCTCTCTCTCTCTCTATAGAGCACTAATCCTTATTGAGCTATATCTTAATCATCATTACTGTTCTCTCATGATAGCAAGGGGGAAGTGGTCAAGTAAGGTTTCAACCTATAACTGGACATCTTCTGGCAGCTGCATCAGACAAGGTGGTATCCATCTTTGATGTTGAGACTGACCGGCAACTACATTCTTTCCAGGTGTGCGAAATGCACTATGATAATTGTTAATTATCATCCACTTCCTTTTAATGAAAGCAATATGTTCACAATATTTCTTTTTTCTAAATAAACATCAACCACTCTTTTTAATTTTTTACATCATGCTCGGTAAAACCGGGCAATAATAAAGGGATGATGTTATTAATTTTTATGAAGAGTTTTTTTGTGCCATTTACCCCTGAGCTATTCTTAAAGTGCATGTCCCCCCTCCCACCCCCCCGAACTTTCAAAAGTGTACCATTAGTCTTATTATATTTTTCTTTTTACTAATGATTGGTTAAAGACGTTAAACCAACAGAACTTCTAAGGGTTTCAACCATGCACCATTTAAAAAAATATAGAACTAATGGTTCACTTTTAAAAGTGCACCATTAGTCTTATTATTTTTTTTCTTTTTATTAATGATTGGTTAAAGACGTTAAACCAACAGAACTTCTAAGGGTTTCAACCATGCACCATTTTAAAAAATATAGAACTAATGGTTCACTTTTAAAAGTTTGGGGGAAAGCACACAATTTATGAAACGTATAAGGACTAATGGTGTAGTTTTGAAAGTTTTGGGAAAAAACATGCACTTTTTAAAGAGTTTGGGGGTAAAGCACGCACTTTATTATAAGTGAAAGGAGTAATGGTGCATTTTAAAAAGTTTGAGAGGAAAATATGCACTTCATGAAGAGTTCGGGGGTAAATGTTACAAAAAAACTCTTTTTATGAATTATAAGGTCCTGTAATTATGTTGTATGCTCTTATCATGTTTCACTTCTCTGAATATAGGGACATTCTGGAGAAGTGAACTACTTATGTTGGGATCTAAACGGCGAACTGTTGGCGACAGTGAGTAAGGAGAGTGTCAAAGTTTGGTCATTGGGCACTGGTGACGCTATTCACGAATTCACTGCCAATGGAAACCAATTCTATTCTTGTGTTTTTCATCCAAGTTATTCTGCCCTCTTGGTCATTGGAGGAAAGGGGGTAAACACCTAAAATTTCCCTCTATTGTTTCACTTATTTTTTTCTTTAGCCCCCCAAATTAATGAGATATACTTTACAGTCCCTGGAGTTGTGGAACATGGTCGAGAACAAGAGCATGACGGTCCCAGCCCATGAGAACATAATTGCAGCGCTGGCACAATCTCCTCTGACCGGAATGGTTGCTTCGGCTAGCCATGACAGTTCCGTCAAGTTATGGAAATAAGAATCCACACATTTTCAACATATATACCCAGTTGCTGATGATGTGATGATCTTTAGGGTGCCTGCCTACTTCTTGGAGTATTTACATTAGCTGCTTATAGTTACATAGGCCTGAAGTTTTTTATTAAAAAAAAAAATTAACTGAGAGCTGAGTGAGATACTTCGTGGGGGGGGGGGGGGGGGGGGGGGAAGGGGTAGAGGGAGGTGAATGGAGGGATATGGCCTCTAATTTATGAAGTTGTAATAGTATCATTGAAACAAAAACTACAATAACACCAAGGTTGACACTATCAGGCTATTTACCTTAGTGTCATTCTTGGTGTTATTGTAGCATGGTCCTTGTTGAAAACCGTTGAACCTAGACGATGTCCTTTGGTGTAAGACTTTGTGTGTAGCTTAGATTCATACATTGTGGATTTGGGGTAATTCATACAATTTATTGTGGCATGTATTTAGCTGAGTGCTTTGTGCATTTGGGGTGATTCATACTCCATACAAGTTATTGTGGCATATGATATTTGGTTGAGAGTTGATCTCCCATTGGGATAAAAACATGCATTTTAGGACTGTGGTTGTGCTATCTCAATCCCTCTTGTGATTTGCAAAAATTTAAATTGTGTATATAGACACCAGATAGTTTTGCAAAAATCCGTAGTTGGATATGGAGAAGGAAGACCTTTTTTTATCAAACAATAAATCCACCACAAAAATTAAGGCTTTCATTGCTATGACGAGGAAGATGAAAACCGCCAAGCGTGGAGTTTCTAAGTTCGTGAGTAGATTCTTCGGAATTGGATGGGAGAGGGAAAAGAATGTGATACGATTTAGATGTGAAAAGAATGAGACTCGTCGGAGTTTCAATCACTTGCCTTACATTTCGTGAAAATCGAATTCAAAAGTATCTTCTTAATTTATGTACATACAATACTTTTTTCAATTATTCTAAATGATGTTCCCGTAAACCAAAGGCGTATCATATCTACATTTTTATTCTTATTTGTGATAGAACTTGTGAGGAATATTCATTTTGTTGTAGAGAATGTTTATTTTAATTTTACATAATGTTCATTTTTTCATATGCTAGACATACAATTCTTTAGATACATCTACTTCTATAACATGTATGCTCTAATTTTGAAGAGTTGCTTCAATTTTGGAATTTCAGGTAGCATATAACTTTTCTTCTTTTTCCTCATTGTCAACAAAAAACATGTTATACCCTAACTCCCAAGGTCTCCTCGTAATAAGTATGAAGTAAAATTGAGTTATAATTTCAGTCTGGTGAGATATGTCTTTGATATTTGTAAGAACTTCATGCCTGAGAGAGTAAGTTATAATCTCAGTCTGGTCGAGAGTAAGTAAGATTTGGATTGGGAGAAAGACCGAAGTAGGACTAAAACATTGAAAATATACCAAAATAGAATTTTCATGTTTTTATTCTCGAAATAGGACATACTTTACCAAACAAGGTCATGTACATTACCAAAAAAGTATAGTAATGTGTGCACATGTATAGTGCCACATTACCACAATGTAAAGTCCTATTTCAAAAAAAACATAAAAATCGTATTTTGGTACTTTTTTTATGTCTTAGATTTATTTAGGGTGATTTGGATTCATATCCTGATTGACACTACTCTCTACGCTCCCAAGCTTTCATTAACAATCATTACTTATAATATGTTCTTGTGTAGTCTGAAATTTGGATGGTGGCATGCTATTGGTGTTAACAAAACATCCACTGCCTCACCGAAAAAATAATTATTTTGGTAATAAATTGTTGATAAAAAATGCACTTTAATTTAATCCCATGTTTTAAACTTCATTATTCTAAAAAAAGATCTTACATTTTTTCATCAATCCTAAATAAGTTGTATACTTTTCCTCACTTTCATTTAAGAACGTAAATGTGTAGCTCACAAGTCACAATATTTTTCTCTACACATAAAATTTATTTTAGAACGAGAAGAGTATTTCTAAAAACATAGTCTAACTGTGTCTCTCAACGGCACTTTTCGTCTAACATGAGGTATTTTTAAAGGTCATATGGTTAAATTATAGGAAACTTATCTAAATAGCAGTAAAACATAATAATTTTTTCTAAATAGCATTACATGAGTTTTTTTCCAATCTAGCACTTTTAGTCATTATCCATTAGTCATTATTTAAGTAAATATTGGTCATCACTGGACATTATGGACATTATGGACATTATGAAGTGCTATTTAGGGAATAAAACAATTTAAGTACTATTCAGGGAAATGACTTAAGTTTTAGTACTATTTAATGCAAATATTTCTTAAATTATCCGGTCGATTATGGAGCCTTGAGCATGGATGCAATTTTTTAATTTTTAACAACTCTATTCAAGAATAATTTGAAAATCACCATCTTCCAGACAATTTTTTTCACTATTAATATCTACTCTCTCCCATAATGTTTGCCATATTATGCAAAATAAAGTGAAATTTCAAAGAAAAATCAATTTATTTTATTTCAGAATTAGTATAGAAATAAAAAAATAAATTTTAAATATTTTAAAAACTACGTCAAAGATTTTTAAAAATTTAAAAGTGATAAGAATATTTTATTTTATCAAATAATTGATAAAAACATACAAAACAAATATTCCAGTGAGTTTTAAATTGTAAACTGTCATTATTTTTAGGACGAATGAAGTATAATTATTTATTCCACTATTAAAAAGCTAGATTAAATACTTCCTAGAATGAAGTATATTCTAGCTAGAATAAATACTTCATCTATCCCAAATTTTAGGATAGTGATAGCCACACCCACTAAAATATTAAACTCACCATGTCAATTAAATACATCCCATGATGTATATTTATGTTATTATTAAAAAATATATAGATTTTATTAGTTTAAAAAAACAATATAAATATATTTTTAGTCGCATCCACCTTTGTTTTATGTTGTTACTTTTCAAAAAAGATTATATGAGTTTTAAAAAAGAAATTAATTTTTTCAAAGCTCTATTTTAATATTCATTGATTAAAATAACTTTTATTATTCTTAAATTTGATAACCAATAGTTTTTTTATAAACTTTTCATTTCTAAGAATTATACCAATATGTATTTCCCCATTCGAAATTTTTAATCTGCACATTTTTTTTTATTATTTTAAAAAGAAGATTATGTAAGTTTTATTATATTTTTAAATAAAATACAAAGCTTTATATAAAATTTAAAACTACACACCATTTATACTTTTTATTACTTTTCAAATACAAAGTTTTATTTAAAATGTAATAAATGTGCATCAATATTAACACTATAACTTTTGTTTTAAAAAGTATCAAATCTTATTATTAAAAAATATTTAGATAATGGATACTAATATTTATTAGAAAACTAAAATTTGAAATTATATTTTTATCCAGAATATTATTTTATCAATATGTTATAGAGTAACAAATTTAGAATAGATAAGAATCTATGTGAAGCACGAGATTAAAAAAAGTTTGGAAAATAGTGGGGTGAATTTAGTGTTTTGGCCAGGTGTGGCTATCACTAGCCCAAATTTTATTACCTACAATTTAACTTTTTTGGTTAAATATTATAAAATTTGATTATAAATTATAGAACAATAATGTTAATTATAATTTAAATTTAATATGGTTGCGTTAATTTTAAGATGCAACTTTAATATATCAAATTTTTATAACCATTTCTATTTGCTACAGATCTGCCACGGAAACCAATTCTGCTGGAGATATTTCCATAGCAGAATCTGTGGCCGATTTGCCACAAAAATTAGATTCCGTCACAAATTTTAAATGGAATGAAAGAAAAAATTTCCATGGCAGATCTGCCACAGAATGCCCTTTCCGTTGTAGATAAAAAATCTTCCACAAGTTTTCTGCTACGGCGTGACTTTGTCACAAGTCCGTCGCAGATCCTCTATCCACCACGGAATTTGATTTTCTGCCACATAATTGGACCAAAAAAGTCAAATAGAAAATTTTGAGAGATCTTAATTAGGACTAAAACATGCTCCATTTACTAAAATATGACTTTCAATGTTTTTATACAAAATAAGACGTATAAAATTAAAGAGTGTCAATATATAATGCCAAAAATAGTGTGTAAAGGAATAAAACAAATAAGTTTAACTCAATCTGAAAGAATTAATTCAGAGAAAATTCTCTCTTCTGTTTCTCATCTTCAATTTACAAGTAGACATGTATATATAGGCTCTCACAGGTTGAGAAACCTAATCACAAAACGAAACGAAATCAACCCTATACAAGGAAACTACCAAAAATATATACTAGAATATATACGAATATTCTCTTTCCTTTAACACCCCCCTCAAGTTGGAGCATGTAATAATGAAATGCCCAACTTGGGAAGAAGAAACTCCAAACGGGACTTTCCGAGTGCCTTCGTATGAATATCTGCAAGCTGATGCGTAGTAGGCACATGAAGTGTATGAATCTCTCCTTGCAAGAGCTCATCACGAACGAAGTGACAATCAATCTCAATGTGCTTTGTGCGTTCGTGAAAAACCGGATTAGCAGCAATGTGAGGTGCCGCCGTGCTGTCACACCGGACCGTCATGGGGTTCTTATGTTCAACCCCTAAACACCGCAATATATTCTTCAACCACTTCAACTCACAAGTAAGGACAACCAAAGCTCTATACTCTGCTTCAGCAGATGAACGAGCCACTGTCGACTGCTTCTTTGTTTTCCATGAGACAGGCGAGTCTCCAAGCTGCACAAACCATCCTGTCAATGACCGCCTCGTCAAAGGACATGCTGCCCAGTCCGAATCACACCATCCTGTGAGCTGAAGGCTACTATCTGCAGAGAGGAAAATGCCCTGTCCAGGACATCCCTTTAGATACCGAACAACTCTAAGAGCCGCAGACCACTGATCCTCCCTTGGTTCCTTCAAAAATTGTGCTAAAGTGTGGACTGCGTAGGAAAGTTCAGGTCGTGTAACCGAGAGATAAACCAATCGTCCTACCAACCGTCGATATGGTTCTGGATCTGCAAGAACTAGAGCTTGAGAACGAGCCAAATGATGATTTGGCTCCATTGGTGCACCCAACGGCCTGGCACCCAATAAACCTGCTTCAGTAATAATGTCCAAGGCGTACTTTCGTTGGCAGAGGAAAATCCCAGATGTACTACGTGCTACCTCGATGCCAAGAAAGAACTTCAAAACCCCCAAATCCTTCATATGAAAACAATTTGCTAAATAAGCCTTGAACTTGCTTATCAATTCTGTGTTGTCTCCGGCAATAATCAAATCATCAACATAAACCAAAACACGAATTACTCCTTTCTTCCTAAGAAACGAAAACATAGAGTAATCAGAGATAGACTGGACAAATCCATAACACTTCAAAGCTCTAGACAACTTTGCAAACCAACATCTAGGAGCTTGTTAAGCCCTTCAACCTGATGATTACCAAGAACCACAAGCCTGGCCTTATATCTCTCCACACTGCCATCAGACTTGCGCTTGATTTTATACACCCATTTGCATTCAAGGGGCTTTTTATGATGAGGGGGACACACAAGAGTCCAAGTGCCATTTGCCTCCAGAGCATCAATTTCTTCTCGCATAGCCTTCCTCCATCGCTCATCCTGGAAAGCCTGCTTGTAACCCTTGGGCTCCACTTCTGCATCAAGAGCTGTGAGAAAACATTTATGTTTCTCAGAAAACTTCTCATATGTCACATATGACGAGAGAGGATATTTGCATTTCTCCCTGACATATGGTCCAACCACATGGGTAACATAATCGGCAAGGCGTACATTTGGACGTTTCTCACGCTGACCACGTTCCAAGTTCTCCACCGCCTACTAGGAAGAGGACGGTCGACCGTCGTCCGTTGAACGGTCCACGGGATCGATCGTCTGAAGCTGTTCTGGATCACTGACTTTCTGCCTCGGAGACGGTCGACCGTTTTCCACATCATGGTCGACCGTTTGATCATCTCCCAAAGAAACGTCATTCTGCCTCTCGGACGGTCGACCGTGGATGTCAGGACGGTCCACCGGGTTGACCGTTTGTCCATCTCCCTGCAACCCATCTTTCTGCCCCTCAGACGGTCGACCGTGGACATCAGAACGGTCTATCCGGTCGACCGTCGGTAGTCTGTCTGCTTCACCACCTTCCTCCAGCTGACTGTTCCTCATGGAACGGTCCACTGGCCTTTCCACGGGCGTTTCTTCATCATCTTCAAAGTGATCGATCGAAGGGGAAATACTCGATCCAATCTCATCTGGGATTTCACCTGCAGAAATCAAGTAAGGAAAAATGTTTTCACAAAACACAACATCTCGTGACACACTGATCTTCCTAGTGTCCGGGAAATACACACGCCGACCCTTCTTTCCTTGTGGGTATCCCAAAAATATTCCAGGAATACTTCTAGGTGCAAATTTATCTCCATCTCTTTTCAAATTGTGTGCATAACAGAAATCAACTCTATACAAGGAAACTACCAAAAATATATACCAGAATATATACAAATATTCTCTTTCCTTTAACACAATCCATTAATATGAGATCTTTTGGGTGGAGTCTATAAATAAATTTGTGAGAACTTGGGTCAAAGGTGACAACGTCATACCAATGCAAAATTGTGGTGAGGATACGAGTGGTCCCAACATGTGGTGTTCGTGTCCAAGTTCGAAGAAGGCAAGAGTGGTGAACTACGTTTTGTGTAGTTTTCAGTGTGACAGGGTGACAATAAGACAAAAAGAGATCTATACGTGATGCCTTGTGTTCAAAGTCTTCCTAATAAGTAATGGTCGGGCGATATGTTGGGTGTTGATAGAATTACTAAATGATTTGACAGATCAAATCATATGACCTAGCTAGGGGATTGGTAGTCTACCATACGCACTATGGTTGATGCCTTGTGTAGAAAAACTTTTCTGACAAGAGTAGATCAAACAACATGTCCCGCGAGGTTATAACGACGATGCAAGATAATTGGCATATCAAATAGATTATTATTGCAGGGGAGGTCTGTTATTGATGTTGGATCATGTTATTTGATTAACTATTTATTAGTTAGTATTTATTTATTAGTTAATATTTATTATTTAAAATATATTATAATCTAGTTTTAAAAAATGAGCAGAATTATATATATGCTCCTTGAAGTTTTCTTATCAGTTCTTTACCTCGATGCATTTCTTTAACCGATAGGTTAGATTTAGGGTTAGTATTAGGATTTCTCAATATCCTATAAATAGAGATGCAATCTTTTCATTATTATGAATGAAGAATAATATCAAAACCCAATCTCTCGTCTTCTCTTTTCTTGAAGCCTAGAAATGCTTGAAGAGTTTTCCTCTCTTTCTTTGTCTCTCCTTTCTCGAGCTTGAAGACGCTTGAAGTTCTTCCCTATCCTGATACGGTTCGCATTAAGATCACAAGTTATGTGGTCTTAGTTTGAGGGGATATTTGTTAGGATGCAAACCTATCCTTCATAAGAGAGAAAGTATAAGAGGAACCAAACAAAATATGTTCAACATGGCAAATTATTACATGCACCAAAGTTCCATGATGGACCTTCATATATGCTAAATAAGCATTTTCAAGTGTTGAAATAAGCATTTTTAAAGTTGAAAAAATATATGAGAAGGTCCATGTGGACATTTGAGAAGGTCGACCTTAGGTTCACTACCATAGAATCACTCGTTCAACATAACTGTTCAATATATATTCATTGTGAGATGGGGAGGGTATAAAATTTGATACTTCCTCCATCTCTAAAAAAACTTCAAGTTTACTTTTTTGAGCATCCCATAAAATACTTATATCCAATTTAAAATATTTAAAATACCCTAAAAACAATTACAAGTCGTAATAAAGAAGAAATATGATGAATCTTAGACATCAAACGTATATAAATAAGTGTATTTAGAGATGCGTAAAAAATGAAACACGAAATTTTTTTAGAGACAGAGGGACTAACACTCCCTCTGTTCTAAAATGTTCTTCACAGCTACTATTCACACAGTCAAACTTTAATCACTTTTTTTACCTATTCTCGTTATTTATTTGATAAAATAATATAGTCTTGTCACCTCTTGTTTTGTAAAAGTTTTGATAAATATATTAATTTTATTTTTTAATTTTACACCTACAATCAAATAAATTGATTAAAATATAAAATTGGTAAAATATTGTAAACATGAACGGGAAGAACATTTTAAAAAGGAGTCAGTAACATTTAAACTTTCAATTGTACTCCGTGGGGTGCATTTTGGTAAAGGCAAATATGACTAGCCTAACTAGACACTCGCAGGCTGCATGAGGTCTGTAGAGAGGAAAACATGCATCACTATTGCTCCAATTAAATCTTAGCTTTTGTTTGTTTTTATGTAGGAGTGGTAGGACTAGAGAATACTCATGAATATGGTATCCAATAAAAAAAATTGTGGATTGATTCTCTAAATATCCCATCTGCGCGCGTGCACCACATACGTTGGACATGGACATCCATGTGTAGACGATAAGACGAATACAAGTACTCTAAATCAACCCCGCTATCATTGCTACAAATTTGCTGCTACTCACAAGTATTCTCTGATTTATCTTTTTCATTAGAAATCGGAATGGAGGAAGAATGCTGCAGAGCATCGTTAACGAAGAATGAGAAGAATAACTAGATAGAGTATATCGAATTGCGTAGAACGCTTTCAGATCAAAGTTATTTTAGGGTATACGAAATATTTTAATTGGATAAGACATTAATCAATAATAACCACTAAAAATTCAATACCTCAACCATACCTACAAGACTTTATTTATAGAGTTGAAAATTGATGATCAGACATGAACGTTCACGTAAGATGCGAACGTTCGCGCGAGAAGATAGAGTTTGAAAAACGTTAAAGTTTGCTTAAGGAAACAAACGTTCGCGTGAAAGGATTCGTGCGGTTTTCGGGTTAATGAAAACTAAAGAATTTTCATAAAGATATAACGTCCAAAATAACAAATTTCCAACCCCGGCCAGGGGCTGCCACCCCTTGGACCCCGCTACCTAGGGCTATCGCCCCCGGACCCCTGCTATGAATTCATAATTTTGTTGAACGAGTGCGCACTCTACACCTCCTAACTCGTTAGACAACGTCTATTACAATTCTTGTCTGATCTATGTAAATCCGATGACACTAAAATCACCAACACGACACGGAGTCACGGGGCAAAGACGCATTGTAGGTGGGAGGGGTTCGTCTTGCACCGCGGCCGAAGCTGGACACGAGGGGCTCGCCCGTCGTGCGGCATGGGCAAGGGCATGTAGCAGTATCCATTGCAGCGCCTTGCCGTGCTGCTGGTTTGATTTTTAAAAACTTTTTTTCAAATTTCAATTCTATAAACTCACTTCTCCAATTTTAATTTATTTCACATTCATTCTAGTTTTCGATTCATCCCTCATCTCAACCTCTTTATGCTCTTGAAAAATAGATTTCCCGACCACCAACCCATTAATTAGTTAATATGCTAATGACGATTTATTAGGAGTCGCTGCTTCTAATCCATGCAGAGATCGAAAATGAAGTCACTTGATACAATGTGGAGGCTACATTTCCCATTCCACGTACCATGTTGTACATTCATCGGGATCGTGAACACTCCACTCCCTGTCTGTTCAAGATTATTTTTCTAACAACCTGCGTTTTTCTAATTATGAGTCTTGTCGTCGTTATTTTTGAATGCATCATGTATTGTCGCTAGTTTCGAATGCATCATGTATTATTCCTTTGAATTGTAGACGCACTTGCAGCTCGTGACGTGTATATCCAACAATGCCTAGTTAGTGTTGGACGGGGCTACCCACTTTATAGAAGTTCACAATTACGATCACACAGCTCGCATGACCTATTCATCATTTTAAATAAATAAAATGATGAATCGTGTAAAATAAATAAAAAGTCGAGGCTAGAGGACAATAACATTATAAGTGTTCTTATAACACCCTAATCTGTCCAGGTCTCCAGCCCCTTTCGGACTAAAGTATTTAACTTGGTAATCGTAAAAATTTAAAACTTTTCAAACACACTTTATTAATCCCAATAATATTTTTCATAACATATACAGTACGGAGTATTCAACATTATTGCGGAATCGAATTTAATTTTAACATATCATAAATCATTTCAAACTTGTCACATCCATCCCGACAATCTCGCCCCATCTATCGCCAGGATCACATCGTTCTTTCTATTTACCTGCGTGTAGCAAATAAAACACACTACACGCTCAGCGGTAAAGCAGAGTAAGCATATCTAATGCGTCGAGCATCCATATAAACTGAATCTAAATTCATAACCAAATCATTTGATATCATGCACACAATGTTCATTTCATGCATTCAAAGTTTTGGTATTGTTTAGTTCATATCAACATATTTTATTCAATTCAAATACTATTTCAATAATGCTCTTAAATTATTCTTAATCTAAGGCCAGATCATAACAACGCTCTTAGCTATTCTTAGTCTAAGGCCAGATCATAATAATGCTCTTAGCTATTCTTAGTCTAAGGCCAGATCATAATAATACTCTTAGCTATTCTTAGTCTAAGGCCAGATCATAATAATACTCTTAGCTATTCTTAGTCTAAGGTCAAATCATTACTTCCATAACCAAATTCTTTTAAGGCAATTATTGATCAGACACTTAAACTATCATTAGTTTAAGGCAATTGATTTCAGACACTTAACTATAGCCTATAGGCAGTTGAGGCAATTAATAATCAGACACTTAAATTATCATTAGTTTAAGGCAAATGATTTCGGACACTTAACTGTAGTCAGTTAAGGCAACAACAATTTAGCGATTGATCAACGTTGGATCGGGGCATTCCCAAACGAGTGATCCTCTAGTTTGGTCTATGAATCCCATTTATGCATTTTTATCTAATTTATCAAATGTTCATGTTTTCATAAGCCTGTTCTAATACAAGATATATTCTAGAGGTCTTCTAGATAGCCTTAACATTAATTAACTAATATGTATATCTTAGAGTTTTTCTAGATACCGTTTAAAAATACAAATCGTTTAATAATTATCAATATATTCATTACTCTCATGGCTCAATCATCAATAATCATTTTGATCAGTTAGTTCATTATTCATGATCATCCATAATAATCATTCATCATAATCATTAATCAACATAACAATTGATAACAAATAGTGGTCTAGTTTTGAGTGTTAACACCCTAACTTACCGTCATGCATCACATAATGTTTTATATACCAAAAACATCATTTTTATTATACAAAATCATATTTATATTGTGCATAATTAATTGGTATCAAAAATAGGATTTTAGAACATATTTTCAAGAACATTTTCGTTTGGAATTGAGGAAAATAATTTAAAATAATCAATTAATTCATAATAATAAATTTTTACAATTTAAATAATCGATTAATTCATAATAATCGATTTTTACAATTTAAATAATCAATTAATTAATAATAATCAATTTTTACAATATAAATAATCAATTAATCCCTAAAAATCGATTTTTACAATTTAAATAATCAATTAATTCATTAAAAATTGATTTTTACAATTTAAATAATCCATTAATTCATAATAATCGATTTTTATAATTTAAATAATCAGTTAATTCATAATAATCGATTTTTACAATATAAATAATCAATTAATTAATAATAATCGATGTTTACAATATAAATAATCGATTAAATGGTACTGACTTCGAACCACTGATCTGAATAAAATTCTAATCGATTTTTAGCAAGTAATTAATTGATTTTCGGCCACTGTCCATCATCTTCTTCCTCTGGTCAGTTTTAACATTATCATTTTTAATCACCAAACTTCAGTTAAATTATATAAAAATGTTCTCCAATGTTCAGAAATCATTTTAGACTCATTAATTCGTAGTTTTAACATCAAATTCAAGGTTTAAGATTTTTAGTTCTTCAAACATGTCAAACATAAAACTCAACCGAATGACCGTTTATGAACGTAGAAACGATCTATACGAACATTCTAGTCACTAGATATATCTACGGGCTTAACTCGAAGCTTATCGAAGGTTTTGAGAATTTTCCAGCGAAACTTCCGGCGACAATTACTCCTAACTCCTGCGATTTCGGCGGCAACCAACAACCCCAGACTGCTCTCCTCACTCTCAAGATTCTTATGGGATAATTTTTCAAGAAATTTTTGTGTAGAATTGAGAGAGATTAAAACATCCTTTTATACTAGTGTGGAGAAGGAAGCTGCCAAGCTGAGCTAAGTCAGTGATGCTTAGAATTTCCTTAGTGCGCAGGACAGCGATTCCCTGAGATTTACATGACGTTCCCTGATTGGGACCAATTTTGGTTCGAGTCGGGGTACACTTTGTGGTTCAACTTTCTCCAAATTGAATTCCGTTTGCACCATTGCGATCGGGCAGTTATACTCTATCCAACTATATCATTTGTATATTTATTTGTAATACTTTTCCTGACAACATATTTTTGGGTGTTTGATTTTGACAGAGTCAAAATTGGTTTAATTGACCTTTCTCATAAAAGGTTTTCTCATTTAATTCATATTAATTATTCTCAAGATTTATTTTAACAAATCATTTCAATATTTACATTCTAAACAAATTCTTTATTTACTCTTGATTTGAGTCTGTACTTAGGTTCCCAATCAAGACCACACAAATAGTCCATATATTAGATTTATCTCTATGAGACTTATCCAGATTTTGATATTGGATGTCAAAACACATTTCATATCGGCCCAAAGCCCAACAATAATTTATTTTAATCAAAACAAATTTGATTAATTAATTATTTATTCATTAATAATTCTAGGGTATGTTTTGGGGCGTTACAGTTCTAACCTCACACAAAAAATGAGATAAGTAATGACATCACAATTAAGAGGATTGAGGTGGGGCTTGGGGAGATTGAGGTGGGGCTTGGGGAGAGTCCTCCCATTAAAATGCCCTAAATGTATGTACTTTGTGTAATGCGGAGTACATCCTCCAATGGGTGGAAAGAAGTGGAAAAATACTTCATGAATCTACCAAAATGATAAGGAATATCATATTCTCTATTTGAACGATATGAAAAATGCTATAATTTTTAAAATGAATTTATTTACAACTTTGTATATAAATAAAAAATAAAACTTATATAGACCAACAAAGCATTTGGTAAGCAGATAAAGCGGTTATTATTTGTATCCTATCAAAGACATGCATTTGATTAGTTATTTTCGTTCAAAAGTTTACATGAAAAATACCGCATCCATTTAAAGCGATTATTAGCTGTATCTGATCAAGGACGTTCGATTGGTAAATAGATACAGATTTGGTTATCATACATCCGACTCGTTTATAATCTTCTCCACATATACATCTGTTTGAGTAAGCGTTTATCCACATATTCAATATGTTATATATATAGCTTTTTCAAATTAAAATTTTTATTTTTATATTTTGTTTTTCTATTAACATATTAAAGTATAAGATATCGTTAGGAGAATTTATCTAAATAGTACTAAAACATCGCAGCTTTCCCAATGTAGTACCATATGTTTTTTTATTTCAATGTAGTACCACATGTCATTGTTCAAATAAATGTCTACCGCCACTGGACATTGTTCAAACTAAATGTCCACCATTACTGAACATTGTTCCCGCCACTAGACATTATCCAAGTATTATTTAGAAAATAAAAAATTGTAAGTACTACATTGGGAAATGACGTAAGTTTTAGTACGGAGTACTATTTAGTGTAAATTTCACATATCGTTATATCTAAAATATAAGTGTAGACACAGAAATAAGTATGTATGTGTAGTGTGTAATACTCATTTTGTCATATGGAGTTTTCGTAAACTAACATAGTTTAAAAAAATATGAAAAATACTACTCTGTGACAAATTACAATTGAATAAATATATTAAATGTATTTATATACTATATAGTTCAATTTGACTTTTAACATATCGAAATGGATATAGATATATTCGATATCCGGCGGATGCAGATACAGTTTTATTTTTAGCATCCGTCGAGATCCGTATCTGAGTTCGATATTCGATAAAATAAGCATTCGTTCTGGTTAACATTTGTTTGCACACTTAACTCTCTTTGCCCCGTAATGCTTGTCACTCTTTGAACAATGTGAAAAATATCACCACCTTTGAAAATCATTTAAATTACAAATTGGTATAAAAATAAAACTTCAAATTAAACTGTTCAAAATTACATCAAAAGTTATACTCCCTCCGTCCCCCTAAGATGTTCTCATTTTGACTTTTGGTGGTTTTAAGGAGAGTTGAAAAAAACTGAAAGTTTACCATAATACCCTTAATGAAAAATAGGTGGAGTGTATTAAATGAGATGAGTGAGGTGTAATAAATAAAGAAAGTGAGGATAGTTGTGTTATGTCAATTGTTAAAAAATGAAATGAGAAGATATATTGTGGACAAAGAAAAAGGGCTATTGGAAAGATCTATGGAGAACGGAGGGAGTACATAAATATTGTGGGATAGAGGGAGTTGTTTTTAAACAAGTTAACTTTTAACTTTTTATTTCACACGTTTTTTCATGTAAAAATGATTTGATTTTAATTTAAATCAAATACTTCCTGCTCATTTCATAAAATAATATATATATACTCTTGTCTCCTCTTATTTTATAGAATTTTTCATATATTGTTTTACTCCCTCCGTCCTGAAATGATTTACATATTTTATTATTCAAAAATCGCGGAGATTTTGGTTTATTTGTGTGTTTTCATTGATTATTTGATGAAATAAAATATTATTGTTACCTTTTATTTTGTTGAGCTTTTGATGTACTATTTAGATGTATGAATTTTATTTTTATATTTAGATACCAATCTTATATAAAAAGAATTGAAAAAACTTGAAATTTTATTTTGTTTTTCGTAATAGGTAAATGATTTAGGGACGGAGGGGATATTATATAAATTTTATTTTTTAAATTTATATCTAAAATAAATTTCTTGAATTAAAAATGTATTTGGTCACACTTTGTAACGCGTAATAGAATTATCTAGAGAAGAGGAAGAGAATAGATGTAAAATAAACTTAGATGAGGGAAGTAGAGTAAAAGCAAAGACAAGGACCACAAACAAATGTAAAACTCAGGGTTGTATATTTCATTAGTTTCAAAAAGAATGTAAGAGCTAAATATTCAAAATTTACAATTTTTTTTTTGTTGATTTATACATTTTTATTGGCTATTTGGTAAATAAAATATTTTTGTGATACTCATTCTGTAAAACTTTCACATAGTTTTTTTTTTTTAAATATGTGAGTATTATTTTTTATTTTTAAATGAATATTTAAATAAAATAAATTTAAAATTTAATTTCATTTTTGTATAATGCCACAAACATTTTAGAACAAATAAAAGAGTCCCTACTTGCTAACCCTAGTTCTCCCTTTCCTCGCCAAAAATTAAAAGCACCCTTCCACACCCACCACCTCTGCTTTCCCTCCTTATAATCCGCTGACCCCCTCCCTCTCCCTTTCTCTCTCTCTCTCTCTCTCTCTCTCTCTCCTTCTTTCCCCAAATTCGCTTGAGCGCTTCCGTCCAATTTCAAATTCACTCTACCGTTCCCCTGAGACCAGAGCAAGCGATGGGAAAGTACATGGAGAAGGCCAAAATCGCTGCGGACGTTGCGGTTATGGAGCTCCCCCAGTCCCTTCTCGGCGTCCGGACCCGAGCCAAAACCCTAGCTCTCCGGCGCCTCCAATCCTCGCAGCCTTCGCCCGACTCCGAGTCATGTTACCTCCAGCTGCGCTCCCGGAGGCTGGAGAAGCACCCGACTCTGCTCGAAGAGCGCAGGAAGCCTTCAGGTGGAACCGCGAAGCGGAACTGCCAGAAAGGGACAGATTCGGCGACTTGCCGGAAATTGAATCTCGAGTCCAGCTCGAGGTTTAGGGTTAGTTCTGTCCACTCCAGCTCCGTCGGCTCCGCCTCAATTAGTAATCACGATGCCGGGGAAGGCTGTTTTGAGATTCTCTCCAAAGGCTGCGAAGATTTGGGCGTAGGTGCCTCCTTCGGGGAGAACAATTTGGATCCAGAAGCAAGAGACAGGCAAGACCCAGTTCTATTATTTTCCTCTGTTTAGTTTCTACGAGTATTAATTTGTGCATTTCTGCTCTTAAATTAACTTCTAATTTCCTTATCCTTTTGGGTGCTAACTCATCTGTTAAATAAACTTTAAAAAGGTCTGATTGTGGAAAGTAGATATGGTAATTGGTACGGAGTAGTGATAGATTATGATTAGTTTTCTTATGTGCATCTTTTTCTTATTATTACTCCACGGAGTATGATTTTAAAAGTTAAATTGAAAATTTGTGGTTTTGGCTTCTCTGTAAATTTTCTTTTTTTGTTTGAAAGATCCATTCGATGGGACTTTTAACGGCCGAGGTAAGCTAACTTGCATTCTGAGGCACCCAAATTTTACCAGATTTCTAGAAAGAATGGCATTAATGATTTACTACTTTCTTTTTTTTTCACTCATCCCCAGATCATTTTTTAAGGCGTTTCTTTTAATGCTTTCCATACCTGCACATTTTTTTCCTCTACTGTATTATTTTATTCACGGCATCTTTTGTAGAAAATCAATCTTTTCATCTGGTCCCCTACCCTACGGAAAGAGTATTAAAAAAGAGTTGTTTTTGTTTTGTTTTCAATTGAAAAATATTTAATGGGCACCAATACAATTTTTTTTCTTTAATCTGTCCTTGAGTATCATCCTTTCACTGCTCAGGTGATTCACGAGCTTCTGTAGTTGTACTTATTCATTAAAAACAGCATAGGGTCAGACCTTTTTTTGTTATTAGCTCATTTATATCTATGAACAATGATTAAGAGTATATTCTGTATATGTTTTGAAGATTTGATGGGTTTTAATTCATTGTGAAGGGTATTTTTTGCTGTATACCTAAGAACAAATTCTAGATTTATGGGAATATTGGCTCTTTTTTTGTTCTTTTGTATTTTCTGTAATGTGTCCTTTCCATGGGGTCATACTACCCAAAAAACTGTGAATATCCCATTCCGTATTTTCTAACATCTTGAGAAACATTCATCCCTACTGCTCTTTTACCCAGTGATGAGTACCTGTATAAAGCAGAAGTGATGACGTGACATGAAACCGTTATTTCTTCATGTTCCATATGACATGTTACTTTGTACTCCCTCAATTAACTTCAGATTTGTTCTAACTATGAGTGTAATTATTTTTAATTTAGTTTATTTAAATGTCTCTGTAAATTTAAAATTTAAATTTACACATTTAGGAATTACATCAAACGTTTTATAAAACAAATGAGAACAAGACTATTTTATTATAACAAATGATTAAAATAAATAAGTAAGAAGATGATATAGTTTGATTATGTGAAAAATGAACACTGATGGTGAAGTTTATTTATGGAGGGGTGGAGTATTTATTATTGCAAAAGAAATCAAATGTGACAACAGTTAGCTTTGGTTAGACAAATATGCTAGAGTCACAAATATATGGTTCACAAACTTGTCTTTTTCGGATTTTAAATTAGAATATCATTAATTATTTGAGTGTATCTTATTTTTAGAAAAGTGTTAAAAAGGCAAGTTTGTAAATTTTGTGAACTGTTTGTTTGTGACTCTAGCATTACTCTTGGTTAGATCACATGGCTGTGTTAATCTCTTACGCACATTTGCTTTTTCAGATCTTTGATTACTATTGTTTTTATTATTATTACGGAGTATTATCATAATTATTATAATAATGATATAAGGAGATGGTGATGGTTGACTAAGATATGCCTTTTTGTGTATAATAAAGGAGCACTAGAGAAAGCACACCCTGTAGCTTAATAAGGGAGGCAGACATAATCAAGACACCACCCAGCTCAACAACAAGACAGAGCAACCCAAACACCACATCTCAAAGGGTGAGAAGTTCCCGTCAGAGGAACATGCCTTCAGCGGCCGAAATTGATGAGTTCTTTGCTTACACAGAGCAGCAGCAACAACGCCATTTTGCCGACAAGTATGTTTCCCCCCTTCTTTCTAATTAACACTATGTTTGGTTCAACAAATTTGAAGGGTAAAGTAAAATGCTTTTCTCTCATTTCCTCATCAAAATGGAAGGAATTTGGTTTTTGTACCTCTTGGTACATTTTGCCTTTTCCACTTTTCCTCTCTTACCAAACAAGAAAAAATGTTTTCTTTTCTTTTCCTTTTCGAATTACTTAAACCAAACATAGTGCAAACATTTCAAGATTAGTTAGAAAGTTTATTGTTGAAGTTCTAATCGGCATTGATTTCCCATTGTCGCATTCGACACTCTTCCTCTTCTTCTTCTTGTTCTCTACAGGTACAACTTTGATGTTGTGAGTGATGTGCCACTGCCGGGGCGATATGACTGGGTGAGAGTGAACCAATAATAAGCCGAGGAAGCAGCCCGCAGCAGAGTGAAGAAACCAAAGGAAAGGGGAAGTGGTGTGTGGCTCAAGCTCTCATTTGAGTTATAGACCAAAAAGTTAGTGTAGAAGGAGACTAGAAATGTGTGATTTATTTATCATCTGTAAAGTAACAGGGCTGATAAAATTACACACAACACAAACACACACACACTAACCATCCATTTGTGGAAGCATATTAGTCGTGTCGTCATTTATCATGACAGACATAAACTATGTAGGATTTTCATTTTCTTGTAACAGCGTATTAACATTTCTTCATAATTCTGCAATGGGAATAATATCGAGTATTTGCGTACCCTTTTTATTTTTATTTTTTGGAGCGAGGACCGAAGATGTAAATAAGTTCAGAAATGGAATCAGTGGGAAGACCGACCAGTCTCCTGTCCTCAGCCTAGACAGAGTCCACATGTTCACGTGAAGTTTGCGGTAACCAATGATACTGCCCAAACTATAATTACCCAAGTACTTCGTATTTATTCTTTTTACCCAAGCCAAAAATGTCCTGGGAGCAACCCCAGATATTTTGGGACACTTAGTTACAATGCCCTCTTGGTAACATTAATGTTTCATATCCTGTCAATCCTTCCAAAATATCTCTCTCAATCATTCCAAAATACCTCTGTCCGCCTAGAACACCGATTGGGGAGAGGGTAGTAACCGTTTATTTTACCAATGGAGTACCACAAGTATCCCTCCCCGGTGATTTTAAAATCAAATTACTTGGATCAATAGAACTCTGGTGATATTAATAATACAAAGACTTGGGCAAATAATCATAACTTAGGGCCTGTTTGGGAATATTGTTATTCCTAAAGAGGTTCTTACTAAGTAGTGTATTTGAGTTAAGCTAGGATCATCCGTGGGGTGACTTAGAAATTTTACTCCACTCTATTGATATTACAAACATTGAACAAGAACAGCTAAGTGGCGCTCTTTCTTAGTTACAACATTTGTTTGGTGAGAATGCCCCGACCGGCAGCTGCTAGGTTTCCCGATCTTCCCCCGGTACTTGGCCCGAGCTGTATGAGGCAAAAACTCGTTCAGAGGCCGAGCCCCACCCGAGCAGTAAGGATGCAGTTTATTTTTTTTGCCCATTTAGAAAAAATGTACAAAGTAACATTCTTTTTAAAGAAAAGATTAAAAGAATGTGGTTTAAGAAATTTTTTTCTTCTCTCCATAAATTCAAGCATGTACCTTTTACTCCGCAATTTTTTACCTTTTTTTTAATTCCGTTATAATCAAAGTGGGGTAAATTTTGTGGGAGAGAGGGGGAGACTGGAGAGTCACTTTACAATTTCCTACTACTGAAGTACTGTACTAAATAGATGCTTTTTGTAATATTTTTAGAATCATGCTACACTTACACCAAAATTTGTACTCCCTCCGTCCTATAATGATCTTTCCGGTTCGCAAAACGAAGAAAAATCTTAAGTTTTTTCAATCTATTTTATTTAAATATTGGTATCGAAATAAAAAAATAAAACATACATATTTAAAAACTACATCAAAAGTTCAACAAAATAAGTGGTGACAATAATATTTTATTTTATCATATAGGCCATGAAAAAACACAAATAAATATAAATTCCCGTGAAGTTGGAATAGTGCTCTGGGAAGATCATTATAGGACGGAGGGAGTATCTCATACTTACACCAAAGGTATACATCAACATTTTGATGGTTCACACTGACACAAAATGTTGGTGCGTTAACAAAAATTTACACTGACGCAAAGTGTTGGTGCATTAACAAAAAGTAGCATTACACAAATACAAAAGGTTCACACTGACACAAAATGTTGGTGCGTTAACAAAAATTTACACTGACACAAAGTGTTGGTGCATTAACAAAAAGTAGCATTACACCAATACAAAATGTTAGTGCACATCTGCGGTGTATAAATGGAGTACAACATTTTTGGAGTACAAATAACTATCATTTTTTTTATTATAAAATTTTTTTTATTATAAAAATAGAGAATAAATTTGGGTGTGGGGGGGGAGTGGGGGGGGGGTGGGGGTTGGGTGGGTTGAGAGTTTGTTGTCAGAAACAATTATGAATCGAAGTGCTCACTTTGAATGTCCTTTTTAATTGTGATGAAGCTTCTCTTCTCTTCTCATCTCTTCTTTTCACTTCTCTTCTCTTTCTCTCCATATGGGGTGGGGTGGGGGTGGGGGTGGGGGGAGGGTGTGGATTGAACATGTGAAAAGGCGAGGCAGTAATTTATGAAGTGGTACTCCCCGCACACTGTACTGAGTACTGTATTTATTCTCGCCCGTGAGAGTCGTGTATCTAGGCTGAGCAATGGCTCCACTCATAATTTGTCCTCCAATTAAGCTACTCCGGTATTTGTACAACAAAATTGTAGTCCCTTCATCCTATAATGATCTTTCCATAGCACTATTTCAATTTCATGGGAATTTATATTTATTTGTGTTTTTTTATGGTCTATATGATGAAATAAAATATTCTTGTCACTACTTGTTTTGTTGAACTTTTGGTGTAGTTTTTAAATATGTATGTTTTATTTTTTATTTCTATACCAATATTTAAATAAAATAGATTGAAAAAACTTGGGATTTTTCTTCGTTTTGCGAACCGGGAAGATCATTATAGGACGGAGGGAGTACCATATTTTATGACCCGAAGACATGCACAACATTTTGTGTTAATGTAATGCTAGTGCTATAATTTACATTGACACAAAATGTTAGAGATGGTGTAAATACCTGTTGGGATTTTAAGCGCGTAAGATACCAGAAAATATTGAGAACACCAGAAAAATGAGAGAACAAACACAAGAAGAATATAGGAGAGAAAAAATTATATTTCCACTATTTTAGGACAATATACAAAAAATTATTCCCTGTTTACAAGTTTAAATTTCAGACACTCATAAACAGATATTTCTACATTCTATGCCCGGATGTATTTTTCCGAGTAACTAAAACTAGTTACTCCCTACACTCACCCACGCTCACCAAGACTCCTTGGATTTTCCCGGTGGTATTCTTGTGTAGAATTCCTCTCATGTTTCTCTCTCTCTACCTTGGTGGTGTGTAAAACCCACTCACACATGTCTACCTTAGTCTCACTCTTTTTAAAGCAACCCAAAGCCTTACAAAACTTGGACTCACCCGTAGATGCATCTGTAATTGCCTAGAAGGTGCAATCCATTTGTTGATTTGCACCAATCCAAAGAGATAGAAACAAAGACCAAAAACAACTCTTCACATGCATGTTGTACGTCCAAGTGCATGTCACTTTTCTTTTTCTTTTTTTTTAATTTCTTTTTCTTATTTTTCTTTCTTTTGAATAATTAATCAAATTCCCAACAATACCGTTCAAATATTAAGTTCAGATAAACGGTAGGGCTGTAGGTGAAAACATCTGTAACCCGGTTTGTTAGTAATGACAGTAGGACTGTTTACAAAGTACAAGTCGTGTAGGTTAATTAGAACATGTCTCACAAATGAGGTTTTTAGTCTTATTTATAATAATGACTAAGCACGCCAAGCACGTCTCTGCTTTTCAGGCCGGTGAGTCTCCAACCGGTGAGCATGCATGCCTTTGTTAGATGAAGCCATGTCTGTGATTCTGAATCTTCCCACCCCTGACCGGTCAGACAGCTCGAGTTGACCAAGTCACAGGGCATTGGATTTCATACCTCCCGGTCGGTACGAACCTACCGGGTGGAATTAATGGGTTATTACCCATCAAGGAGTCCTCCGATTCCCGGCTGTTAGACAAGGCGTGCAACTCTAGAGGGGGGGGGGGGGTGAATAGAGTTGTTGAGAATGATTACCGATTTTTGCAGGATTAATAATATAATCGTAAGTGCAGCGGAAATAAAAGAGAGAATGCAAAGAACACACCGATGTATACTGGTTCACCACCTCGTGGCTAGTCCAGTTCCCCGAGAGACTCTCTCGAAGCTACCACTACTTCTGTTAAGCTTACGGGTGCTTAACAAACCGTTTACAACTCGAGAACTTGAATCCCACAAGCCTCGACACAACCGCTTGTAGATATGCACTCTACAAGACTTCACAACCAAGATTTAAGTCATATAAGTCTTGAACAACAAGAAGAAAAATCTTCTTCAACCTCTCAACAATAGCTCTCAAAAGAGTAGAAATGAGAAATGATTAAAACTCTATGGATGACAAGAACACTCTCTTGAAAAAACTTAGTTTTCTCTCAAAATATATCAATTTGAGGAAGAAATGAATGGAGGATTATAACCTCAAGATTGGGGGAGTTTAGGAGTGCTTGTTCATGGTAAAGATGACCAAGGAAGTGTGTTTAAATAGGAGGTGAAGGAATATATCCGTTGGTCCAAGAAAACAAGCTGTGCAGAAAAGATGCAGCAAAATAATCGATTAATGCATCACCATAATCGATTAATGCATCCTAAAAATCGATTAATGCAAGTGAAAAAATCGATTAATTTCACCAGAGCTAAAATCCTTCTGCGCAAAAAAGTGATAATCGATTAAAGCCAAAGGTGTTAATCGATTAGTTCCTTCTGGACGCGATAATCGATTAATTCTAGAGGTAAAATCGATTATTGCAACAATAATGCCCAGACACGAAGAACACAAGCATGTGGGAGAGGTGAAGGACAAAATGGAGTTTATGTGATTGTTTCCAACAAGAATATCAGGGGTAAGGCTCCCCATCACCTCAAACATAATTCAAAAATAAATTTTGAACAAATGAAGGATATTTGGGGTGTAGAAATTGAGTCCCAAAAATATTTTGTGTGTCTAACGAAATACACGAAAAATATTTGAATAAAATAATTTTGCTTACCAAAAATATTTTATAATATCAAAATAAATATTTTGATAAATGTTTGACACACTTTTTGTATCTGACTCAATAAATCTATTTTGAATAGTTAAAAAGATTTTTCAATTGACTCCAAAAATAAATATAATTTTTATTTTAACTCTCATAAAAATAATTTTGGAGAGAAGATATTTTTGTCATCCTTACAATTATTCCTACGACTCAAATAAATAAAAAGTCTTCGGAAATCTTCTACTCCTCCGAGTCCTCCGTTAGGCGCACGAACGCGACTCGAACTCTAATAAAATCCTGTGCACCTTCTTGAATACTTCAAGGAATGGTACCTCAAGTCTTCGTGTTTGTCGTTGAGCTCATGCATTCCAACACCGGCTCTATGGGTACCATCAGGGGCGGGAAGCATATACAAGCCATTTCTCGAAATAACACGGACCACCCGGTTATCATGATACCATCAGGAATATTTTTCCAGAGTTGGTAAACAATATGCCGTTGGTCATATTTTCACAAGACATACAAAAATCCAAAATTAGATATAAAATATTGACTCTATGGTATTGTATTTTATTCTTTTCATTTTATTATATCTTTGGTCTTGAGAGGGTCACATCCCTAACTTTCGTAACTAAGGTTTGCACACAGAATACACTGCTGAACTCATCTCGTCAAGATCTTCAATTCGAGTAAAAATTTTCCATTAAAAAGTTAACTTTAAAAATTGATCATTTATTTTTTGCATTGACGTTTCTGTTTATTTTTAATTTAAACAAAAATTAAAATTAAAATTTATTTAAAATTCGTTATTAAATTCTAGGGTATATTTTGAGGCGTTGCACAAAATTCCTCCAATAGCTTATGATTCATGTTCAATACACAAATGTAAAACATGACTGACACACCTTTAGTATAGAAATCTACTCATGTTGGTGCTAGGGGAGCCAAGTTCTTTAAATCTAGGAATGGAAACAGTATTATTAGTACCATTATCAAACCAAATGCAAACACTTTATCAAGTAAGGCTCTATTCCGTACGCCTAATCTGATTGAATTTCATCTGAATTTTTGAAGTTCTAAACTTATGTGATCTGATTAGGTCTGATATGATCTGATTGAATCTGATCTGATGTGATTAGGTCTAATCTGATCTCATCTAATTGGATCTTATATTATTTGATTAGATCTGGTGTAAATGAATTTAAATTTGATTTAAATTAAACTTATAATTATTACAACAATTTAATAGTTTTAAAGCATTACAATTCATATATACATAAATGTTAGAATAATAGACCAATGTTAGAGGGGGGGGGGGGTGAATAGCGTTTGATCAAGAAATCGCAGGAATAAAAATGAATAAACAAGAAGTAAAGAGAAAATAAAGAGGCACACCGATTTTACCCTGGTTCACCACAACTTGTGGCTAATCCAGCCTCCCGAGAGACCCTCTCGAGCTACACTACTATCTCGTTAAGCTTAACGGTGCTTAACAAACCCGTACAACTTGAGAATTCGAGTCACACGAACCTCAACGAACCTTCGAAGGAAACAATCCTTTCTTCGAACAACAAGAGAAATACTTTCTCTTGTCAAGTGTCTAAGAACACTAAAAACACTCAAGAACAATACTCTCTTTTAGAGTGGATAATTGAGTAACTAAGAACGCTCAAGAACACAACACAAGCTTTACAAAAATGGCTTCTCAAAAAGCTATGAATAAAGGATGAATGATTTGCAATGAAGGAGTAGAGATTGTGAAGTAATGTGATTTGTAAAATAGACCCAAACACCCCATTTTATAGTCGAAAAATAGGCTCCAACGGATCAAAACATTTAAAGGGGTGATTGGCACAATTTATGGGATTTGATTAAATTTGGATCTGCTGAAATTCACCCAGAAAGCGCTGTCCTAGGCTTGGACATCGCTGTTCTAGGCTAGCGTTTTGAAAATTGGGAAGCAACGGTCATGCCAACAGCGATGTCCAATACTCCTACATCGCTGTTTTGGCTGTTGACTTCCAAATAAGGAAAGTTTTTAGCCTCAAATTCCTTCCAACGGTCAGGTCCCTACATCGATGTTCATCGATGTTCAATACTTGAACATCGCTGTTTAGGTCTGACTTTGAAGGTGGAGTTTTTGGCCTGACAGCGCTTTTGCTGGGTCAACATCTCTGTCCAAAATCTTTCTGCCAATGCACTATATTTTTGGCTTAGGTTGGACAGCGCTGTAGGGAAGGCTACATCGCTGTTCCAAATGTTTCTAGAAACCCAACCTTGGCTCAATAGCGATGTCTAATATGCAACATCGCTGTTGGAAGATTTAACACCAAACCATGGTTTTCAGCTACTCAAGCCAGACAGCGCTGTTGGTAGCACCAACATTGCTGTTGGGCTGGTTTAGCCAGAACCATGGTTGGTTTAGTGAGCCGTTAGCCGATGTCAAAAAAATAAGTTCTCCAAAATTAAAACCGAGTATTGAAAATGTTTTTTTAATTCATTTTGCTAAGAAATCAAGTAGAACATTTTGAAGACCACATCATTTAGTTGAAAACCACGGCTAGCCAAGTTTACGCCGTTTCACATGGTTTTCACTGAACGACCCAAAACTAAAGGTGGTTTTCGAAGTGTTTTTGTTGGGGAACTATTTAAATATGCCCAGAAGTAAAAACCAATCATAAAAAGGTGAAAACCACTTGGTTGGTTCGGATGCCAAAAACCAATGCCGAAAACCGAAAGCTGGTTCCTGAAAGCCGAACACCGGATGACTTGGTTTTTGGTTTGGGCGAACTCCAAGTTTTTTTAGCTATGTTTAAAACTTATGAAAAACATTTTTGAATTTACATTAGGACCGACTCAATGCCCTAATTCTTTGTTCTTGATTCTTGGTTCTTGGTTCTCATGTCATCATGCCATGTTTCTTCACCTTGTTTTTTGCTCACTTTAGCCTTGTTGTGTCACGGCGGTGTGGCATTATCAAAACCTGTCATAAAACGAACACGGTTTAGTACGACATAGGCGTAAACCCGTGTTCCAACAATTTCCCCATTTTTGATAATGGCAAACAAGACAGGGATATGCAAATTAAGGGATATTTGACTTTGAAAAGTATGAAAAAAATTTCCCCTTAATTTGTGCCTAAAAAAATTGTCATATTAAAATCAAACGATCCCGTTTTTAGAGACGTTCCCCCTTAGTATATGCATAGCCCTTTTCTTCCCCCTTTTGACATTAACAAAAAGATTAAATATACCTTTATTTATTAAAATGGAGTACAACGGATGCGAGTAAAAAAATGACAATAAAAAGAGATAGAAAATGCTAGGGGCGGCCTAGTCTTCGTCTTCCTCCTCTTCGCCTCCGGTTTCTTCATCGTCGTCGACGTCCATATCATCCCCATCGATGGCATTGTCGAACTCATCTTTGTCTGGAGAGCTTGACGGGGCGTAGGAGGCATCGTCTTCGTCCTCGTCACCGTACACTTGCCCAAAGAACGTGCCATGGTACGGTGGGGGGACGTAGTTAACGCTTTCATGGTGTACCCTTGGCATTGGATCACCTCGTCAAGCCTCTCAAGGTAGCCATCCATCCTGTCAACTTTGAAGTGCAGCCGGTTGAGGGAGTCGGCGATGGAGGCGAGGTTGGCCCGGGCTTGGGGTTTGCCTGGGCCAGCAGCTGAACAACGCCGTGGCGCGGCAGTGGTAGGTCGGGCGTTGTCCGACCGCTTCTTGAAGGTCTGGGTGCTGATCGCCCAAATCTTTGTGGTCTTCGTGAGTGGGCCAACTGTGGTGGTCACCTTGAACCGTTCAAGGATGTCCATCACCACGAACGGGTACGGGAGGAGGTGATCGTGGTCGGTGGATGCGGCAATCGTCATGTTGATCATGACAAACTTCGCCCAATTGATTGGCGCCGAGTGCATTATCGCATGGAGGAGCTTGAGGTCCTCATTGGACATGATCGTGTGCCCATGCTTCCGGGGCTTGATGATTCGGGACACGATGTAGAGAAGAAGTCGACTCTCGAGGTTTGCAGAGTGGATGGTGGGGCGGCCCGAGGCATGGCGGATAAGCTCGGTGATGCCAAGCTCAGTGAGGATAAGGCCCTCGTTGTTGAGCACCTAGTCCTCTCCGCCATATTGGGAGACGTCGTCGCCTTGGTAGGGGAGGCCGGCGATGTGCCCAAGCTGCTCAACAGAAAGTTCTATCGGCATGCTCTTGTCAAGAGAGTAGAGCACGTCGCCCTCACGCCGGAGGTTGGAGTAGAAGACCCGAATTAGCGCCGGGTTGATCTCCTTCCGAGCCCGGGAGACGAATGGCCAAAGGCCGGCTTGATGAAGCTGTGCGTCGAGGTCGTCGTAGCCCTGTAGCTCCGGGAAGCGCTACGGGATGATCCGTGGGGGAGCCACAACCCGTTTAGAAAAGAAAGTGAGAAAGCGGGTGCGCTCCTCCTCGGAATCGAACCAGAGGTACGACCCATCGCTGTAGTAGAGGTGTTCCTCGGAGGATGTCGTAGGCAACCGTGCCGGCAAGGTATTTCATGATCCGTTTTACCGCCGTTAAGTGCAATTCCTTCGGACACGATTGATACTTTGCGCAAAGGCATACGCTGAACATGATATCCGGCCTACTAGCGGTAAGATAGAGAAGGGATCCGATCATACCTCGATACTTTTTGACATCTACTTCCATACCTTTCTCGTATTTGTCAAGATGGTCAGACGTGCTCATTGGGGTCGTCATGGCTTTGGCATTGTCCATTTCAAATCGTTTTAGGAGCTCCTTGCAATACTTCGCTTGGCAAATGAGCGTGCCATCTTTCATTTGCTTGACTTGGAGTCCCAAAAAGAATGTGAGCTCGCCCATCATTGACATTTCAAATTCGCTGGTCATTAGCATTGAGAATTCCTTGCAAAAGGACTCATTAGTAGCACCGAATATAATATCGTCTACATAAACTTGAATAAAAAAGATGTTATTGTTTTTACTCTTGATAAAAAGTGTGGTGTCTACCTTTCCCCTTTGGAAACCACTTTCCAAAAGAAATTTACTCAAACGTTCGTACCAAGCATGGGGTGCTTGTTTAAGACCGTAGAGCGCTTTCTTGAGTTTGAAGACATGATCGGGAAACTCAAAGTCTTCAAACCCCGGGGGCTGGTCAACATACACTTCCTCTTGAATAAAACCATTGAGGAAGGCACTCTTAACATCCATTTGATAAAGTTTAAAATCCATAGACGAAGCAAAAGCAAGAAGTAAATGAATAGCTTCTAAACGTGCTACGGGTGCATAGGTTTCTTCAAAATCAATGCCTTCTTCTTGATTGTAGCCTTTAGCTACGAGCCTAGCTTTGTTTCTAGTGATTATTCCATTTTCATCAAGTTTGTTACGGAACACCCATTTCGTACCAATAATCGTGCGATCATCGGGCCTTGGCACCAATTCCCAAACGTCATTCCGTTTGAATTGGTTTAGCTCCTCTTGCATAGCCAAGGTCCAATGTTCATCGTTTATTGCTTCAGAAATGGTTGTAGGTTCAATTTGAGAAACAAAAGCCATGTGACCTACGGTGTCCCTAAGAGAATTACGAGTACTTACCCCGCGGTTGATGCTGCCGATTACCTGGTCAAGTGGATGGTTCCTGTGCATTCTCCAAGCGATGGGAAGCTCGGTTTCCTCTTGTTCCTGGGCTTCCGCTTGTTCTTCTTCGTCCGCTTGGTCCTCATTTTCTACCATCACTTGAGGTGTTTCCTCAGGTTGTGGTTGCGGGTTGGTGTATAATGGCGTGTCTTCTTCATCGTCTTCAACGTGTAATCTTTTGAGTGAATCTACAAGATCATCACAAATAGCCTTTCTCGCCAAGCGAGCATTATCTTCGGAAAATACAACATGAGGGGATTCCTCAATAGTCAAAGTGCGTTTATTAAAAACTCTATAGGCCTTGCTACATAGAGAATAACCAAGAAAAATCCCTTCGTCCGACTTGGCATCAAATTTTCACAAGTTATCTTTGCCGTTATTATGAATGAAAACATTTGCAACCAAAGACTCGAAGATGGGAAAGGTTTGGCTTTCTTCCTTTGTATAATTCATAGGGCGTTTTCATGAGTATCGGTCGAATGACGGCTCGGTTTAACACGTAGCTCGCGGTACTCACGGCATCCGCCCAAAAATACTTAGGAATTTTTGCCTCATTGATCATAGTTCTGGCCATCTCTTCGAGACATCTATTTTTACGTTCCACCACTCCATTTTGTTATGGTGTATGTGGGGCTGAGAATTTATGATCAATGCCAAGTTCGTCACACAAATCTGAAAACAAATTTCGTTCGAACTCTCCCCCATGGTCGCTTCTTATGGCTACTATGGTTGTGTCTTTTTCATTTTGAACTTTCTTTAGAAAATTTTTGAAAACGTGGAATGCCTTACTTTTATGAGTTAGAAACAAGGTCCATGTAAACCTAGAGTAGTCATCGACAATCACAAACGCAAAGTAATTGCCACCAAAACTTTTCGTTCTAGAAGGACCAAAAAGATCCATGTGCAAAAGTTGAAGCGGTCTAGACGTTGAAACAATGTTCTTAGACTTAAAAGAAGCCCGAACTTGCTTCCCTTTTTTACATGCATCACATATGGCGTCTTTTTCAAACTTAAGTTTTGGAATGCCAATTACTAAGTCTTGTGAAACCAATTTGTTCAAAAGGTTCATGTTCATATGAGCTACCCTTCGGTGCCATAACCAAATGTCTTCCTCTTTACTCATGAGGCACTTAGCAAAGTCGGAAGGAGATTTGTCTAAGTTAACCATATATATGTTATCGATTCTATCACCACGTAGAATGACCTTATTGTCACTAAGGCGTTCTACCGTGCATGATTTTGAACCGAAGGTCACACGGTTTCCCTTGTCACATAATTGACTTATGCTCAAGAGATTGTGTTTAAGACCTTTAACAAGCAAGACATTATCTATAGAGGAGTTTTCAGATTTACCTACCGAACCAATGCCGATAATTTTTCCCTTGCTATTATCTCCAAAAACTATGTTTCCTCCTTTAACGGGTTTGATTTGGAGAAACTTGGATGCATCCCCGCTCATGTGCTTGGAGCATCCGCTATCAAGGTACCAAAGTACACTTGATGCCTTCAAGCACACCTATAAGAACACTTCAATGAGTTTTAGGTACCCAATTTACGTTGGGTCCTCGGGTGTTAGGTGTGTGATGGTAGTGTGCTTGATTTTGTGATAGGTGCCTATGCCTAGTGTAACAAACGAGAGCAATATGGCCTATCCTATTACAATAATGGCAAACTACATTGGGATTGTACATGTGCCTAGGTTCATAATAGTTAGAGGGTTTGACCATTTTGTTCCTATTTTGTGAAAACAATGGTTTTTGAAGATTTTGAAACTGGCCTTTTATAGGTGTTCTAGCATTATTTCTTCTAATTTGAGAAAATTTGTTTTTATGCACAAAATCATTTTTCCTAGGTTGTCTACCATGACCATTTTCATTCCTAGGTTTTAGTCTAGATTGTCTAGTGTCCTTAAGTTGACTAGGTTTTCTATTATCTTGATTTTTAGGTTTCTTATGTTGAACCTTAGATGATTGTCTAGGTGGTGGCTCAACATTATCTTTAGCTTTATTTTTATCAAAACCTATTCCTTCCTTAGAAAAATTCATAGTGTCAAGAAGTAAATTTAAGTCTTTGTGAGGAGTATTAAATTTCTTGACCGTGCTCTCAAGTTTAGCGACTTGCTCTTTTAAAGTTTTACAAGACCCGCATTCACTTGATGAGCTTTCTGGTTTGTCAGCGCTTCTTTTTCCAAAAAATATTGATTTCTTGTTTAAGTATTTCATTTTCTTTTTCCAATTTTTCAAAATCATTTTCAAGTGAGGAAAGACGTTTCTTCAAAGATTTATTTGTTTTAGAAGCGCTAACAAATTCCTCATAAAGTTCATGAAGTGCTTCTTGCATTTATTCAAAAGTATAGGAGTCGAAAGAAATAGTACATACCTCTTGGACGTCGTTGTTTTGATCTTTGTGCGCCATGAGGCAGAGATTTGCAGCTTCGTCCTCTTCTTGGTCGGTTGATTCATCGCCGGAATCGCCACCCCAAGAGATGTAAGCCCTTTGCTTCTTGAAGCCGGGCTTATCCTTGCCGTGTTTCACTTTTGGACACCTTGGCTTGATGTGACCAATCTCGCCACAACCGTAGCACTTGGGAGGACCGTCGTGCTTCCTTCCCTTCCGCTCAAATTCCTTTTTCATGAACTTGTGGAACTTCTTGATGACAAGTCCAAATTCGTTGTCATCATCGCTCAAAACCTCCTCTACGATCTCCTTGGTTACTTTGAGCGCTATTCCTTTCTTCTTTTGTTCATCCAAAGACGGGGTTAGAATAGTAGATTCATAAATTTTAAGGTTACCTCTTAGCCCGTCGATGGTGACATTAGAGACTCCGATGGACTCGTAGATTGCATCGGCTTTTGACCTCCATTCGGGTGTGAGACTCCGCAGGATTTTCCTCGCGAGATCCTTGTTGGCGTAAGTCTTTTTGAGAGCATGAAGGTCGTTGATGATTTTTGAGAACCGGTCGAACATGTCATCGATTTTCTCACCTTCTTTCATTCGGAACATTTCGTACTCTTGAGTGAGAAAATCGATCTTGGCTTCACGAACTTCATCAGTACCTTCGTACGTCACTTCAAGCTTGTCCCACATCTCCTTGGCGGTTGTGTAGCAGGAGATTTTCCGGTAGTCATCGGGGTTGACCGCACAATATAACATATTGATGGCCTTTGCATAATTCTCAATCTTCTTGATGTCCTCGACATCAAACTCATCTTCGGTCTTGGGAATCAACTTATCGTCAACTTTCTTCATCGGGATTTCCTCTCCGTTTTTTATGACCAACCATGATCTCTTTACTCTCAAACGGTTAAGTTTGGACGCGAGTTAGGATCCGATACCAATTGTTAGAATAATAGACCAACGTTAGAGCGGGGGTGAATAGCATTTGATCAAGAAATCACAGGGATAAAAATGAATAAACAAGAAGTAAAGAGAAAATAAAGAGGCACACCGATTTTACCCTGGTTCACCACAACTTGTGGCTAATCCAGCCTCCCGAGAGACTCTCGAGCTACACTACTATCTCGTTAAGCTTAACGGTGCTTAAAAAACCCGTACAACTTGAGAATTCGAGTCACACAAACCTCAACGAACCTTCGAAGGAAACAATCCTTTCTTCGAACAACAAGAGAAATACTTTCTCTTGTCAAGTGTCTAAGAACACTAAAAACACTTAAGAACAATACTCTCTTTTAGAGTAGATAATTGAGTAACTAAGAACGCTCAAGAACACAACACAAGCTTCACAAAAATGGCTTCTCAGAAAGCTATGAATAAAGGATGAATGATTTGCAATGGAGTAGAGATTGTGAAGTAATGTGATGTGTATAATAGACCCAAACACCCCATTTTATAGTCGAAAAATAGGCTCCAACGGATCAAAACATTTAAAGGGGTGATTGGCACAATTTATGGAATTTGATTAAATTTGGATCTGCTGAAATTCACCTAGAAAGCGCTGTCCTAGGCTTGGACATCGCTGTTCTAGGCTAGCGTTTTGAAAATTAGGAAGCAACGGTCATGCCAATAGCGATGTCCAATACTCCTACATCACTGTTTTGGCTGTTGACTTCAAAATAAGGAAAGTTTTTAGCCTTAAATTCCTTCCAACGGTCAGGTCCCTACATCGATGTTCAATACTTGAACATCGCTGTTTAGGTCTGACTTTGAAGGTGGAGTTTTTGGCCTGACAGCACTATTGCTGGGTCAACATCGCTGTCCAAAATCTTTCTGCCAATGCACTATATTTTTGGCTTAGGTTGGACAGCGCTGTAGGGAAGGCTACATCGCTGTTCCAAATGTTTCTGGAAACCCAACCTTGGCTCAACAGCGATGTCTAATATGCAACATCGCTGTTGGAAGACTTAACTCCAAACCATGGTTTTCAGCTACTCAAGCCAGACAGCGCTGTTGGTAGAACCAACATCGCTGTTGGGCTGGTTTAGCCAGACCCATGGTTGGTTTAGTCAGCCGTTAGCCGATGTCAAAAAAGTAAGTTCTCCAAAATTAAAACCGAGTATTGAAAATGTTTGTTTAATGAATTTTGCTAAGAAATCAAGTAGAACATTTTGAAGACCACGTCATTTAGTTGAAAACCACGGCTAGCCAAGTTTATGTCGTTTCGCATGGTTTTCACTGAACGACCAAAAACTAAAGGTGGTTTTCGAAGTGTTTTTGTTGGAGAACTATTTAAATATGCCCAGAAGTAAAAACCAATAATAAAAAGGTGAAAACCACTTGGTTTGTTCGGATGCCAAAAACCAATGCCGAAAACCGAAAGCCGAACGCCGGTTTCTGAAAGCCGAACGCCGGATGACTTGGTTTTTTGTTTGGGCGAACTCCAAGTGTTTTTAGCCATGTTTAAAACTTATGAAAAACATTTTTGAATTTGCAAAAAGGGTTTTGGTGAATTGAGCCTAGAGAGGCAAGATTTGGAAGTTTGTGCCGGTCTTGATCACATTAGGACCGACTCAATGCAATTCTAATTCTTTGTTCCTGATTCTTGGTTCTTGGTTCTCATGTCATCATGCCATGTTTCTTCGCCTTGGTTTTTTCTCACTTTAGCCTTGTTGTGTCACGGCGGTTTGGCATTATCAAAACTTGTCATAAAACAAACACGGTTTAGTACGACATAGGCGTAAACCCGTGTTCCAACAATTTCCCCATTTTTGATAATGACAAACAAGACGGGGATATGCATACTAAGGGATATTTGACTTTGAAAAGTATGAAAAAAATTTCACCTTAATTTGTGCCTAAAAAATTGTCATATTAAAATCAAACGATCCCGTTTTTAGAGACGTTCCCCCTTAGTATATGCATAGCCCTTTTCTTCCCCCTTTTGACATTAACAAAAAGATTAAATATACCTTTTATTTATTAAAATGGAGTACAACGGATGCGAGTAAAAAAATGACAATAAAAAGAGATAGAAAATGCTAGGGGCGGCCTAGTCTTCGTCTTCTTCCTCTTCGCCTCCGGTTTCTTCGTCGTCGTCGTCGTCCATATCATCCCCATCGATGGCATCGTCGAACTCATCTTCGTCTGGAGAGCTTAACGGGGCGTAGGAGGCATCATCTTCGTCCTCGTCACCGTACACTTGCCCAAAGAACGTGCCATGGTATGGTGGGGGGACGTAGTTAACGCGTTGGAAGTACGCGTTCATGGCGTACCCTTGGCGTTGGACCGCCTCGTCAAGCCTCTCAAGGTAGCCATCCATCCCGTCAACTTTGAAGTGCAGCCGGTTGAGGGAGTCGGCGATGGAGGCGAGGTTGGCCCGGGCCTGGGGTTCGCCTGGGCCAGCAGCCTAACGAAGCCGTGGCGCGGCAGTGGCAAGTCTGAGCCCGGGAGACGAATGGCCAAAGGCCGGCTTGATGAAGCTGCGCGTCGAGGTCGTCGTAGCCCTGCAGCTCCAGGAAGCGCTCCGAGACGATCCGTGGGGGAGCCACAACCCGTTTAGAGAAGAAAGTGAGAAAGCGGGTGCGCTCCTCCTCGGAATCGAACCAGAGGTACGACCCATCGCCGTAGTAGAGGCATTCCTCGGAGGATGTCGTAGGCGCCCGGGATTTGGGCTTTGATCTCCCGGAGGTGGCAGCCATGCTCTTGTCTTTGCCCATGGTGAAGAAATCTCAAAAGGTTAGAGTAGAGAAGATGAAATATGTAAAGATATTGAAGGAGTTTGTGTTTGTGTGTGTAAAAGTGAAGAGAGGGAGTCCCAATTTATAGAAAAAGAGGTTCCCAACGTCCATAATTTCAAAAATATGGCTGTTGGAGCAATTAATGCAGGTGCCAACGGATATTTTTTTGAAAAATTTATCCAGAACAACGATGTTCCAAAGGCTACATCGCTGTTAAGACAGCGCTGTTGAGCCTCCGGACAGCGCTGTTGTGCGTCAAGTTTTAAAAACAAGTGTCAAATGGACAGCGATGTTGGGTAACCTACAGCGATGTTCCAAAAGTTGCTGGAATGTATAAGGGTCTGAACCCATTAGAACAGCGCTGTTGGGTTTCTCTACATTGCTGTTTTACGATTGGAGAGAAAAATTTGTAAAAATGGACATCGATGTTGAAAGTGGGACATCGCTGTTTGAAACGTTTCTGGAGAGTGAGGATGAAGGGACTCCCTGTAACAGCGATGTTGGCCTGTAGTACAGCGCTGTTGGCAAACTTTCTGGTTGATGGTGTTTCTATCAACAGCGCTGTTGGGTCTCCTGGACAGCGCTGTTGGCATGGTTCCCCCTGATTTCATGAACGGGGTACGTGCAAGAAAAAGAAAAAATTCTCCGACGCTCAAGTTAGTAAACGTTTAATAAGTTTAGATGCACAACTTAGATCATCGTGGAGTCAAGGATTCCGAGTTCACTTCGAATGCGGAAGAACGACTCTTTTTCTAAAGGTTTTGTGAAAATATCGGCTAATTGGTTGTGTGTTTCAACAAACTCAATTTCGACATCACCTTTGAGAACATGACCTCTAATGAAATGATGCCTAATGTCAATGTGTTTCGTCCTTGAGTGAAGAACGGGGTTCTTCGTCAAGCTTATGATGCTAGTATTATCACAACGAAGAGGGACGTGATTGATACTAAGGCCATAGTCCACGAGTTGTTGCTTCATCCAAAGGATTTGAGCACAACAACTACCGGCGGCTACATATTCCGCTTCGGTTGTGGATAACGCAACACTGACTTGTTTCTTGCTAAACCAAGAAACTAAAGAGCTACCAAGTAAGTGGCAAGTCCCACTTGTACTTTTACGGTCCAATTTGCAACCGGCAAAGTCCGAGTCGGAATAGCCAACGAGATGGCTAAAAAAATACTCATATTTCAGATCTTTAATACTCCCTCCGTCCCTAAAAACACTTCTCATTTCTATTAAAAAGTCACTTTTACCCTTTACTTTTTCATACCCTACCTATCACATCATTCCTTTTTACTAATAATCTATCCATCAAATCATACTTTTACCCATCACATCAAAGGACATTTTTAGAAATTCAATACCAAAATACACTCCTCTTAAGTCACTCCTCAAAATCAAAATCCCCATGTTTTCCGGGACGAAGAGAGTATATTAATTAGACAATCCATGAACACTCCTACAATTTGTATAAGTATTTTTATACAGAGTAAGATTTATTTAGAAAATTTGTGTTTGGATGCAGACTACCATGGATAGCATTGTTCAATCGGATCGATCCGAAAATTCGGATATCCGAAAATTTTGGATAATGTAAAACTCATTCCATATCCGATCTGAAAATATTCAGATATCCAAAATTTGGATATTCGAATTTTTGGATCGGATCATTGGATTATCCGAAAAATTGACTTTTTGGACAAAATTTACAAAAAAAGGGTAAAATAGCAAAATCAACCCACAATATCAAATTCAATATAGATTTACTAAAAGAAAAATTTCAGCACAAGATAACGGCCTAGTAAAAAATTGATAACAAATTCAATTTGGGAGTAACTTTGGTATTTTTGCCTAAACAAACAAAAAAAATTACTATTAAAACAAAAAGTTTTAAAATGCAAATGCAAAAAGTTCAAAATGCTTGAGTTCCAAAATCAACATAAAATTGCATTAAACATATACCCATAATATATATTCATAAAATTCCATTAAACATATAAGCAAAAAAAATCGGATATCCGATTATCCAAAAAATTCCAGAAATTGAATCCATATCCGATCCGATTTTTTTGGATATCCGATCCGAAATATCCGAAAGCCAAAATATCGGATCGGATATCCATTTTTCGGATCGGATATGTCCAGATCATGGACGGATTTTTCGGATCGGATATTTTTGAACACCCCTAGTTCCCATAACCTCCAGCTCGTGTCAGTCTCCAGTCCGATTCAAGAACCGCCGGTGCTGATGCCGGTGGCGATTCTTACCTAGAACCGTGTCCAGCACCAATCTCATCTCTCTCAATTCACTTTCATCTCACTCAAATAATTTTCTTTCTATTTTCTCATTATTCATTTTTTCCACTCCCAACAAAACACTTCTACTTTCTATTAAAAAATTACTTTGACCTTTACTTTCAAACTCAGTCTATCACATCATACTTTTTTTTTAATAACCTATGCATCACATCTTATGTTTACACATCAACTAAGAGCAAAATTAGAATTTAACTACAATTTAGTACTTTCTTAGTTTTCCACTTGATCAAACTAAAAATTCTTTTTGAGAAGCGAGCGAGTAGGTGTGACTTGTGAGGTTGGACGTAGATTATGGTCACTTCAAATGTCTAACAAGTACTCAAGAATTTGGGCCAAGTAAATCCTATAGGTATTCTCATTAAACTCCCCAAATGGCCCAAAGACCGGATCCAAAAACCCTACTTAAGTATGTATACCTCTCAAGCTTCCGAGCCCCTTGGCTGATCGCCGGCGGGGATAGAAAACAGTAGAGAAGACGTCAACAATGGTGTCCGGTTCGGGAATATGCACCCGGCGGGTGGTGGTGGACGCGAGGCACCACATGCTGGGGCGGCTGGCGTCGATCCTGGCCAAAGAGCTGTTGAACGGCGTGAGAGTTGTGGTGACGAGATGCGAGGAGATCTGTCTCTCCGGCGGCCTTGTCCGTCAGAAAATGAAGTACCACCGCTTTCTGCGCAAGCGCATGAACACTAAGCCTTCTCACGGCCCAATCCACCACCGTGCTCCTTCTAAGATCCTCTGGCGTACCATCCGAGGGTTTGTTTCTGCTCTGCGCTCTTACTTACGCGTATAGAAATGTATTGTGACGATCTACAAAGTAGTGGTGATTAATGGAAATGTAGGTTATTTGAATTCAATGAAAAACTTGTGTATATTTCGATACCTATATCGTTCTCAGATTATTTTGTTTGGGCGATACGAAACAGCATTTTGCATTTTGGTTAGAAAAATAGTAATAACGAGATTAACTAAACTTTAGTGATACTTATTGATATTCTCACTTTCTTTGATCCATTTTTAAATAGTAATTTACCTAAATAAGACTAAAACATAACGACTTTCTCAATAGAGGACCATATGTTTTTATTTCCCAATGTAGGACCTTTGGTCATTATTAATTAGTCATTATTCAAGTAAAACTGGGCATTATTCCTCCCACTAAGTCATTATTAAGTCCTATTTAGGGAATAAAAAAGTTAAGTCTTAGTCCTATTTAGAGCAAATTTTACTTGTTTTTAAATCATTGATTATATTTGATGATCAGTTAAGTATTTTGAATATATAGGATGATTCCACATAAAACTAAGCGTGGTGCTGCTTCTCTTGGTCGATTGAAAGTGTTTGAAGGGGTGCCTCCACCCTATGATAAGATGAAGAGGATGGTTATTCCTGATGCTCTCAAGTGAGCTTTATTATTATTATTTTTGTGCAAAATTGTCTTTTTTAATTCTCTTAATTGGTTTGGTTGGTTATTCAATTTTTTTTCGACTTGTGCATAGGGTTTTGAGGCTCCAACCTGGGCATAAGTACTGCTTATTGGGAAAACTCTCCTCTGAGGTTGGATGGAGCCACTATGATACCATCAAGGTAATTCTTGATGCATTTTGTATGATACAATGCTTTTCAAAAGAATATTTTTGTAATTGATACTCTCTTTTGGGCTTATACAAAATCTGTACGAAGCCTATTAATCTGCAGATATTGTTCTGTGTGTTTGAATTTCATTTCTTGAGTTATTTCTATTTGTTTTTTATGTGTTTGAAATTCATTAGTTGGAGTCATTGTCTCTTTTGGTCATTGGTCATTGACTATCCATTCATGTATGGTCCCTCTATTCTTCCAAAGCTGCCAAGCTTAATCCTAACTTTTAAAAGAACACTCATATTAAGTTCACATTTTTGTGAAATGAGTATATTTTAGACATTTGATATTTTAAAAAAGTTAGATACCAAATGTGGTCCAAGTAATTGTCGATGATAACAATGTCTAAACTCTAAACCAATTGCCATCAATTTTGAAATTAACTTCTTATTTTGTTCTTCCCAGAAACCTTTGTATTCTATGATTCTAACTTCTTGGGGTTTGTCCTTGCCTCGATCTGTCCCATTTTTGATTTTGTGCTTTTAAATATTGCTTCAATATAGGATTTGTTGGCATCACTTACATGGCTGCGATTTGATTTTTATTACTCCCATTTTTGATTTTGTGCTTTTATTACTAGCTTAGTATTTTACTTATAAAATGCATAGGAACCATAGTTTTAAAAAACGGACCAGTGAACTAGTGCCGGGACCGGTTCAGTCACTGGTCCGGTTCTGAAAACTATGATAAGAACATATAAATTCCAATGAATTTAAATCTTTAAAATTTCTTTTCAAAATTAAAAATGAATAATATCTAAAAAATATACTTTTTAGCATAACTGATATATATAATATCCTCCAATTGAAAAACTATATGTCCATGGATGTAAATATATTTTTTATTAAATTCTAAATTTAATCAGCAATGCACAAAGTAAAAGGATACATTATTTTGAGATTAAAATCTTCAACCTTGATCGAGTTTTAACCATGGACATAGCAATGTATAATTGTTTATGACTAAACATTGATTATTTTTTTATAATAAATTCAATTTTTTATTTCTAACACTGTTTTTTTATTTAACTTTAATCTCTCGGTTATACAATTGAAATTTATTTCATTTAGCTACGAAATTCGTGGCGAAAATGTTACCCACTAATGAAAATTTGAAAGAGGGAAAATAATCTCTCACTATTTTGCAGCTAATTAGAGGCGGAAAAATCGCTCACTACTTTTTTGCATCTTATACGCGAGGTTTAGTAGTAGAAATGAAGAGTTTATTCTGCTATTTCGGTTTGTTACAAAGTTCACGCCTACATTTTTCTTTTGTGTGTATGCAAATTTGAATTATTACAATTTAGCTACGAAAATTGTAGTGTGTATAAAGGCCTGACAAGATGAATTTGTAAGACAAATATAACTAGATTGTACATAAAAACGTAAAAGAGAAGTGATAATGTACGTACATATTAACATACCACAAAGAGGAAAACGTACATGATCTTTAAAAACAATGATAATGAATTACCAACACTAATAACATGCTTGTATTTTACTCTATATTATTCATCATCACAAACATTACAACTAATTAAAGTCCACGAAGCATATATGGTTCCTAAAGAAATCAACAGAACATACCTCAATCAATTTTTCAAAACTTATAATATCCAAATCTGAACCGAAAAAATAAATATCCAAAACCGACCCAAAAAGATTTAAACTGAACCCGACTTTTGTCGGGTTGGGCTTGGGTTAATATATTAGACCCACCCGACCCGACATGTACCCGACTTTTAATAAGTTTTTAAAAACTCTAAATTCATATATTCCATGTTTTTTTGATGCACATATTTTTAATGTTTTAAAACTTATTGCATTTTTTGTGTTTCATTTTTTATTGTGGTTTAATCTTGTGTGTCACACATGTGTTATTTTCTTTCTACTCCATATATTATTAGTTGAAACTTACTATTATTTGTTCCGCATGCGTGGGAAGAGGGAGGGGTTGCAGATTTCTGGTCTAACATCGCCCCTGAAGGGATTAGACGACTGCGGTTCAATCTCCTTGGTTTCACCGATAGCCATTCCTGACCCGAAAATATGTGGGCCCAAAACGCCTTCGTCCGCTCCTATTTCGCCTTCCTAGACCAGTAATCCGCAATTGCTCCCTTTTCTCGCGTGTGCGGAACAAACAAGATTATTTTACATATTTAAGGGTCATTCGGTCATAATTATTTTTGTTAATATCTTAAATTTTATGTCATCTCTAAAATTTTAAATTTCTAATGTATTTCAATCTTAAATTTTTCATGAATACTTTAATTAGTATTCAAGCCCGAAATGACCGTAACCGACCCGTCCAAATCTTAAACCGAATCTGAACCAAAAAATAAATATCTGAAACCGACCCACAAAAATCAAACCCGAAACCGACCTAAGTTAGATCAGGTTTCAATATACTCAAACCCAGCTGAACCCGATCCGTTGCTATCCCTATGTTTGATGTATCCTCTTTCTTCCTATCTTAATATTTTAATGAAAGATGTAAATGTGAATTGAAGAGCCAGACACTTCATTATCAGGAAAACTTTATGATACCCACAAAACATGTACTCATGTTAAAATTTCAAAATAAAAAAATCAAGAAATTGAAAAAAGGACTATTGGGTAAAACCAACGGTTCAAAGGATTGTACTGATTGATTATAGCATAAGATTTTTTGTTTTTAAAAATTAAATCATGGATCAAGAATTTATCAATGAAAGAAAAATTAAATCATTAGCACAATTGATACAAAAACTGGTCAACATTCAATCTCAACTAGTAAATATAATTATGACCATAAAATTGAGTGGACTATGAAATAGAAAGAATATTATGTCATAGTTTTACCTTAATGTCACATTGAAAAAAGAAGTCTAACAGTTCTACATGGTGTTGATCGGCCAGGTGCTTCAACAACCACCGTTGTTAAAATCAGTTATTGGCCACTGCAGCTTCCAAAGCCCTCCACACTTAAAAAGTGCTTAAATGTAGAACAAGTATGCAAGTTGTCCCACTAATCTCAAATCTATGAACATACATCATTCATCTTTAATTGCATGTTGTTTGAAGATGATAATAATAGTGAAATTTAACAAACTAAAATGATCCAAAATTATAAGTAACTAAAATGATAAAAGATCCAAAATTATGATTACTATGATTAAAGAATAAACCAAATCTAGGTGAAGCTTGTTGGTTCCATGGTGTTGGCTAATATTTTGGCAAAATAGAATCCCATATTTGTTAGGTGTTGTACTAGGTAGAAACCTCTATTTGTTAGGAGAGGTTTAATTTATTTAGACTTCTAGAGTTGCTGCAGTTTTCGAGGTTGACACAGAAGATGCTACAGCACGATGTTGCAACACCTTGTTCGGGATCAGAGGTCTGAACACGGGACTTTAAGCTGCAATCTTAATTAGAGACCTATTGGGACTGTGATTACATGATAATAACTCCAGCTGTACATGCTAAGGAATCCCAACTCTTTAGGCTACTTGTGGATCAAGATTAAGGAAGTAGAGTTCAAGCCAACTTCTACTATCCTATTCCTACTAGGATTGTGTTAAGAGGAGCCTATAAAAACGCAGCAGGTCCCTAGGAATTACGTGGAGCGATTGAGAGGGAAAACAAAGAATATACGCTGATGTAGAGCATTCCCGTCGCGTCCCAGAGCTTCCCATGCGTGAAGAAGGTTGCAATCTACATGAAGGAGTAGATTTTCAATGCCAAACTGATCGTGACATCCAGAAGATGAAATAGAGCTGAACGAGTGGGTTGTCAACACGTTTTTCCTCGTGATCTCGGTTGAGATGTGATAGCCGAAGCAGATCTGAACAGAGTTCGGGTTAGAAATCCTAGATTAGAAGTTTTGTCATAAAAATTCGGAGAAGAGTGTCTCATCATGTTGTTATGTATCGGTGTAACTTGCATCTAGTGATTTAGTGGAGAGCTATTACACGGACGTGGGCCCCACAGATTAGGAGAGTTTCTCCGAACTGCGTAAACATATCTGGTGTCATTTTTTACGCATTTTTATAGTTACATCATTCTGTCCAGTAGGCGCTGTAACACCCTCTGCATCATTTGCTTCTGTCTGTGTGTGCTTGTGACAGAGAAGTGTTATAGCACCCTGGTCCGTCATCTGTTACTGTAACAGTGCTGCAGCATATTCTCTACAACATAGTTGATTGTTTTGTTTGCATAGTTCTTAATTGGTGATTTCCGCTGCGCCCCCACGAACTTTCAGGGACGACAGTAACAGAAATGAATACTCTACAATTGGTCAAATTCAAATTACTGTGCACTTTGCAACCCACAGGATAGCCAAATTCAAATTCTAAACCACTCACAAAACAACACAATTCAATTAGCAAACCACTCCAAACTTACCACTCATGCAACTGACGAACAAAGTTATGGAAGATTGCAGATTGTTAAATATATTCTATATTTATGTTAATTATATATTCTGTATTTATTGTATAGAGATTGTTTCCTATTGTAGAATCCTACCATGATTAGGATTAGGAATAGTTTGTGTATATAAACACATGTACTCCCACATTATTGTTTAAGGAAATTCATAATTCTTCATGGTATCGGAGCCATAATTTCTCAACCCAAAAACCCTAACCCTACCCTTGCTCTCTCTCTCTCGGCGTGCTTTCTCCCATCGCAGCACACCACCCGCCGTCCTCCTCTCCTCGGCAGCAGCAGCGGCGCAGCACAACCCCCCCCTCTTCCTCGGAAACAATTGCACCTTCTCCTCTCAATATGGCTTCCTCCGATAAAGCCTCAGAAAACTCAAACTCTTCCTCCTCCTCGAATGCTCCTCATCTTGCCTTCACAACAATCTCCAACGTCAAGCTTCATATCCCGATTCTGCTCAGCTTTTCTCAACCAAACTACAAAAAGTGGAGTCGGTTATTTCTCCTCTTGGTGCGCCGATTCACCCTACACGGCTTTCTCTCGGGTTCTTCATCTCCCTCCTCTGCTGATGATGATGAATGGTTCCAGCTCGACGCCCTGATCCAAAGATGGATTCTCTCTACTATCTCTGACGAAGTCTCAGATCTAGTCATCTCCACCACCTCCACCGCTGCTGAATTATGACAGGTTATTCATGCACTTTTTCATGACAACAAGCATGCTCGGGCAATGCAACTCGAGCATCAGTTTCGAACCACTGTCAAGGGTACGATGACTATGGCCACATATTGTCATACTCTTCGGAACATTGCTGATTGGTTGGATGACGTTGACGCCCCGGTCTCTGAGTCTCAACTCGTGCTCCAAATGCTTCGGGGGCTGCCCGAAGATCTACAGGCTCAGACGTCGTTCCTACAATTCCAACAACCGCTGCCCAACTTTCTTCAGACCCGATCTGCCCTCCTGCTCCTTGATCGGCAATGGCAAAGCATTGCAGATGACGCCGGGACAGCCCTCCTGGCCGGTAGACCCGGCGGCCTCCCTTACGGCTCCAGTAGCGGCGGCTTCGGGCGTGGCAGTGGAGCACCTGGTAGCGGGTACAGCGGTGGCAGTGGTGGCCGCGGACAGCAGGGGCGCAACTCCGGCCGTGGTGGAGGCAGTCGTGGACGTGGACGAGGAAGAAACTCTGGCTCGCAACGACACCCGCATGACGGCTACGTACCTTGGAACAACTCACCGCAACCCAACCCCGGTTCGGGTCTCCTTGGCCCGCGCCCACCCAACCCTACTCATCCTAATGCCTATGCCTACTACACCTACAACCCTAACCCTAACCCTCCACCCCCACCCTACGGCCAAACAAACTACCCCGCCTAAACCCTACCCTCTTACCCGACAGCCCCCCCCAAACCCATCACCCTACCCGCAAACACCACCCCCCACCCGCAGGCTCCCAACCTCACCCCCACAGCCCTAGCACACCAATTCGATACCATGACCCTTCGGGAACCCACATGGTATTTTGATACGGGAGCCACGCACCACATTGCCTCGGACCCAGGTACTATTTCTCATGTCTCTTCTCAATCTTTAAATTTTCCATTACATATTATTGTTGGCAATGGTTCTAAGGTGAGCACTACGGCGGTGGGTAACCACACCCTCCCCACCAAACCCCCCCCTCTCCCTAAATAATGTCCTTATTTCCCCCCATATAATCCATAACCTTATTTCTGTTCGCCAGTTTACGCGTGATAATAACTGCTCCATTGAATTTGATGCACATGGTTTTTCTGCGAAGGATCCTCGGACGGGAACCGTGATGCATCGCTCCAATAACTCTGGCCCACTCTACCCCCTGCTCCCTGCGCCCCCAGCTTAGGTCCACAGTACGTCCGTTAACATCCACACATGGCATCGGCGTCTTGGCCACCCCAGCCCGGCGGTTCTTCGTGGTGTCTCCAGTGTCTCTAGTTTATTTAAATTTTCTACCAATAATAATCTTTGTCATGCTTGTCAACTGGGAAAACATGCTCGTCTCCCATTTTCTCCTCCATGTCGTACTTCATCTTTTCCTTTTGAGTTATTACATACTGATTTGTGGCAGTCCCCAGTCCCTAGTATTACTGGTTTCAAACATTATATGCTATTGTTAGATGATTTTTCTCACTATCTTTGGGTATTTCCTTTAAAACAAAAATCTGATGTTTATACTCATCTCACCACTTTCATTAACTATGTACAAAATCACTTTAAAATAACAATTAAAACTGTTCAATGTGACAATGGCACCGAATATCGTAACTCTCCCCTCCGTTCAATCTTCAATTCTCTAGGCATTACATTTCGATTCTCATGCCCCCACACCAGCCAACAAAATAGTCGTGCCGAGCGCTCCATTCGTACCATAAACAATACCATCCTCACCCTCCTCTTCCAAGCCCATCTCCCCCCAGAATTCTGGGTGGAGGCCCTTCACATGACTGCTCACTTATTCAATCTCCTCCCAACCACCACACTAAATAACCAAATTCCCCACACCGTTCTCTTCCGCACTCCGCCCACTTACACTCATCTCCGTGTCTTTGGTTGTCTTTGCTACCCAAATATCTCTGCCACCGCTCCACATAAACTTGCCCCACGCTCGGCACGCTGCATCTTCCTTGGCTATCCCTCTAATCAACGCGGTTTTCGGTGCCTCGACCTCCAAACTAATAAAATAATCATTTCCCGTCATGTCACCTTTGATGAAAATATTTTTCCCTACGCCCATCATCCTTCATCTAACGACTTTAATTTTCTCGACACCACGGAGGACGCTCTACCCCACCCCACCCACCACCGAAACCCACCCTCCCCCTCGTCGGCCCAAAACAGCCCCAATACCCCTCAACCCTCCCCTTCTCCCTCGGCCCAACCCGACAGTCCCTCCCCTCGGCCCAGCCCTCCCCCCTCCTTCCCTTCGGCCCAGCCCAGCGGCACTGCCGCATCATCCCCACAACCCACACCCCACGGCCTACATCCACCCACCACAAATCAGCACCCTATAGTCACGCGTTCCAAAACTGGCATAACCTGTCCCAAACATATCCTTAACCTCAACACCACTGTTCCCATCTCCCCTCTTCCGCTCACCTACCGTAGTGCTCTCAAAGACCCCAATTGGCACAATGCTATGTGTGAGGAATTTAATGCATTGATCAATAATGGCACATGGGAATTAGTACCCCCCTCGCCTCACCAAAACATCATAACTGGAAAATGGCTTTTTAGGCACAAACTTGGCCCTATAGGTGAGTTAACCAGGTACAAAGCTCGATGGGTTGTTCGGGGCTTCAACCAGAGATTCGGAGTCGACTATGATGAGACATTTAGCCCTGTGATCAAGCCAGCCACCATACGTATCATTCTCAGCCATGCTCTCTCTCGAGGATGGCCGATACATCAGTTGGACGTTAAAAATGCCTTTCTTCATGGCCATCTGCAGGAGGTTGTCTACGCTTCTCAGCCATCTGGATTTCAGGACCCTCACAGGCCCAATTATGTATGCAGGCTCAAAAAGGCTCTCTACGGCTTGAAACAGGCACCCCGCTCATGGTACCAACGATTTTCCGGATTTATCTACACACTGGATTTCGAGGGTGTAAGTCTGACACCTCTCTCTTTATCTACTCTCATGGGACAGATACAGCCTACCTACTTCTCTATGTTGATGATATTGTCCTCACAGCTTCCTCTGACTCTCTTCTTCGGCGCTTGACTGAGCGCCTTAAGGGGGAATTTGCTATGACTGACATGGGTGACCTTCATTTCTTCTTGGGTATCAATGTTCATCGGACAGCTCATGGTCTCTTTCTACATCAGACACAGTTTACTCACCACATTCTTGAGCGTGCCGGTATGATCACGTGTCGTCCCATCTCCACTCCCGTCGACACGAAGGCTAAATTATCTAGCACATCGGGTTCCTTGGTAGCCGACCCTGCCCTCTATCGCTCCATCGTTGGAGCCCTCCAGTATCTCACATTTACTAGGCCAGACATCTCCTACTCTGTTCAGCAGCTCTGTCTCCACCTTCATGCCCCTCGAGATGTCCACGTCACAGCTATGAAGCGGGTACTACGCTATCTCCGCGGCACCTCCACCTATGGTATGACTCTTTCTCCGTCTAGCACAGATTCTCTTCAGGCCTACTCCGATGCCGATTGGGCAGGGTGCCCCGACACCAGACGATCCACATCAGGCTACTGTGTCTTCCTTGGGGACAACCTCATCTCTTGGTCCTCCAAGCGTCAAGCCACCATTTCCCGGTCCAGTGCTGAAGCTGAATACCGAGCCGTCGCTAATGCCGTTGCCGAGACCAGCTGGATCCGAAATCTCCTATTAGAGGTACAGCAACCCCTACGCCGTGCCACACTCATCTTCTGCGATAACGTTAGCGTTGTTTATCTCTCCACCAATCCATTTCAGCATCAGCGCACCAAACACATTGAGGTAGACATTCACTTTGTTTCGAGTCCTTCACGTGCCATCTTCCTCACAGTATGCAGATATATTCACCAAGGGCCTCCCGTCCATATTATTTCAGGATTTCCGGACAAGCCTCGGGATTCGCCCACCATCGACGCCGACGTAGCTGGGAGCATGTTAAATATATTCTATATTTATGTTAATTATATATTCTGTATTTATTGTATAGAGATTGTTTCCTATTGTAGAATCCTACCATGATTAGAATTAGAAATAGTTTGTGTACATGTACTCCCACATTATTGTTTAAGGAAATTCATAATTCTTTACAGATATTGAAATTGCTGGTCGCACGATACTTTTAAATTCCGACTGCCGACGATTACAAAAATTTTGATGAGAGGATTGAATTGAAAACCAATAGTTGGATTAGGATCTGCAATGGACGACCCTCACTGGAGATTGTTCTGCTACTGACGACAACGGCTTGGACTTGTACGTGTACGTCGGATGGCTAGGACATCTGCACTAGCTAGGATAATAAATGACAACCAACTTTCTCTAAAATTGGACTGTTAGATCAATTAGGCCCCGTTTGGCATCAAGCGTTAGAGATTAGCGTTAACGTTTTCAAAAAGCTATCCGACGGTAGCCTTTAGCGTTAGCGTGTTTAGATTTAATCTACACCATTAAAATTTTATCCAAAACGCTAACGCTAATCGAAAACACTGTTACCAAACGAAGCCTTAATCTAAATTAAAATTAGAACGTCGGATCTAACATTTTGGACTGAAAATTGGATTGAAGGTTACTCAATTTTGATTCTACTTAATTATATACTCCCTCTGTCCCTAAAAGTTTGTTACGTTTAGAAAAAACTGCGTCTCGTAAAGTTCGTTACATTTCTATTAAAAAACCACTTTTACCCCTTACTTTTTCATACCATACCTATCACATCATACCTTTTTTCTAATAATCTACCCATCATATCCTACTTTTACCCATCACATCAAAGGTATTTTTGGAAAGTCAATACCAAAATATCTCTCTCTTAATTTCTCAAAAAGTCAAACCGTCTCATTCTTTTTGGGACAGAGGGAGTATATAATAGATTAAATATTTACATTTTATATTTTTAAATATATTTTAAAATTAATTATTAATAAAACTAATTACAAATAACATTAAATTTTGAAAAATGATTTTAAAATATTTGAAAAATGATTTTAAAATATTTGATGTTGACGAATTGACAAATGTATACCACTACTTTAGTATGAAATGTATGAAATCAATAATATTTGATGTGACATTGATGTATACCAAAAAGATAAAAAGTATGGAAGTATGTATACCTTCCACCCGAAACAAATGGTCTCACTAGGGTCATAAACTATAGCCCGAGCGGTACTAATTATATGTTGAATAATTGTTCACTTGGAGCAAGATTGTTTATTTATCATATGTACGTCCTTAGCCGAGTATTTTTGGTGTAATAAAATTAGTCCAATCTTTTAAAACTTTATACCCATGCATGTATTCTTTTTTTCAAATGTCATGTGTCAATTGAGTTTAAAAGTATTAAAACTAAAATATAATGTTAATACATTTTATACACACAGATACATACAACAACCCAGTTGAATTATGAATACATACTCAGTATTACACACATGTAATAATTATAACAATTAGGAATAAAACAAAAAGAGCATAAAACATTTCTTTAGCCGTCTTCATGATCCGCTCGATAGTTACCTGATAAAAAAATGTAGAAGAATATATATTGAACTGGGATGAGGTACTTAATACATTATATTATGCTATAAATTTAGTTGTAAAAGGGATTCATTTTGAAAAATCATATATGAATATAAACTGGGCACGGTTCCACCCCCTTAATCCACCCCTTAAAACCCCCACCACCCCCATAATAACCACACATTTGGAGGTGAGCTTAGAGCGGAGCTGGGGTGGGGGTAGGGGTGGGGGTGGGGCTAGGATGAAGGTTTAGGGAGTGGGTAAGGGGGAGATAGGAACCATCAATTTTTTTATTAAAGCACCTCTGATGCTCCAAAAACGCAGTGGCCCCATAGATTAATTATTGTAAAAAATTACATTAAAGATAATGAAAAATCAAATACCAAGAAAACTTCTAGAAGAACTATAACAAATTAAACTCTATACATACTTTCTATCTGTCTATTATTTGTTTAATTAGTTTGATTTTTTTAGTTAAACTAAACAAACTTTAAAAAATAATTAAACAAAAATTATATTGTTTATAGTTCAAGTATAAAATGGTTTTAATACATTTATCTTGTAAAATAGTTTCAAAAGTTTAATTGTGTTAGCATGTACTCTCTTTATCTCAGTATATTTGTTTAGTTTGATTTTTTCAAGCCAGACGGAATCAATTTTAAACTTCAATTAAATAAAAATTGGAATGTATATTAATATGAAAATGATTTCATTAGATTTATCTTGTTGAAAATATTCAAAATTTTATACCATCATACCAATAAGAAAACAAATTAAGATTAATAGGAACTCGATCAAAGCTTGTCCTATTTGACTCGAAAACATTAAACTAGACGAATATGCTAACACAAACCTAGTAGCAGATATAAAAACTCAGGTTGGTTCCATGGCCACTCTCTTTGAGTGGCCACGGAGGACACGATACTCCGTTCCTAAAATTGGTACTTTCTACTGCCTAACTCTTAGTACACCCCTCACCTAGTCCCGATGTCAACCCATCTTTAACCATGTCAATTGTGCGGTGTAAATTTAGTTAATTTCAGGCACAAAATTTGTTATTTAAGTTTCAACTAAATTTGCAGACAGCAATTTACCTAGTTGTGAGATGGGTTAATTTAGAAATGGAAAACAGGTTTTTGCAGTTAAACTATCAATTTTGTAACGATGTATGGAGAGTGACTTTTTTGAGTTGCACGGTAGGGCAGAAAGGGCACGTATGGTTTGTTATTTTATTTTATTTTTTTTAAAAAAAATGTGACAATACAAATATATAATGGTGACCACTTACGCCGGTCTTATTCTGCAAGTTGACGACGGTACGGCAGAGAGGGCACGTTTGGTTTTTCTTCAGCCACGCAACAATGCAATCCTTGTGGAATGCATGCGAACATGACGGCGTCAACCTGGCGACAGTTTCTCCGTCCAATATTCCCTCCAAACACACCCTGCACGACTCCCCGGCGACTCCGCGGCCGTCCCACTTTCCCGACTCCAGCCGCATAATATCACTCTCCGGCAACCCCGCCGCCCTTCCCTCTCCGTCGCCGTAAAAGTCCTCAATGTAAAACGTTTCCAACTCGACGGAGATGAAAACCCCGGCGTCGAAATAGCGACTGCTCAACGGACGTCTCAGAGCGCCGTTGGCGAGACGGTGGGCGATTCCCCGGTGAATACTACGCCGGCGGTACGGATTCCATCCGAAACGACGGGAGAGGACGCCGGCGAAGAAGCGGAACGCGTTTTCGTGAGAAGCCAGGACGTGATGTGGGTAAAATTCTTCTGAAGTGTGTTCCACGGTGAAATAATCGGAACTTGTCGAAGTTTCCGACGGCGGCGGCGGCGCGCCGTTGCAGATTCTATGGAACATCCGTATGAGTAGTACGCTGCGGTGGCGGCGGAAGGGAGAGATGAGCAGCTGACGTGTCACGTTTACTCTGGTCTCCATATTATTGTTAGCTAGAGTAGTATTTCGAATTAGTTTAACCAATGTTTAAATTAAAGTTAAATAGGCATTACTTTCAATCCTACTTGAAATGTGATTTTAAAACTCCATATCTAAATGGATTACTTTCAATCCTACAAATATTTCGAATGTATTGTAATAAAATTATTAGGGTTCAAAACTAATAGTAAGGGTTCTTAATAAAATAATGAGTAAATTTTGAAAATAGCCTTTATAACAAAACAATTCAATAAATAGTATTCGTACTAGACTTTAAAATATTACATTCCTCGTTTTTGATATTTGAAAGTTATTTTATAATTAATCTTTTGTGGCCAGACTATATATGAAATATAATACTTAAGTTAAAAAATTGATTATAGAACATAATGATCTTCAAAAATATATATGACACATATATATTCACTCATTCCCGTAATAATGTTTATATTTTCTTTTTTATCCATCCCCAAATAATGTTTTATTTTCCACTTCTGGGTGCAAAGATAATAATTTAAAGTCTACCTTAAATTATATATTTCTACAATTCAAAATTCAATTCATCCAATTCTACAATAAACTGCACATACAATTCATTCGATTATGATTCTAATCTACGAACTAACTCTAACGATAGACACATGAAAGCGCCTCACCCGGCCTCAATTAGTGGAGAAATTGAAATCGTGGGTTGATGGGGAGATACATCCGTTGATGGAGAAATTGTAATCGCCCTACCACACGGTGATATGGTTCTAGATCCGTCAAAACAGGAGCTTGGGAACGAGCCAAGTGCTGATTCGGCTCCATGGGTGCACCCAACGGCCTCGAACCTAACAATACTGCCTCATTAATAATATCCAAAGCATACTTTTGTTGGCAGAGAAATATCCCAGACGTGCTCCTCGCCACTTCAATGCCAAGAAAGTAATTCAGTGTTCCCAATTCCTTCATATGAAAATAATCTCCGAGATAGGCTTTGAACTTGCTCACCATCTCTGTATTATCTCCAGTAATAATCAAATCATCAACATAAACCAAAACATGTATTACTCCTTTCTTTCCAACAAAAGAAAATAAGGAGTAATCAGGAACAGATTGGACAAACCCATAGCGTATCAAGGCTCTAGACAACTTGAAAAACTAACACCTTGGAGCTTGCTTTAAGCCATATATAGACTTCTTGAGTTTGCACACCACATTAGACGAATTTGAGAAACCAGGTAGCAATCTCATATACACCTCATCATGAAGATCTCCATGTAGAAATGCATTGAGAACATCCATCTGATGCAATTCCCACCCCTTAACTGCTGCAACTTCTAAAAGTGTTCTCATAGTGGTCAACTTGACTTCAGGAGCAAATGTTTCTTTGTAGTTAAGTCCTTTAACCTAATGATTGCCAAGTATAACCAGTCTGGCCTTATATCTCTCCACACTTCTATCGGACTTGCGCTTGATTTTATACACCCATTTGTAACCAAGAGGCTTTTTATGACGTGGAGGAGAGACAAGAGACCACGTCCCATTAGCCTCCAGTGCATCAATCTCCTCTCTCATAGCCTTCCGCCATCGTTCATCCTGTAATGCCTTCTTGAAACTCGTGGGCTCCACTCCAGCATCAAGTGCGTTGAGAAAACACTTGTGTCTGTCAGAGTTCTTCCCGTGTGTGACATACGAGGAAAGATGATATTTGCATTTTTCACCAACAAATGAACCAGCTACATGGGTAACATAACCGGCAAGGCGCACATTTGGATGTTTCTCATGCTGACCACGTCCCAAGTTCTCCACCACCTGCTAGGAAGAGGACGGTCGATCGCCGTCTGTGGAACGGTCCACATGGTCGACCGTCTAAAGCTGTTCCGGATAACTGACTTTCTACCTCGGAGACGGTCGACCGTCTTCCTCATCACTGTCGACCATTTGATCATCTTCCAAAGAACCGTCATTCTACCTCTCGGACGGTCGACCGTGGATATGAGGACGGTCCACCAGGTCGACCGTTTGATCATCTTTTAGGAACACGTCTTTCTGCCTCTTAGACGGTTGATCGTGGACATCAGAACGGTCCATCTGGTCGACCGTCTTTAGCCTGTCTGCTCTGCTACTTTCCTCCAGTTGATCGTTCCTCAAGGAACGGTCCGGCTGCTCTTCCGCGGGCGTCTCTTCATCATTTTCAAAGTGATTGATCGAAGGGGAACTACTCGATCCACTCTCATCTGGGATTAATATTTCACCTGCAGAAATCAAGTAAGGAAAAATGTTTTCATAGAATACAACATCCCATGACACACTGATCTTCCTAGTGTATGGGAAATACACACGCCAGCCCTTCTTTCCTTGTGGGTATCCCAAAAATATTCTAGGAATACTTTTAAGTGCAAATTTATCTCCATCTCTTCTCAAATTGTGTACATAACATCTGCAACCAAATACACGTATGTGAGTCTGCGTAGGGACCGTTCCATAAAGCTTTTCATACGGTGTAACCCCCCTAGCAATGAAAAGGGTGTGCGGTTGATTAAATATGCCACAGTTTGTATACAATCTCCCCAAAATTCAATAGGGAGTCCTGCCTGAAATCTTAGAGCTCGACCCACATTCAAAATATGACGATTTTTGCGTTCCACTCTTCCATTATGTTGCGGTGTAGACACACAAGATGTCTCACGAATAATTCCTTTTTCTAGAAAATATTCATTCAAGCATTCGAATTCTGTGCCATTGTCACTACGAACACACTTTATTTTCTTCTTAAACTGACGTTCAACCATGGCATAAAATTGCTTTAAAAAATTTCCTACAGTCGCTTAGAATCAAGAAAATATACCCACACACTGCGAGAAAAGTCATCCACAATGGTAGAACCATCCAAACTCGGTGTCCGATAAGGACCCCATAAATCACAATGCACCATATCAAATTTATACAAAGATTGATCGAAATTGATGGGAAAACTAGCATGACTTTGTTTAGCATGTAAACAGACATCATAATGACTATGGCTACTTATATTTGAACCAACTCCAGGAACTAAGGACAAAACATGTGTAACACCCCAACCCGTGTAACCCGAATCCGTGGGTCAGCGGACCGGTGTGCCACTGGATTGGTATCCAAACATACAACATTTTCAAAATAATTTAAAACAAACATTCAATCAATACTTTATAAAATCCATCGGAGTAATTTAAAATAATGCAGAAGCCTTTTAAAGTCAAACAACTTGGGGTCTTGTCCGAAAACGTAATAAGTATTAAAGTTAATTAAATAAAGCATAACTAAAGATTAAAGAGACTGCCACGCCATCATACATCTCCTCCTCAATGCCCTCCGGGATCGGCTCTAGGTTCATCTGTCTGATCACCTACGGACAGCAAAAGGAAAACAACGTTATCCGCTCAGCATTGACGCTGAGTGGTACTCCATTGTAGCACAAGAATAAACATAATAATTCAATAATTAAGATCGCGCATATGTTTATCCTTTTAATAAAAATCAATTCAACTTTAAGTTCGGTCCTTGAGACGGTTGACCAACGGTCAACTTATTTTCTTTCTTTTCAAAACGATTTAGATGTTATGGATTCCTCTTTAACTCTTTGACCACCGGTCAAACCAATTTAGACTTTCACAAAAGTCAAACCACTTAACATCTATTGCCTATGACGGAGATAGCCTCAATTCGTAATACCGAAGATAGCCTCAATTCGGTGGAGGTAGGATCCCTCGGGCGATAGCCTCAAACCCAAGATCGCAGACCCTCGTGCGCACGTCTTAACCTCACTGACCACGCCCTGCAGCCGCCCGAGCAATGTCCAGTTTCTATGTTCGACATTTTAAACCATTTGATCCTAATTACTGTTTAGAATTAATTAATTAACTTAATTAATTCCTCAAAGTCCATTAATATGTCAATTAGGCCAAATCTACATTAACACTATATTTGGTCAAAGGCCTAGGTCCAACGAGACCTAACCTAAGTCAAAGTCAACCCTGTTCAGTCAATTCATAATCTCTAACAATTCAATTCGATTAATCAATTTGATTCAATTAATCACTTTAGCCCAATTATAGCATAAACACATAAAACAATCTTAGAACAATTAGATCTATTCTAACGCTATTAACTTCATAGTACGGACCTGGATTAAAGTAGCAATAAAATAATCATTTGAAGGAGTAATGAACTGTTTTCTTTTTCTTTGCTGCTGAAAATCAAAGGAAACGCATGCCCAACTTCCGGCTCTGGTGGGCAGCGGGTGAAATCCGGCGGAGGCAATTGGCGGTGACCGGCGTTCGGCGTGGCAGTGCTGCAACTCAACGGCGAGGATGGCAGACGCCAGTAGTGGAGGCGGCGTATAGTGGCGGGGCGGCAGCCGTGCTAAGGGCGACGACGGCTGGAGGCGACGAACGGCGGCACGACGAGGTTACTAGCTGGTAATTCGAACGGATGATGGTGGTTCTGGCATTTGGGAACCGTGGTCGGCGGCGCTGGCCCTAGCAATTGGCGACGGACTTTTGGCGAGGGGGGAGCAGCGGCGACTAGCTGTGCTAGGGAAGGACGGCGACCGGTGACTAGCTTATGGCAGCGATTAGCTGCGATCGGCAACGATGAAGACGAAGGACCAGGTCGTGCGGCTCTCAGATCCGAAACGGAAGACGCGTACTGTAGGTTATACGCGTACAACATAATTCAATATTAATAGGTTTAGGTTTTACTTATTAATCCCAATACTAGTGGGTTTGGGCTCCACGCCCAAAATATCTGATTAAACGGCCATAACATGAGCTCCATAACTCCGATTTGCGAGCCGTTTGAACTGACGTGATCACAAATATATTTCCTACGAGATGACATAAAAGTTGGGCTTAGAATCCAAATTAAAATTTTAACCCTTTTTAGGCCCAATTCGTAATCAATTGCTCTAACGAATTTAATTAATTCTTTTGGGCCAGATTTCGGGGCGTTACATTTCTCCCCCCTTAAAAAGAATTTCGTCCTCGAAATTACTTGAGTCATTGGTCGCCGAAGAGGTGAGGGTACTGAGTTCGCATAGATTTTTTGGTCTCCCAGGTGGCTTCTTCCACAGCATGGTTACGCTATAGTACCTTTACCAAAGGTACCGTCTTATTTCTCAGTACCTTAGTTTCGCGCGCCAAGATCTTAACTGGCTCTTCTTCGTAAGACAAACTCTCATCGAGGGTAACAGCATTGGTCGGCAACACATGATTTGGATCTGAACGGTATCTACGCAGCATAGAGACATGAAAGACATCGTGAATCCTGTTCAACTCTGGTGGCAACTCTAGCATGTAAGCAACAAGTCCTATTCGCTCCATAATGTGGTAGGGTCCAATGAACCTAGGTCTAAGCTTCCCTTTCTTCCCGAATCGTAGGACCTTCTTCCAAGGTGAAACCTTCAAGAATACCATGTCACCAACACTGTAATCTATGTCTCCTCTCTTCAAGTTTGCATAAGATTTCTGTCTGTCTGAAGCGGCGTGGAGTCGGTCTCTGATCACACGAACCTTCTCCTCGGTATCCTGCACAATATCTGGTCCCTCGAGCTTACGCTCTCTAAGCTCTGTCCAACAAATCAGGGTTCGGCACTTTCTGCCGTAGAGTGCCTCATAAGGAGCCATCTGAATACTTGCTTGGTAACTGTTATTATATGCAAACTCCATCAACAAGTAACGCTCCCAATCTTCTCCAAAGTCGATCACACAAGCTCGCATCATATCCTCGACAATCTGTATCACCCTCTCAGGGACATCGGTCTGAGGGTGAAATGCCGTACTAAGGTTCAAAGCTATGCCAAAAGCCTTCTGGAGTCCTCTCCAGAACATCGAAGTGAACCAGGGATCTCTATCAGATATGATCGATAGCAGTGCACCATGCAACCGAACTATCTCTCTAACGTATAAGTCTGCCAATTTGTCCATGGAGGAGTCACGTCTGACGGGTAGAAAATGAGCGGACTTTGTCAACCTGTCAACAATGACCCAGATGGCGTCATTCTTTCGTGAAGATCATGGCAATCCGATCACAAAGTCCATAGTGATCCTTTCCCACTTCCACTCCAGAATGGTAGGAGGGTGCAGCAATCCTGTCGGAACCTGGTGCTCAGCCTTGACTTGCTGACAAGTCAAACAGCGTGCAGTGAACTCGGAGATTTCCTTTTTCATAGTAGGCCACCAATAGGATTTCTTCAAATCCTGATACATCTTGTTACTACCCGGGTGCATAGTGTATACGGTTCCGTGAGCCTCGCGCAACAAGCGATTCCTCACTTCACCGCGGGGCACCACTAGCCGTTTCTGATAGTACAAGACTCCGTCATCGCGAATTGCGAACTCGGGCCTCTTTCCTGTAGGAATTAACTCTCGAGTCTTCTAACAAAACTCATCGTCTCTCTGTGCTGTACGGATCTCCTGCTCTAACGGAGACTGAAACTGTAGCTCGGCTAACGGTTTTCTGCTCAAAGCATCGGCCACGACGTTAGCCTTGCCCGAGTGATACTCAATGACCAAATCGTAATCCTTGATCAGCTCCAACCATCGACGTTGTCTAAGATTCAGTTCTTTTTGGGTGAGTAGGTACCTCAAACTCCTGTGATCGGTGAAGATGTGAATCCTCTCTCCAAAGATGTAGTGGCGCCAAATCTTCAGGGCAAACACCACGGCTGCCAACTCTAAATCATGTGTCGGGTAGTTCTCCTCGTGAGTCTTCAACTGTCTCGATGCGTAGGCCACTACCTTACTCAACTGCATCAGTACACAACCTAAGCCGCTATGAGATGCATCACTATAGATGGTATACTCGATGCGAGGAGTAGGTTGAATCAAGACTGGTGCCTGGGTCAAGCACTCCTTTAGCTGATGGAAACTGCGTTAGCACACTTCTGTCCACTCGAATTTGATGTCCTTCCGCAGTAGCTTGTTCAATGGAGTAGCGATCGAGGCGAAGCCTTTAACAAATCGACGATAGTAACCGGCTAACCTAAGAAAGCTCCTCACCTCACGAACATTCCGCGGAGTCTTCCAATCCACTACGGCTGAGATCTTGCTGGGGTCTACCTGGATACCGGCGGCAAAGATAACATGTCCTAAGAATGTCACCTCACTCAACCAAAATTCACACTTGGACAATTTTGCATACAGCTTGTGCTCTGTCAACACACTCAAAACCAATTGCAAATGTCTAGCATGCTCCTCCCGAGTCCATGAATAAACCAAGATGTCATCGATGAACACTACTACGAACTGGTCCAAGTATGGTCGGAACACACTGTTCATAAGCTCCATGAACATTGCCCGGGCATTAGTCATTCCGAAAGGCATGACCAAGAACTCATAATGCCCATAGCGTGTCCTAAAAGTAGTCTTCAGAATGTCATCTCTCTTAACGGGAATCTGATGGTATCCAGAACGCAGATCGATCTTCGAGAATACTGTAGCCCCTCTGAGCTGGTCAAACAGGTCGTCGTTGCGAGGCAACGGATAACGATTCTTCACTGTGGCTTTGTTCAACTGCCTGTAGTCGATGCAAAGTCTCATGGATCCATCGTTCTTTCGAACAAATAACACCGGCGCTTCCCATAGGGAAATGCTAGGTCGGATGAATCCCTTTTCCAGTAGCTTTTGCAATTGAGCCTTCAACTCCTTCATCTCGGCAGGTGCCATACGATATGGTGTAGCAGATATGGGTTCCGTACCTGGAACATGATTGATCGAGAATTCTACCTCTCTTGGCGGAGGCAAACCAGGAAGGTCTTCGGGAAAGACGTCGGGGAAGTCGCAAACTGTAGGGATGTCCTGCTGACGTGGTGATTCTTTCCGCATATCCTGAACGTGACACAAGAACATCTCGCACTTCTTGCGAATCAAGCGCCTCGCGCTCATGGACGATATAAACTCAGGAGCCTTGGGGAACACCTCCCTAGAGAGTGACACGTCGCTACCGGCATCGGCTCTCAGCCGTACGGTCCGACTACTTCAGTCGACCACTGCTCTATGCTCGGTGAGCCAATCCATACCAAGGATAATGTCAAACTCCTTGTGTGGTAGCTCTATCAAATCTGCAGGGAATTGCTTCCCTTGCGCGGACAACGGACACCTATGATAAATGTGATGAAGACGCATGCTATGTCCTAGCGGATTCAATACGACGGTAGGTATCTCAAGGTCACTCCTCATGATCGCAGAATTAGCAGGCATGATAACACAGATATAAGAGAGTGTGGAACCCGGATCGATCAAGGCATGCACAACCGAATCAAACAGTATGAATGTACCCAGGATAACATCGGGATTAGGATCTGTGTGCCCCTGCATGGCGTAGGTACGCGCTGGTGCACGGCCTGTCTGTTGCGGACGTGATCTCTGCTGATTATTTGCGGCCGTAGACTGCTGACTTCGTGCTGGATGCGATGCGGCAGGCTGATCCGGAGCTCTAGGAAAAACAGGCTCGCTGCTAGGGTTTGTCGGGCAATGCCTCCTGAAATGCCCTGGCTGACCACAACCCAAACATAAGCCTTGGTCGAGCCAACACTCTCCCGGGTGATGCCTACCACACTGTACACACTGCGGGTGGCTCTTCGTTCTGATTGCGTTGCTAGCGGCGGCCGACGGATATGGCTTCGACTTACTCCTCTTAGGCAGCGGCGCACTCGAAGAGCCCTTCTCGTACCTCTTTCCCCCGAATCCAAAACTCTTCCCGCTCGGCCTGGCACTGGCCGCAGGTCGCGGGTCTTTCGTCGCTCGATCCTCCTTCTTGGTCGCCTGCAAATCGTCCAAGCTCTTTTCCGTTTTCACAATCAAATCATTACCCGCATTAAAATCTGTCGTCGTGATCAGCGCGGCATACGGCCTCAGGTCCGGCCATAGCTTCTTGACGAACTCATTCAAATGATCCTCCGGAGTGGAGACCAGACTCGTCGCATACTGGGACAGGTAGTCGAACTTCTGTCTCAGTTCAGGCAGTGACATCCCCTCCTGCTTCAGCGCAACGAACTCATCGCGCCTCTCCTCGCAGTACCGGGTGGGGACGTACTCCTTCGTGAAAGCTCGATCAAACCGATCCCAGGTCTAAGGCTTGGGCGTGTGTGGATCCTAGTCAATGCGTTTCCACCAATCATATGCTCCCTTCCGGAACATCTGTGTCGCCAACTCCGAGCGATCTGCATCAGGGACTCTAAAATTCTTGAGCACCCGGTCCATCTGCTCAAGCCAATCCAACGCAATCTGGGGCTCCCCCATCTTGTCTCCTCGAAACTCTTCCGCTCCATTATCCTTCAATGTCTTAAAGGTGACGATGCGCGGCTGCGGCTGCGGTGGCGGAGGTGGCTGGAACATGGGCATATGCTGCGCCATGTGCTGCATATAATGGGCCATCATGGCCAGGAACATCTGCTCGTAGGCCACTTGCGGCATCGCCAGCGGTGGCATCACTGGAGGTGGTACGACTGGGGGTGGTACAACTGGCTGCTGTCCCGCTGGCTCAGGATGATTCTGCTGCCCTCCGTCACCTGGAGGTGTGAAACTCGAACCCTCGGTGTTCACTGTATGCACGTTCACATGCTCCGGCTCAGGAACGTACTAACCATGGGTCGATTCTTGACTCATTCCAAAATAATAAGGAAATTCCTAAGACAGATTCTAACATATAACACGTAAAGCTATAAACACTTATTACCTTCCCAGGGCAGAGGAGTTGCGTGAGATGCAGATGTGGCTGAATTATTCATTGTATTTTATTTTGAAAGGGTCCAAAGACCGATTTTAAAACCAAATGCTCCGATACTAAAATGTAACACCCCAACCCGCGTAACCTGAATCCGTGGGTCAGCGGACCGGTGTGCCACTGGATTGGTATCCAAACATACAACATTTTCAAAACAATTTAAAACAAACATTCAATCAATACTTTATAAAATCCATCGGAGTAATTTAAAATAATGCAGAAGCCTTTTAAAGAGACTGTCACGCCATTGTACATCTCCTCCTCAATGCCCTTCGGGATCGGCTCTAGGTTCATCTGTCTGATCACCTACGGACAGCAAAAGGAAAACAATGTTCTCCGCTCAGCATTGACGCTGAGTGGTACTCCATTGTAGCACAAGAATAAACATAATAATTCAATAATTAAGATCGCGCATATGTTAATCCTTTTAATAAAAATCAATCCAACTTTAAGTTCGGTCCTTGAGACGGTTGACCAACGGTCAACTTATTTTCTTTCTTTTCAAAACGATTTAGATGTTATGGATTCCTCTTTAACTCTTTGACCACCGGTCAAACCAATTTAGACTTTCACAAAAGTCAAACCACTTAACATCTATTGCCTATGACGGAGATAGCCTCAATTCGTAATACCGAAGATAGCCTCAATTCGGTGGAGGTAGGATCCCTCGGGCGATAGCCTCAAACCCAAGATCGCAGACCCTCGTGCGCACGTCTTAACCTCACTGACCACGCCCTGCAGCCGCCCGAGCAATGGCCAGTTTCTATGTTCGACATTTTAAACCATTTGATCCTAATTACTGTTTAGAATTAATTAATTAACTTAATTAATTCCTCAAAGTCCATTAATATGTCAATTAGGCCAAATCTACATTAACACTATATTTGGTCAAAGGCCTAGGTCCAACGAGACCTAACCTAAGTCAAAGTCAACCCTGTTCAGTCAATTTATAATCTCTAACAATTCAATTCGATTAATCAATTTGATTCAATTAATCACTTTAGCCCAATTATAGCATAAACACATAAAACGATCTTAGAACAATTAGATCTATTCTAACGCTATTAACTTCATAGTACGGACTTGGATTAAAGTAGGAATAAAATAATCAATTGAAGGAGTAATGAACTGTTTTCTTTTTCTCCGCTGCTGAAAATCAAAGGAAACGCAAGCCCAACTTCCGGCTCTAGTGGGCAGCGGGTGAAATCCGGCGGAGGCAATTGGCGGTGACCGGCGTTCGGCGTGGCAGCGCTGCAACTCGACGGCGAGGATGGCAGATGTCGGTAGTGGAGGCGGCGTACAGTGGCGGGGCGGAAGCCGTGCTAAGGGCGACGGCGGCTGGAGGCGAAGAACGGCGGCACGACGAGGTTACTGGCCGGCAATTCGAACGGATGATGGTGGTTCTTTTTTACTTTTGTGAAAACATAATTGTTAATGCACTTTTATTTTGATTTTGTTTTGCTTTTGTTCTACATGCAAACTAGCTGTTTGTGAAAATGCCTCAAACACAGTGCATTTTGAAATCGAGTTAGAGTAATGGTTGAAAGAAAGTCATGTTTAAATGTATAATTTAAATGCCTTATGTGCATATAAAAGTATATAAATTTTTGAATCTGTCATTCTTTTTAGTGAAACTGTAATTGGAATCATGTCAATCTTTTAAATAAACCTTTTCCATCTCAAGTCTAATTTTTTTTCAAAGAAGATACACTAAATTAGCTTTAAACTTTTTTCACACATCATAAAGTTTTGTTTTTAATTTGTATTTTTTTATTCTATTGCATCCGTTTAGCCCATATTTTGCATTATAAAATGCGCCACAAAAGCACTAATATTGATTTATCGAGCAAGGTATCTTTAACTGCATATTATTCACTCTAGCTATGCATCACAGAATATTTAAGTTGTATTGAGGTTTAATGACTAAAGTCTATATGGGTTCCTTCAATTATGCATTGTCAAGATACATTTAATGCATTTACATGAAAATCCAATGCAATATATAAACAAAGTAAGGATAATGCATTCAATTACTCGACATTTTTAGAGTCAAAGTGGAATTCATCTATGAGATGGTGAAATTTTCCTAATACAAATATGATGCATATATTTATTCAAGATTGTGAATTTTCTCCAAATAATGATGCATTTAAAATATTCTGTGATACATTTGAATATGAGCTAAAAACACATTGAATGTTGCAATTTATAAAATACTAAAATGCGTATTTATTAGGTCCAAGGGCAAGATGATATTTTTTGAAAAATAAATAGTTGCCTATTAGCTCAAATGGTAGAGCAGTATGTACTAAAGATGTGAGTTCGAATCCTGCATAGGCAAATTATTTTAACAGATCCGGTTGAAATTAAGTTTTATATTGGCTTGAATTAAGAATTACACTTTATTTTTTTCTCCAATAGTTGTTGGGCAGAGTATTTTTTTGTTGCTGCATGACTCTAATTGAATTGCTATTGTTCATGTTGTGTTCATGCTATGGGTTTTTAAAAATGGTCTTTTGCAGCCTTTAATGAGTTAAGGGTTACTTATTACTTTTGGATGATTGGATAATTCTTGTTTGTCAAGAGTAAATGAACAAACACTAGGCCTAACTTGTGATAGAAATATAAATTTATTCCTCTTACTCTTTTAGCGAGAGGTTGTTTGATGTATATCTGCATATTTTTCAGCCTTTGCAGTGAATGAGCATTGAGATTGATAGGTAGTGGGGTCGATGCATTGTGTTTTCCCTACTTTTTTGAGTCCCTTTCTCATTGTGGCTCTTAAGTTTAACACAATTGAAGACGACACTATTAGGGGGTACGTACATTATTGCGTTTATTTTCTTCGTTCTTTTCTCTTTTGTGTTTGAAAGAATTATTTGGGAGGAAATTCTATGTATTTCTCTCTTGTGAAACTTTCGTCTTGAATACAAAGATCTAACCCTCTTTATATAGGAAGAGGGTAAAGTAAATCAGGAAATTACTATTCCTGCTAAAATAAGAATTAAACAAACTAAGAAAGATATTAAATACTAAACATAATCCAACTAGGAAAGATACTAAACCTAATCCCAAAGGGATTCGGTTTCCTTCTTCAATCCTACTTCTTTATTCTGTCTCTCACACTTTCCTTCTTCAATCTTGTTTCCTTCTTCTATCTCTAACACCCCCTCAACCTGGAGCATGGGAGTTCAACATGCACAGCTTGGACATAAAAAAACGTTCCCTTGATTTGCGCATCAGTGCAAGCTTCTCCGACAGGTCCCATGTGCAATTCCTACACGTAAAAATTGGGAACTGCTCCAAATCTGCAAGAAATGTTCCCTCGGTTCGCGCATCTGCGCAAGCTTCTCCGGTAGGTCCCACGTGCAATTCCTACACGTACAAATTGGGAACTGCTCCAAACCTGCAAGAAACGTTCCCTTAGTTCGCGCATCTGTGCAAGCTTCTCGAGCAGGTCCCACGTGCAATTCCTACATGTACAAATTTGGAACTGCTCCAAACCACAGAAACTAAGCAACGACCGATGGACGCGATGCTGGGCGATCGTGAACAGTAACCGCGATCAAGAGAAACTGCCGTCGGGACGGTCGACCCACTCGACCGTTCTTCAGCAACGGTCGACCGTTCCGGCACTTTAGCAACAACAACAGGCGACGATCGATGGACGCGATGCCGGTTGATCGTGAACAATAGACACGGAAAGAGTTGTTTGTCTCCGTAGAACAACCCTTGTCCAACCACTTCTTCAAGAATGAGGGAGAACAGTAAAAAATTAAAAAATCACAATATCCCGCCGGTAGGCATTGAATTGTGTATGCCCACCGGCAGGGGAGGAAGCGTGTTTGAGGTCTCAAGAATTCAAAACTGGCTCCGATACCATGAAAGAATTATTTGGGAGGAAATTCTCTGTATTTCTCTTTTGTGAAACTTTCGTCTTGAATACAAAGATCTAACCCTCTTTATATAGGAAGAGGGTAAAGTAAATCAGGAAATTCCTATTCCTGCTAAAATAAGAATTAAACAAATTAGGAAAGATATTAAATACTAAACATAATCCAACTAAGAAAGATACTAAACTTAATCCCAAAGGAATTCGGTTTTCTTCTTCAATCCTACTTCTTTATTCTGACTCTCACACTTTCCTTATTCAATCTCGTTTCCTTCTTCTATCTCTAACAGTGTTTGCAATTTTTTGATATTGTACATCATCAGAATCACTGTAATGCATTTATATGAGAAGGAAATACATTCTCACAATCAAGGTAAAACTTCATGCATTTTCCTAATTAAAGTTGTGCAAGGAAATACTCCTTGCACAAATAAAATATGATGCACTTGTATATTCTAGATATTGAATTTTCTACAAATGATAATGCACTTAAAATGTTTTGTGACACATTTGAATATTTAAAAAGACATTGAAGGATGTAAATTTTAAAAGATGAAAATGTGCTTTAATAAGTCCTAGTGCGAGAAGTTAGTTTCTTTGAAAAACCAAGTCATTGCCTATTACCCCAAATGGTAGAGCAGTATGTATTATAGATGTGGGCACGAATCTCGCATAGGCAAACTATTTTTAAAATCTGTAATAAACGGGTTCTGAATACAACGCATTCTTAGTTTTTTTATCACATATAAAGTAACTTATGAGTCATTTTATCCAATCCAAAAATAAATTATATATTGTTTAAAAACATTAAAGGACAAATCATAGTGCATACATACCGACCATCACAATGCGTGCACAATTTACAAAATGTATTGCATCTATATATGAACGGTGGGGTTCTAGTGACACTGGAAAACGGTGCCACTAGCGGTGCCACTGGGTTTTTGGGGCACCTCCGGTGCTCCGTTCGTAAAATTGACGGTTCCTACCCCCCTAACCCACCCCTTAAACCCCCCAACCTACCCCCACCCCTGCACCCCCACCCCAACCCCGCCGTAAGCCCCCACAATATGTGTGGCTATTATGCATTGCATAATAGCCACACATTTTGTGGGGGGCTTACGGCGGGGTTGGGGTGGGGGTGCAGGGGTGGGGGTAGGGTGGGGAGGGGTTTAAGGGGTGGGTTAGGGGGGTAGGAACCGTCAATTTTACGAACGAAGCACTCGAGGTTCCCCAAAAACCCAGTGGCACCGGAGTGACACCGTTCTCCGGTGTCACTAGAACCGGACCGATATACGAAAATGGTGCATACAAATAAAAAATTATCACACGAGAAAAACTTCCTTAATTTCCTCTAAATAACTAAAATCATTGTCAAATGCACCATAATTGCGTGATTAACCATTAAAAATGTGAAAGAAAGTGATGAAAAAATTAAAAAAATGGGGGAATGATTTTTTTTAAATGAAAAAAAATTGTAGACCACATACTCCGTATTATTTATTTTGAAAAATACAAATAAATCTCTTGCACCACGAGAAATGCATAATCATTCAAAAAAGAAGTAAAATATTACAAAGAGTTCAATCGTAAAAATTATTCATAATTGATTTTTATATAAGAAAAATGGTTTACAAATTCAAAATAAAAAAGAAGAAATCATCAATACTCCATATGACAACTATTGCACATTAATAAGGTGCATGATTAATAAAGAAATAATTAATAAGAGAACTATTAATACTCCTACAGTTACGGCTCCACTAATTGTGGCGTGTGTATCAATTGTGAAACTTACAAAAATGCCCCTCAACACATGTTTCATTCCTAAACTTACCGGCATGAATCATTTTTACCTGCAATGCTAAGGGTACACCAAAAGGTGTACCCCAAATGTACACCACCCATTCTCCACCACACATTTTTATTTGATTTTTATTTACTTTTTTTTAATTTTTTTGTCTTTTTTAGTGGACAAGGAGGGGGTGGGGGACATATGGGGTACACCTGCCTAGCATTTTTCTATTTATTAGTCAATGGCTCCAGATTTTAGATCTAATAAAGGCCCTTAGATTTGCAATATCAACGATTCTTATTTACTTTCAATTCTTTCACTAAGAGTCATTCTCACATGAACCATCCCCTATATATATATATATATATATATATATATATATATATATATATATATATATATATATATATATATATATATATATATATATATATATATATATATATATATATATATATATATATATATATATATAGACACACACACACACACACACAAACTCATTCACTACAAAAAACTGCTGAAATCGCGATGGAATTATTCCGTCGCCAAAGCCTGATTTCCGTAGGGAATCGGCCTAACGACGGAAACAACGACGGTTTGTATTCCATCGTTATTTTTTCGTTAGTAATAAGTTTAACGACGGATTATTTAATCCGTCGCTAGGCTACGACGGAATTAGCGACAAAATGAGGCAACGGAATTAACGACAGAAAATTTCCGTTGCTAAGATTAACGACGGTTTTAGCTACCGTTTCTACATTTTGACCATACAGCGACGGAAATGATATTCCGTCGCCAATTTTACAGCACAAATACAGAAAGCTGCCATTGTTTCAATTTCACACAACATCCATAGCAACATGCTCTAGCCCAGGAATCCACATTATCAAACAACAACAAATACTAGAAATGAAGAATACCAAACAACCAAGAATATTCAAATCACCAAACTATAATTAAAATTCAAATAATATTTATAAAAATTCAACTTAACAATCAAATCTAACTCCACTTACATAACCATTAAACTTAAGTTTAATATAATGTTCTTCAATTCTAATAAAATATTCAACAAACGCGCGCAAACCCCGTATCTCATCATGTCATCTCTTCTATAATCGACAATACTTCACGCACTTGGGAAGCTCTAATGTCGTCTAGCTCTTCTCTCAACCTCCGTATCTCATCATCTCGAGAGTCTCACATAGAGATGGTGCTAGCACGTCTTGCCTCGCTTGGATGCATTCGTGGTAGGCTTCGTGCGAGATCTCCAACACCATGAACATGATTTTTGGCATCATGTCCTCCGACTGTAGATATAAAAATCTCGTCACGTGTCACATTTAAGCATTATTCTCGAACTGCCTCCTGCGTGACTACGTAGTTTTACTGCAATACACCAAACATACATGTATATAGATTAACATAAAAAGCAAAATTAGTAGAGTAGTATGAATTCACATCCAATTGAATTCAACGAAAACTAACCATTTATATATACAATATATATTCATTGTCACTTACTGATACTTTTTCTGCCTTCTTATTGACGTAGGGCTTCCCATCATGTTTCTTCATATGTGTGTGTGTACGAAGAGTACAAGTCAGAAGCTTGTCTACTTTTACCCTAAAACAATAAAATATATAAATAAGTGTAAACATGTCAGTTAATACATTTAAATGAAAATAATGTTACTAATAATACTTACAAGGCGTGCTTGAGACTCACGAAAAGACAACAGACCACCGGTGTGCGTGGCGCTAGCAGGGGCATTCTCGTCACCACCACAACGATTTTTCTTGTTTAGCTTGGAGGATGCCAAGAACTTTGCCGTCTTCTAATACTATTTAACAACGTTTAATACAAATATACAAATAGAAATTCAATAGAAATTTTGAATAGAAATTTTTACATGTGAAAATTTCACATTCCAGACTTGAATCTAAGTTTGGCGCAACTCAATGTGTATTTATAAAACCCAATCTGTATTTATAAAACAAGAACTACCAAGTCTTTTATACATCCAATTCTGATTTTTGTGAAAGTCACTATTCTTAGAAATTCATAAAAATAAAATTAACATAGTATTAAGTTATAGAATTAAAAAACATTAAAAATATAAATGGAACAACCACAATATTCAATAACATACATAATGCATATACAATCTTCATATAACATTAATAATATCCAAAATATGCTATTAAACAATTGATTAGCATAAATTCATTCCTCATATAAAAGTTACAATATATAAATGGTTAATAAGCACGATATTGATTCACTAAAACTTTCAAGAATATAATTAATTTTTTTTTAAAACAAATGACTATATTTTGAAAAACAAACCCTAATCTAAAATAATTATAAAATTAAAATTAAATTTTTAATAATAAACAAAATATGTTAACTTAAAAACCCCTAATGTAAGCAATACAATTATAATTAAAACCAAAGTAATTCAGAAATTGAAATTGAATAAAAGATAAAAAATGAAAAAACAAAACTTGAGATTTCAAGTGGACGGTGATGGAACATGGGTAGACGACCGGCGGTTGATGGTGGCGGGCGGAGAAGATGATCGGACAGCGACCAGCGGATGATGGTGGCGGAAGGCGTCGCGGAGGAGACGAAACTAGAAAACAACTCTTTTTGGTTTCTATCTGCGAAATCGGAGAAACTGAGAGGAGTTCCCGTTTTTAGATCTGTTTTTGGCGACGGATTTAGCGACGGAATTTTTCCATCGCCAGCTCAAAACGCATCGTTTCAATTATATTCTTTTACCGACGGAATTTTTCCGTCACCAAACTAACGACGAAAATATTCTGTCGTCTAATATGCCGCGCACTACCTCCCGCCAATACGGAGCAACAGAATGCTGATTCCGTCGTTAATTTTGGTAGGCATAAAATTCCGTCGCTAAATCTGTCGTTGTTAGCGTCGAATTGAATTCCGTCGCTATAATCCGTCGTTTTTTTGCGTTTTCTTGTAGTGATTGTCACAAATGACACATTTGACGCAAATGACACATTGAACCCCTAGAGTTTGCTGCAAATGACACATTTGACACAAGCCAGAATAAAGAGATAGGGAGCCAAACTGAACAAGAAGTAGCGATTCAAACAAGAAGTGGACAACTCCCTTCTAGGGGTCAAGAATACTCCCAACGAGGCCGAGGACAAGGCAGGCGAGGCCGAGGTCGCAACTAAGGCTACTTCACTTTGTTATTTTAGGGGCTGCGTCTCCTCAGCAAATTGGGTTGCGTCCCATACATTTATTGTTCCTTTTTCCTTCTCTTCTACTCCCTCCGTTCCATAAAACTCTTCCCCTTTCATTTTTTCCAATTCCCTAAAACACTTCCACCTTCTATTAAAAAACCACTTCTATCCCTACTTTTTTTCTACCCTACCTATCACATCATACTTTTTCACTAATAACCAAACTATCACATTTTACTTTTACCCATCACATCAGGGGCAAAATTAGAAACTCCGCCAAATTACACTTCCCATATTTTGGCTCAAAGTCAAAATGGGAACGGTTTTAAGGAACGGAGGGAGTACCACTTTCGGGTAGTTCTTTCCCCTCGTACTTGATTCTTTTGCATTAATAAAAACCCTTCTCTTCAAAAAAACAAAATATACACTCATGGTCACTTACTGATACCTCTCCTGCCTTCTTATTGACGTACGTCTTCTCATCATGATTCGTCATATGAGTGTGTGTGTACGAAGAGTACAACTCTAAGGATTGTCTACTTTTACCCTAAAAAAATATATAAATAAGTGGAAACACTTAATATAGTTCAATGTAAGTTATGTTACTAATAATACTTACAAGGCGCGCTTGAGACTCGCGAAAAGACAACGGACCACCGGTGTGTGTGGCGCTAGCAAATGCATTCTCATCACCGCCACTACAATTTTTCTTGTTTTGCTAGGAGGATTCCAAGAACTTTGGAGTCTTCCAGTACTGTTTAACAACATATAAATACAAACATACAAATATAGTATCATATCATAATAGATAACAAAAAATATCATATCATAATAGATAACAAAAAATATTATATTTTTTAATTTATATCATAAATAGTCTAAGGACTATAAGCCATAAGTTTTAAGTAATAAAATAAAATAATAAAATCAATTAATAAAATCAATATTCTCAAACTATGAAATTATGTAGAGTATTTTTTTCTATTGTAATATAATTGTAGTTTAGTCATCTCTTATCCTATATATCTTTTGATGTCATTTGAAAATATATTGTGTGTTTAAAATTTTACATCAATCTTTCAATGAATGAAATCAAAACTAATTTCATTATAACATATCATAAACAAATACTTGTATCAAATTGATTTAGAGGTTAAAAACCATCTTATTTATTGGTTGAAATTTTTATTATAAAATAAGAGAGTAAACAATTTTGAAATGGGAAAAGATATTATCATTAAAACGAATGTTTCCTTTCCATACTTAAATTTATTCAAAGATTTCATACCAAAATATTGATTTCAGATTTTCTATATTTTAAATTAAGTGGCATATTACACTTTTAGGAGTCAAAATAAATATTAAATTTATTTATTGGTGAAGACAATGATTTATTTATTAGGTGTCAATATTTAAATAAATTTAATCAAAAAAATAATTTCAAGTTAACATATAATAAACACATATAAAATTTATTTATAGGTGAAGAGAGTATTTTATATATTATTCTAAAAATTTCTTAACAATGAAGAGAAAAAATATAGAATTTGGAAAGAATATTATTATAAAAAGGAATAGGTTTTCCCCATATTTATATTTACTCAAACATTTCTTACCAAATTTTTAATTTTATTTTTTCCTTATAAGAAATTATGTGACATATTAGGTGTTAAAAAAGGTAACATAAAAATGATTTTGTTTTCTTTTTATTCAATTCAAAACTGGATTGCATAAAAAAGTCACATAAGTAATTACACATGTCAGCTCTTAGTAATACCACATGTCAGCTCCTAACAATGCCACATGTCAGCTCTTAGTAATACCACATGTTAGCCTCCTAACAATGCCACATGTCAGCTCTTAGAGATTGGAGTTAAATTTATATATAAAGGACTAGCATTTTAACCCGTGCGACGCACGGGGTTAAATAAAATTTTAATCTATTATGTAATTTTTCTTAGTCTTTATTCTTAATTGTTTGTAATTCTTAGAATCTGTTTGGTTGAGAGAAAAATATTTTTTTAAAAGATTCTAATTATAATATCATACATTTGATTACACAAATAGTAAGAAATTATTTTTGAAGAAAAATATGTTTTCCCTTGTAAAGGATGAATTCCTAACCATCCAAGACCTCTTAGGCTTGGTTGAAATTATTTTTGAACCCAAGACCTCTTAGGCTTGGTTGAATTCCTAACCATCCAAGCAAGGATACTTGTTGTTACAAGTTCACATACTTTTTTTATAATATTTCATAATTAATAAAAAGATTGTATAAAAATTTCTTTACAATTTTAAGAATATTATATTATATAGCTATTAATCAAACACAAAATCATTTATATTATTGATACTATTACAAAATGCAGATCATGCAAAGATTTTGTGTTTTTTAATATTAAACAACTTATTTGAAAAAATAAAATCAACTCTTCATTTATAAAATTTTAATATTATTTTTTAATATGTAAATTTTATTTTTCAATTTAGTAAAATAACTGAAGTATATTAATATAATTTTAGTCAAATGTTATAAATTACTTTCTTTAGATATTTATAAATGAGAATGTGTGTGTATGTGTCTATATGTATGTGTGTGTGTTTATATGTGTGTGTATATATATATATATCTATATATATATATATAGATTTATTTATTTATTTATATTTATATAATTTTTAAATATGTTTAAACCACCGGTTTGACCAGTTGAACCACTAGTTCGATCAGTGAACCAGTACCTTGACCAGTTCAATCACCAGTCTAGTTCTGAATAATGTAGAAATATACTAATATTACATTGCAATATATATTCAATAACACAAAACTCAACGATGTACTCATTTAAAAAATCTCTTCCTAACAAAAAATAGAAAAATACTCAACGATGTACTCAACGATGCACTCATTTATTATTGTTATTATTAACATATATTTTAGGTACATTTTAAACAAATATATTCATCTCTTTAATTAAATAGGGAATGACACTCTTCTTAATAAAGAGAAACATATTAATGGAAAAATTCTCCACAAACGATCTCAATTGTGTGTATTCAAATAACATATATACACACAATAATACTACTACCATGAAATGATTATAACATTAATATTACTTCATCCCTCAATATAAAGTATATAAAGAATGAAATTCTTTCAACAAATATTAATAATTACATTTTTCTACTGCATGTCTTAAAAATTTTCTTAGTATACTATTTATGTTATTTAAGTAATAATTTATTCGAAATAAAGGACTTTTTTATTAGTAAATTGCCATAAATTAATTGATGTTTTATTACAGAATAAATATATCAATGAGGATGGGTATTAAATAGGGTTTGATCAATAAATATATGAATTAGACAAAATTAAACAAATATTGATCGAGAATGTAGGTAGTCATTTTTTCTAATATAAATTTTCAAATAATGTTTGTTTGTTTAATTAAATAAAGATTGACATTCACAAAAATAATATAAACTTTTTAATAAGAAACATTATTCATTTCTCACTCTTAATATTATGTAAGGAAACATTATTTTTAATTAGGTGGCTTCCATGTAAAGATCTTTAATTTTAGTTTTAGTTCTATATAATAAATAAAAAATCCAATTATTCGAAAATATCAATAATTATAATTTCATATTAAATATCATAAAACTTTTGATTTTAGTATATTATTTATGTTATTATTAACTTTTCTATCATATAAAAAAGTTATCACTACAAAATAAAATTAAAAATAAATTAGGTTACGTATGTCAAAGTTTGAGAGTTTTTTAATGTAAAAACATTGTCAATAATCACAAAATAACTCCTTATGCGACTATTTTTAAACATAAATATACAAATATTGTGTTTATATGTTAATTATTTTATCCTAAAATATTATATTCAAAATTATATTTTTTTCATTCAGCATTTTAAAATATAAGAGCATCTCCAACCCATCCTCTATTTTTTAATCTTCTATTTGCTTCTTTACCGTGTTTTTACAGGTCATTTTTCTTCATCCACTCCAACCATATATATCATCTATATTCACTATCAACCACCAATAAAACCTCAATTTTTTTTAAATAAAAAATCAGCAACTAGAAATCAAATATGGTGGATGAGCAAGGAAAAGAAAGCCCTAGCTATTTGAAGAAACTCGAGCAAGATGAAGAAGCATAAGTACTAGATCTAAAACCAAAGGAAGCAAGAAACAGCAAACCCTAGATGTTTTAAAAGAAAAATCAGCAAGCTCCAACAAGAAGAAACAGTAGAATCGTAAGCCATAGCTACTTGCAGATGGCAGATAAGCAGAATCGGAATCAAAGAAGAAGGAAACGGAGGGGAATTGGAAATCAAAGAAAAATAGATCGATAGCTTATGCAAGGCCGGCTTTCAAATATAGAAGACGAAACGGAACAAATAGCAATCACTCTATTTTATGGCTTACCCGTTGGAGCTCGTTTTTATGTACAGTAAATGCTATATCTTTCAATTTTTACACTTTAGTGAATTTTAGATGCTCCGTTGGAGTTGCTCTAAATACGTTGTATATACATATCAAAGTTATATTTTGATTTTCTATTATATTTCTACTATTATATTCTTCTCTATAAAAAAATTATGTTCCGATAAAGTAAAGACCCCCAAAAAATTGTTATTAATAAAGATGATGAAATTATATCTTTTTACGAATTATATTTTGATTAAGAAAATATTTTATTTTTTAAGAAAAATATTTTCTTTTAAAAAGAAAGGTTTTTTTTCCTCTATAAATTAACAATTAAAACACAACCAGCAACTTGACTTGGATATATAAAATTTCATAACAAAATTTGAATATTGATAGAATCTCTATTTGTATTCTGTGTAATATATTTAAGAAAATTATAATTATTAGGAAAAAATTATAGAATACACTAAATCATATAGTATTCCTTATTATTATTTTACATATAAAATATTGACACACACAATGTAGTTCTTTTATTTATTAAACATTTTATCTTTAATTAGGTGATATGCAATCCTTATTTTATTTTAGAAAACTATATTTGTTAAAATTTATCCATAATGAAAAAACCAATATGAGGATGTGTATCTTTTCATTAACCATTTAATAAAACATCTAAATCTCTTAGATCTTTTGATGTAAACACAAAATTTAGATTCATGAATTTTGAAATAGGAAATTATCATTTTTGGAAAAAAGAGTGAAAAGGTGTGATCGATATTTGAAGAGATGAAAAATAAGGAAGTAGAATAAAAAAGAAATCAATTCATATTAAATTTGTCACATGTCATCTCTAAGACTTAACGCATGTCGTCTCTAAAGCTTGACATATGTTAGTTTATAGGAGATTTGGCTCTAAAATTTATACTCCCTCCGTCCCAAAAAGATTTACACGTTTCAAAAAAATTGTGTCCCACAATCCATTACCCATTTCTATTAAAAAACCACTTTTACCCCTTACTTTTTTAAACCCTACCTATCACATCATACCTTTTTCCTAATAATCTAAACATCACATCCTACTTTTACCCATCACATCAAGGGTATTTTTGGAAAGTCAACACAAAATTATCTCTCCCTTAATTTCAACTTTAGTCAAAATGGGTAACACTTTATGAGACGGAGGGAATATATAATAAAGGATGTGTAAATATTATTGACATTATAAATTATATTTTAAAATAAAAACATAAAAATTTTATTTTAATTCATTAGAAAAAGATTTAAAAGGGTGGAAATGACTCCTTCAAATTGGTTGACACACCAATCTCTTTGTAAACTTTGTTAGAGATTGATGTGTGGTGAACGTGGAATATTATTGGGGAGCATACTCTATCTCAAAATTTGTACTCATTTGTACACCAAAGATATGCACCAACATATTGATTGTTCACACTGACACAATTACACAAAGTGTTGGTGTGTTAACAAAAATTTACACTGAAAAAAATGTTTGTGCGTTAACAAAATTTACACTGACACAAAGTGTTGGTGCGTAAACAAAAATTAGCATTACACTAACACAAAATTGTATTGGTGCACCCTATACCGTACAAAATGGAGTACGTTGGAGTACAAAATGGTTCCACATTATTGGAACCATAACATGCAAATCTCCTTTCACCCTCCATCCATAACAAACCCAATGAAAAACAAATTGAAAAAAAAAACAATAAAAAGGAGATGAAATATTGAGCCAAATTTTCTCGATCACATTCCAGGTGAATGCATCACGTTGTTGCAGGACGGAGCAGATCTTTGATATTAAATGAAAAAACAAATTCTCACGGCCACCGTGAAAATCTCTCCGGTCTGACGTTATTGGCCGTACTGGGCGGAGGAGAGATGTCGGCGGTGACTACCCATCAGACGCGGACCCTTCTGGATGTCATAAAGGACGAACCCAACGGCGGCAAAGACAACCAGAAGACATGGAAACATTTCAAGGAGAAGCTTCGCTTGAAGCGCGACGTCGACGGCGCCGCCTGGACTTCCACCGTCCCCGTCCCCGCATCCGACGTCCCGATCAATCCGACGAACAGCCGCTCGATGACTCGGAGGCTTTCCTCGCGGTTTCCTTCGGCGAATCACGGCGCCGACGCAGAGTATCCGGTCGATGAGTACAAGCCGGAATTCTCGGCGTCGCGGAGAGATCTGAGATCCGGATCTAGCCGAATGTTGCATAAGAATCCGAGTCAGGCGGCGGAGAGGAGCCTGAGGCTACAGAATTCGATGTCAATCCGGAGATCGATCGGCGGCGGCGGAGAGGAAGAGACGGGCGGTGGCGAAGAAGAGAGAAGCGCGGAGGAGGAGGAGGGAGGAGGAGAGCAACCGGTGAGGATGTCGCTGATGGCGTTGCTGGCGGAATCGGAAGGCGGGTACGCGATGGACGAGGAGGAGGAAGAGGATTACGGGGAGAGCTGCGACGATTACTGCGGCGGAGAATTCCACAATTGCTGCGTGTGTATGGTTCGGCACAAGGGCCAGCTTTTCGAGCCGTGCGGCCACACCTTCTGCAGGCTATGCTCCCGGGAGCTATGGGCCGAGAAGGGGAATTGCCCACTCTGCAACAATTTCATACTCGAAATTCTTGACATTTTCTAAGCATGTCTCTCTCTCTCTCTCTCTAAATTCATTCATTCAAGCATTTGGCATTAGTGCACAAATACAGACACACACATATCTAATGTTTGTGAGTGGAGACATTAAATGTGTTTGTATTTGCTTGACATACACTTTGGTATCAAATGCTTGAGTTCTCTCCAAGTATTTTTACATTTTCTTATTCTCCACACTAAACAATTTTGATTAAGAGGGCTTTGTTTTGCTAAACTTGAGTCACAACATTTTAGGTGGAACTTTATATGAGGATGGGCTATCCTAATAAGCATTTTTACTTTACAAAAAAGATATTTATCAGGGTAGTAAGCATGAACTTATCACCCTCATATGAGGTCCACCTAAAATGTTGCGGACCGTAGATTCACAATAGCATTTGTCTTTGATTCAATACTACCTCGAGTATTGTTTTGGTATTTGATTATGGAGTTAACATATATGATTATTACGTTCATTTCTTGCATTGCGATTATGGAGTTAACATGATTTTAACATATATATACTTCGTTAAATTTCTTTTAGCATATTTGTATAGTTTGAGTTATGATTATACTCTTGTATGCGTTCATATCAGTACATATAAGCGTCAAATTGATAATTAGTGTTGGATAATACATACATTGATAATTTGATAGTTGCTTGTATTCTTTGTCAATACTGCATAAAAAGACATGGGTTATCGAGATTACTATTGATGTCTCCCAAGGGTTAGAATTCACGTCTAGTCTAGCCTAACGCAATCAAACGGCGACATGCTCGTCCAAATAAGGCAAACAAGCGTAACCAACTGAGTTTGACCAGGTTGGGCATGCGACAAGGATTCATCCATCATCCATATAAAAGGAAAACACTTCCCTTTGTCTCAAAATCTCGCCTTGGGAAGTGCGGAACTCTTGATGGAGATATGCGATCGGCTTCCTGGCCCTACGTATGCATGGCTAGACATGTGATGTATATGTAGGCTACACGAGGGTCATGCTCGGCCAATAGTACACGCTCGGGCGAAAATGGGATAAGCGACGAGACCACACCCATATGTCACGCTTCCCACACCGTGGCACCCTCGGCATCCCAAATGCAGCGCTTCGGGTGTGAAGGTCAACTCCTGGGGAGTCACGCGAACTCAGTGGTCAGAAGCTAAGGACGTCAGAAGAGGGCGACGTGTCATGGACATGGTCAACAAGATAAATGTAATTGATGAGACCCATGGGCCAAAACCTAAAATAGTTAGACCTTGGTCCAAAGCCTGATTGTATAAATTGAACCGCTTGTCCAGCAAGGGAGCTAGGGGGGATCAAATTCTTAGCACACAAATACATTCATTAAGCTTTCTTTCTCTAAAATTTCTACTACTTCCATCTTTAGGATCCATTGTATATGATCAATTGATGTAACTAATGGTTATATATATATGTATATATCCTTTAATATAAAATTTGAGAGTTGAATGTGTAGAAAACTGACATGTGGCATTTTTAAGGCTCAATTTTATGACACGTAATGTTTACACGTAAGGTTTTTTCACTTCTTCTCTGGATCTTCGCGCACTACCGCAATCCTCTTCTTCGCATTTATCTCCCAGAGCTTTCTCCAGTGTTCAAGGAGCCAAATCGAAAGCAGAAGCAAACGAACCTAGAGGACGCTGTTTTAGTAGCAAGTATTTCTGAAATTCTCAAGACCGAAGTATCTCTCTCCCTCCAGAAACTGATCTCCTAGAGCTTTCTCCAGTTTCGATCATGTCGCCCCCATCTCAGTTCATCTGCCAATATAGCTATCTATAATCGTATCCTTATCGTTCTGAATTGATTTGTATGTACAGAGTATATGATGCCGTGACCGGAACCGCGCGGCTCTTCGCAGATTTCCTCGCCGGAAAACCAGAAAAATGTGAAAACCAGGCTTGGCGATGTAGAAGAACGGTGAAAAATGACTTAAATTTTTCATGGTCATGAATTCTTGGCTAATTTCACTTCTTCGCTGATATGCTTAAATGAATTCTTGGCTAATTTCATTGATGTTATTGGATGTTTTTGCTATCTAGGACAAATTGACGGAATCATTGACCTACATGTTTATTCAATTTGTTGAACCAATGATCTAGGAGTTTTGAGTTTCTTTTGATAAATGAGTATCTTTTCAGCATTGAACCAATTTAACTATTTTCCCTTTGTAATTGTTTAAAATAGTGTTATGATAAAAGTGTTATGGAATTATCTTCTAGGGTTTTATTAAACATCCCTCGCCACTCTTCTCGGGTTTTATTAAACAAATATGTTCACCTAGACTTCCATTCCCAACCACAACCGCTGCAATTCTGGCCTCTTCCTCCTTAGAGGCTAATCAATTCCTCCTAGCTGGCTAATCTATTTCCGATATCCTCCTCGCCTGATCTTTTGACCTTTTCTTCCCTGTCGGCTCTTTCTTGGATTTCTGAGGTGAGTTGTAACGCCCCAAAAGTAGGCCTAAAAGAATTAATTAATTTAAATATTAATTAATAACTGAGACAGACCCGAACACTAAAAAAATAAAAATTTTCAGAAAAATATTTTAATTATATCAAAATTTTAGTTTTAACAGTCTGATTCCAAATATGCAATCCATTTTTAAAACGGAACAGTTGGGCAAAAAAGCGCGTACCGTTTAGCCAGCTTATCAGTTACGGAGTAGGAGAATAATTTTTATTCCACAAAATCTCCAATTACGCAGCCCAATCCCTTCAAATCCTTAATCAAGCCACCAAATCCACTCACACCTCCACTACACCATAATTCCAAAACTTCTCAATATAATACTCCAAATACTTTTCCATTTTGTCAAAGTTTGCCTTCACAACACAATCAATCTCTCTTTACTCTCTCTCTGTCGGCTGTCTCTGCAAGGAAAAGATAGGGAGACTCAAACTCCATTGTTGTGCCAAAGGAAGAAGAAGGAGCAAGAAGAAGTACTAAGGCTTTCCAAAGTTCTGAGCATAAAACAATCTGTCCACTTGTGAGTCAATTCTGAATTTTTCCATTCATTTTCTCAAAATGCTTATTACACCAAAATCGTAGCCTCGGACGTTACGAATCCAACCCAACAAACGGTTCGTGATTTCGTTAAGTAACGAAGGAGATATGGCCAAAATACCGGGACTACTCCAGTGGTGGAGAGTTCCTCGGATTGGCCATGTTTCTTCATCGTTTTCATATCGTTTCTTTCCAAATACTTACCGTCAACTCTCTCGTGGTTATTAGGAACTTCCGGAGATTATTTCCAAGAAGATTGAACGTCGGAAGCTCGAAGTTGATAGGGGCAACCGTACGTTGAACGTTCGTTGAGGCGTATTATTATTTTTCTATCATTTCCATCCTCTACGATATCAAGGCGAGTACATTGCACCTTAGTAACGCAATCCTTGGTTGAATATCAATCTAGATATATCATTAGGATTGATTGCCATATTATAAGTCATTTATGCTTTAAGATCAAACTCATTAAACTCATAAAGTAAAAATATGTTTTTCTTGATACTTCACCTTAAATGAAAATATAAATGTTAAGAATACTTCAAATACATAGATATGTTAAATCATAAGTGTTAAAATAACTCAAAAAAGTATTTTAGATATCCAAAAATATCAAAAAATAGGATTCGCAGACCCGAACGATCGACGTAAACGGTCAACCGTTGCATTAAAAATCGAAACGGAGCAAGACTGTCAGACAAACGGTAGACCGCCAGTGGCCAACGGTCGACCGTCGCTTGCCCAGCCAAGTACCACCGTCCACCTCCAGTCAACAACGGTCGACCGCCGGTCAACCGCGGTCGACCGTCACGGTGATTCTCCAACCCGACGCGATGAAGTTCAAGGTCGACCGTCGCGCCAAACGGTCGACCGTTCCGAGCCCTGTAGCTTAATTAAATGATATTTTAATCATGTTTCATCCAAATAAACTAATGCATGATTATGTATTCATATTGTTTACAAATTGTTCATGGCATATCATTCATTTCATCACACATATTGTAGCATATCATATCATATGCATGCGTAAGAGATCATGTGTAATTGCGTCTCTTATAGCGTGATGTGCGTGACTTACTAGTCTGACATCACCCGTTCCGGGCTTAGTGTACGTACATGGTATTCAGGTTTCGAGTACCACCCCTAGTTTCTAGTCTTCCTTGTGAGACTAAGGCCGCGTGAGTTCGTCGTACCAAATGGGCGAACCTCATAGCGCAAGGGTGTCCTTGCTCGTTAGAATCATACAGCATGAAATCATCATCAAGTGCAAATCATTATGATTACGTATGACATCAATTACGTATCATTACCATCATCTTGAACATATATGCTCTATTATGTCACATCATGAACAATTGTATGTCTACTTGCTATTCAACTTGGAATTGTTGTATTAGCGTATTCCTCAGCTGACGCTGAGCGTGTAGTTTGTTTTACTTGCTACACGCAGGTAATAATACTGATCATGGAGCCCATCGCGGAGGTCAATAAGAGTGATGAGATGTACGGACTAGTGGACCACATTTATGATGCTTTAATTAAATAAATACCTTTTCGGGCGAGAACCCAGAAAAATGTAAAACAATTTGATTATGTTTTATATTTAAGCTTCCGTACTGTTTCAGCAATACTCTGAATTTAATATTTGAAATTATCATTTATGTTAAAGTTTAAATTGGTTTTAAACTATCCTTCAAATTACCATGCATATTTACCATCATGGTAACTACTCCGGCTCAAATAATCTAGGTAATTGGGTTATTTGAGTTGGGGTGTTACATGAGTTTTTTCTATATTTGTCGAGTCCTCTGTCTTTGATTGCTCCATTTTCGCAGGTTGCTTTTCTTTAGAGCATGTGCACTTACATTCATCTCGCCATTTGAAAGTTGAAACCTTTGTAGGTCGTTGCCATCCCCTCTTCCTTAGCCATCTTCTTGACCTTGATGTCTCCAAATTACAAGTAATTTCGAACTCTAATTTTGATAAAATTGTATCTGCTAGACTAATAATTACAAAGTTGTGTGATTATATGAATGTGTCGTTTAAAATGCACTAGTCATAATGTAATTATTTGTCATTGGCACCGAATGCCTGGGTGTATTTCTTTTCCTTCTTAACACCTACATTTAATTCTCATGTGAGTGTCACTGTTTGTTTTCCTGGCCATACCAGCACAGGATGTCTGTGAGTATTTGCTTTCCACCTGTGCACCAGCATTATGTGTTATGTCCTAATCTACGCCGCTGCCCATTGCTCGCCAAAGACGGATAAGCCTCTTCAATATCTCTCTTTTTATTACTTTGTACATATTAATTATAAAATAATATTCAGAGGGTTATTGTCCGTCTTTGGGCATGTCTTTGTGAATTGTTTGCCAGAAACCATGGTGGGAACAAGGGTTTTGAATGTTGTCACTGTGGCAATGACTGGATTTTGCAGGGATAAAGATAGTTGCATCCAGGTAGGTTGGTTATTTACACCGCTTCAATTTCAATTTAATTTTTTATCTTAAATGATATATGAGACTCTTTTGATCTTTCTTCAATCCAAAAAAGCCATGGATTTGTATCTTGGGTGCGGTTCCTTGAGAGGTGGAAAAAATTATAGAATAGGCAGTAGCTTAAGGTTTTATATCTTCCTCTGTAATTTTATTTTTTTATTTGTAATTTTATCTAGAATTTCAAAATGAATTGGTTAAATTTTGGTTTTAATTGGGTAATAGATTCCAATCTGTCATTCTGTTGAACACTTGATTCCATCCATCTATATGACAAAGTTGAGAAGTTAAAATCCTCTACACAAGTCAAAAGTGTTGCTTTTTCTGTAAAATTTAGAGTAAAACTGATCTGATTTTATTAATCACAAGCAAATGTATTTATACAAATACAAAGCGGGCTAGGTTAACAAGTGGGCCCGATAAACTATTTATAGTCCAAAACTACAAATATCCGCTAACACCCCCCCTCAAGTTGGAGCATGAAGATCCAGAATGCACAACTTGCACAACAGAAAGTCAAAAATGGGTTTCGCTAGAGGTTTGGTATATATATCAGCTAACTGGTATCTCGTTGGAACATATCTTGTCGAGACCTCATGCCGCTGGACACTTTCTCGAATAGTGTGACAATCAACATCCACATGCTTCATTCGCTCATGAAAAATAGGATTAGTTGCAATGTATAACGCTGACTGATTGTCACAATATAATCTGGGAGGATATAATATAGGCACGCCCAAAGCAATGAGAATCCCTCGCATCCAACGAATCTCTACACAAGCATTTGACATAGCCCTGTACTCTGCCTCTGCAGAAGACCGAGAAACAGTAGTTTGTTTCTTCGTTTTCCATGATACTGGAGACATACCCAACATGATAAAATATCCGCTAACAGAACGACAAGATAATGGGCAGCTAGCCCAATCGGAGTCACAATACGCCGAGATTTGGAGATTACTGGTGGCACTCAGAAATATACCTTGGCGAGGATGACCCTTGATGTAACGAAGGACACGCATAGCGGCGTTCATGTGGTCAAGAGTGGGAGCCTGCATATATTGAGATAAAACATGGACAGAGTAGCAAATATCCGGTCGAGTGATAGTAAGATAAATCAGACGCCCCACAATACGGCGGTACCGCGTGGGGTCGTGGAGAACAGCCGCCGTTGACCGGGCAAGGTTGTGCGTCGTAGGTAGCGGCGTATTAGCGGGCTTGCACCCCAAAAGTCCGGCTTCCTGCAAGATTTCTAACGCATATTTGCGTTGACACATAACCATGCCCGAAGCAGAACGAGCACACTCAATGCCCAAGAAATATTTAACCGGGCCTAAATCCTTTAGCTGAAAACACTTGTCCAAATACCGCTTAAAAGAAGTGCATAAGGTAGAATTATTGCTTGCAACCAGAATATCATCAACATAAACCAAAACGGTAAGAATATCCGGGCCATGATGAAGAATAAATAGAGTATGATCCTTGTGGGCCTGTTTAAAACCCCACTGGCGAAGAGCAGTGCTGAGTTTATGGAACCAATTGCGAGGAGACTGGCGTGGCCCATACAATTATTTTCGTAGGCGGCATACTTTCCCGGGAATGGAAAAACCGGGAGGCATGCGCATATAGACTTCCTCAATAAGATCACCATTCAGAAAAGCATTATTAACATCAAGCTGATGGACCTCCCAACCGCGCGCTACAGCAACAGAGAGTAAAATACGTACTGTTCCCATTTTGGCTACGGGAGCAAACATATCTGTATAATCTGTCCCGAATTCCTGATGATTTCCCAAAACCACAAGCCTTGCTTTATCACGCTCCTTCGTACCATCCGAGTGAAACTTCGTACGATAAACCCATTGATATCCAAGAGTCGTCCGATCCGGGGGTAGGTCAGTTACCTCCCACATGTGGTTATTTTCCAAGGCTGTGATCTCCAGTTGCATAGCATGTCTCCAATTTGCATGTTGCATGGCCTGTTTGAATGATGTTGGGACTTCGCAAGAAGTCACTGCAGCTAGAAATCCATGGTACATGTCATGTAATTTCTCATAATGAACAAAATTGTGGATAGGATATCGAGTACCTGAAGACTTAGATGGAACAATGCGAGGAGCAACAGGAGTAGATGTCCGGGCGGTGTGGCAATAGTAATCGGAGAGCTTGGCAGGGGGTCTCCTGTTAGAGTATAAGTATCTGTTCCTGGGCCACAACCACAAGCTTGAGCTTTTGGTTGAGTTGGTTCCTTGACATGGTATCGGAGCCTTGTTGACTACGAGGTCACGGGTTCGAAACTCAGCGCTACCTAGTTTAAAAAAATTTAAGGTTTCACGTGCAAGGCTCGAAAAAGACTACGTCTGCACGTGAGGGGGCGTGTTAGAGTATAAGTATCTGTTCCTAGGGCACAACCACAAGCTTGAGCTTTTGGTTGAGTTGGTTCCTTGACATGGTATCGGAGCCTTGTTGACTAAGTTTAATTTTTTTTAAACTGGGTGGCGCTGAGTTTCGAACCCGTGACCTCTTAGTCAACAAGGCTCCGATACCATGTCAAGGAACCAACTCAACCAAAAGCTCAAGCTTGTGGTTGTGGCCCAGGAACAGATACTTATACTCTAACATCTCCGATCACGGGTAGGACGTGTGGGCGACGGCGGACTGTCCGGGGCAGACTCGCCGTCGCTATCGGTTACAGGTGGGGACTACCCGGAGACAGCTGGGACGGATGCCGGCGATGTGGGCTGATTGGCGACAGACACTGGTTAGACGGTGGGGAAGTCTGCGTGGGCTGGCTGCGAAGAAGCCTCGGGGGATGAGGTCGGCGTAGTGGACAATGCAAACGGGAAAACTGTTTCATCAAAAGAAATGTCACGAGCATCAAAAAATCGGTGAGATTCAATATCATATACATGTAAAATTGGTATCAAAGCAAATCAACAATAACAATCTGATGATGTGCTACACACGGTCGATGTAAAACGACCGGAAAGAAAAGGAAACGGCGAATCGCAAGACAGACTACGCCGGAGAGCAGATCCCCAGAGCCCAGGTTTTGGCTTTAATACCATGTAAAATTTAGAGTAAAACTGATCTGATTTTATTAATAACAAGCAAATGTATTTATATAAATACAAAGTGGGCTAGGTTAGCAAGTGGGCCCGATAAACTATTTATAGTCCAAAACTACAAATATCCGCTAACATCTTCTTCGATTAGTTCTAAAATCATAGAAAGGAGGAAGCCAATTTTGTTTTAGTTAGTTTCTTTATGTTTTTTAAACATATTTCACAGCATATATTGTAGTTTACATATTTTTAACAATCAGGGTAATATATTTGGCTTCAAATGGAAAGGATTCTATGATATTTTTGCATGGATATTTACAAGACACACAAGTCAATCGGGAATGTCAAAGCAGAAGGTTACTCATTACAATAGAACTGCATCTAACCAGAGTTTCACTGCAATAAAGATTTTGGAAGAATCATTTCCAGATGCTAATGAAAATGATGAGGTACTTTTTAGTTTTTTTGGAGCATGTGTGTTATTGCCCAATTCTATTCTAAGCCACGTCATGAAAACATAATAATGAATACCCCTCAATACTCCTCAAATGATTCACCAAATAAAAAGACGCGTTTAAGGTTTGCATCCTTTTAATTCCGCCCTTTTGTCTTTGATCTATATTTTCCAAGTCACCAATTATTTATAAATCAATGCTTTTTGCAATGTAGATGTTGGTCAGTGTCTTGAGGAATGCCACACAGAATGATAAGGGTTAGTTTCAGTGATATAATATGAAATTGTATGTTTTAAATTTATATCTGTAGAATTTAAGGAGTAGTTTTCTAAAAAACACTTTATAATCCAGTAGTATGTGTTGGTTTCTTCCCACTCAACTGGCCAGTTATTAGTATTTATTAGTTTATGTGAGGAGCTCATAATCCCATCAGTTATTTAAAACATATAGTTTGTGCATTTGAATCTTTATTGGTATGAATTTAAATGAGTAAAAGTGAAGTAGTATTCAATCTAATGCCACATTCAGCATCTTGGTTTTCTATTATATAATTGTCCATTAACAATAATAATCATTATAAAGAAGAGTGATTTGCCATATTTTGCTAAAAGATGTGCATACCTCCACATGCTGTATTCCCCTATAATACACCTACTACTTCAGAGTCTAGAATCATAATAGCAACGAAGAGTGTAACATGTGAATAAATTGTACTTTTCTTAACAATCACTTCCATACTCTGATATAAAATAATAAACTTGATGGACAAGATGAGGAATCACTTTTGCAGTTTTGAAAACCTGAAAGAATCCTTTAATATAAAATTTGAGAGTTTGATGTGTAGAAAATTGACACGTGGTATTTTAAGAATTTTATTTTAATGACACGTCAGTTTCCACGCGTCCTGCTTATGGCTCCTACTACGGAAGGCTTTTCGAAAGAAAATCAATTCTGGCTTCTTTGCATATGCAGGGCTAAATCTCCACCATATCTTCATCCCTGATTTTTCTCCAAAAATACACTGATTTTCCAATTAATTTCTTCACCGAAGGAAAGGAATCAACCGTCTCTGCTTCGCCAAAGGAAAGTGTCAAAGATTTTGCCGATCTCGCTACAATTAGATGCCGATTCGGCCAATCTTCTTCAGATCCATGGCCATCGCTCTGTATCGTATCAAAGACTCCGGCAATCTCTCTGCGACTTGATTCTTCACCGACTAAAAAAAGGCAAGGAAAATTGTAACGACCCAAAAACCGGCTTAGTATTTAGCCGTTATTTTAATAAAAATAAACATAATATTTATTTACTCTAAAATATGAATTATTGGTAAAGTTGTCCATTTTAAATAAAAATTAGGTTTTCGGATAGATCTCGTAAAATGGTGACCAACGGTATATAGTTTGTTAAATTTGGACATACGTGTAAAGCGTGGTGAGTAAAATAGATATTACAGTTCAATAAATAAATATAAAGATTTTATAATATAATATTATAAAATACTCCGTAAATAATTATCTAAACCTACCCACCCACGCCCAAATATTTATATACGCATATATACACGCAAAAAGCCCTACGGAGTATTGAGGCAGCGACGAGGTCCAGAAACAGAGCCGCCAGAGCAGATCACGAAGTGGAAGCATACGCCACTGTTCGCCGGCATCTTCCTCTTCAATCCGATTTGATTAGTTTAATTCTCCAATTAATCGAGGTCAGAACTTGCACATCTAACGCTAAATTATGTATATAGATTTGAAATTCACGTATGATTGATTACGTGGTTTATTTGTTTATAATTGAATTGTGATTTATTTATATCTTATGATAATATTGGAATTGATTGAACGAGGATGACCAGGTATGTATTCTTACTCTAAATTGTGTGATTTGCATGACGGTAAGTGGAAGGTGGTTACACCCGCCACTAGGCCGCTAGTTGAGTTATATGATTGGTTATCTGATCATTGTTACTCCTCTTGTGTTAATTAAATGTAATCATGTTGTAATTTGGAAGTAAATAAGAAATAGAGATTTATGTTGGAATACGTCTGAATGGTAGAGATATTGTAAGTAAATGGCTAAGTTACCTAGAGGAACTCTAGGACTGCTTTAGTACAATTGTAAGTATAAATGTCAATAGATAGGATCAGCCCTGCGGATCTGATATCCTACGTATGCGGGTTAAAACGTACGTACGGGATCCAAGAACTGTCGTTCCGAAGGGGACAAGGGTACCACCCACCCAGTGGAGAACTCCTTCGTTGGTCATCAAGTTGTGTTGTGTCATAAGGTATTAAATAAAGTAGACTTGAGTCATGGCCGTAGGTAGTGACTCTAAGTCCGAACATCAGGTTGTAAATATAGAAGTATGGACTTAGTCTGGTAATTGTGTTATGAGCTATGAATACAGAGGAAATAAGGTAATGATTTGTGACTTGTGAATTTATTTGGTGACTGTTATGTTCTATTATATTGTATACTTGTGTGTATGATATTGTATGGAGTTATGAGCTAGTGGGTTCGTCTATGTGCGTAGTCGAACGTTAGATAGATTCCACTCAGCTTCAATGCTGAGCGTGTAGCCTTTTTCCTATTTGCTACACGTAGGTAACATGAATGATGAATAAGGAACTATCCTGGAGGGCAGCGAGGGCAGAGAGATGGATGGATGCTGGCTGGAGGAGTTATCTGCTTAATATTTAAGTTTGAATTATTTATGTTTTTAAGGGCAAGAACCCAAAGTTGTATTTTGATTAAATACTTAAAGGCTTCCGCACCGTTTTGTGAACTCCGATGGATATTTAAATATCGTTTTGAATTAAATGTTTTTAAATTGTTTTGAAAATTATTGTGTCTGAATGCCAATCTAGTAGCAATCCGATCCGCTGGTCATTGTATTCGGGTCACGCGGGTTGGGGTGTTACAAAAATTATTCGATCGGTCACCTTCGTCTCCTTCTACTGCACAAGTCAGGTTCTTTTTTCTTAATTTCTTCTCCGATTGGTGTCATAGATTTCAGAATTATGAGTCTTTAAACTTTCATTTGACAATTCTAATTTGATTCCTTTAATTTATGTTGTAATTTTTTTCTAAGGCATTCACATGACTTTGATTCATTTCCTTTATCCTGACATACCCATGTCTCTTTGATTCTCTGTCACTTTTTTTAGATTTTTTTTATTTTTAAATTTATAAATACATGAATTGATAAAAACTTTGATCAAGTATAATAATGAGTCATTGAGAGCTTAAACACACTTCTCAATCTCAAAGTACGATTTACATGTTTTTTATGATTTGAAATTTGATATGCTCATGTTTTAGGCACAGAATAATAAGGAATTGAAGTGAAATGTGGATAAGTTAATAAATTGCATACAAATGATGGTGGTTAGTTTTGAAAATTCATCATGTAATTTCTTTGAATTTAAAGTATTTTAAATTAATAAGTACTATCATTTAAGTTTCTATTTTAGTCTTATACCACATATTTGGTCATGTAGTTTATGCTCATTTTTATATCATTTAAGATCTTATTTTATAACATCAGGGTGAGCTTCCGCGGCGAGATCTACGACTGGCCGTGGCAGTCTTCAGCATCTAAAGGTGACCTGCTTCAGCCATGATTCTTCTCTCGCCCAGAATATGAACCCGGAGACCATTTTTTAAAGTCACCACGGGCTGCTCTAGTGGATCAAAGAAATCAACAGTGAATTCCCCCAAACTTGGCTGGTCGGCGGAGCAGGAGGAAACAAGCTGCTCCGTGTGAATTTGGATTGTCCAGAATGAGAACCAGAATGAAAACAAAAATCGAAGAAAAAAAAGAAAATTCATTAAAAAAAATATCGCTTCCACGCGATTTCATGTTCGCTTCCCTGCGACTCTATGCAGCTATGCATCATCAGGCTTCCACGCCACGATATGGCCTCACGCGGTCCTCGTCATTGCGCGATCAAAATCCCTCCAGAGGGTATCGCAAGGTCCTGCTTAGGACAAAAACTTGCAGTCCTGCTGAGGACAAATATTAGATCTGCTGAGATCGCACTTCTACGCTACCACGCGTCATCGGCGCCACGTCACTCCAATAAAAAAACAAACAAAACAAAACGACAGAGGAATTTTTCATATTTTGTCTTTCAGGTACAGAATGGAAGACCACATGGAATTTGCAACCGAGTCCGCCTAGCAGAGCTCACGAATGGCACATTATTTCACCTTTTTCCTGAGGTTGGCCTCAGCCACCTCGCAAGGTGCTCAAGCCCTCGGCTCTCGAGGCAATCAAAAGTCCTCTCTCGAGGTCGGCACTGTCCACCTCACGAGGCACTCAAGCCCTCATCTCCCCAGGCACCCAAAAGCCCTCTCCCGAGGTCAGCCCCATCCACCTCACAAGGCACTCAAGCCCTCGTCTCCCGAGGCACCCAAAAGCCCTCTCCCGAAGTCAGCCCCGTCCACCCCACGAGGCACTCAAGCCCTCATCTCCCGAGGCAACCAAAAGCACTCTCCCGAGGTCGGCCCCATCCACCTCACGAGGCACTCAAGCCCTTGTCTCCCGAGGCACCCAAAAGCCCTCTCCCGAGGTCGGCCCCATCCACCTCACGAGGCACTCAATCGCTCGTCTCCCAATGCAACAAAAAGCCCTTTCTCGAGGTCGGTCCCACCCACCTCACAATGCACTCGACTCTTTTCCCAAGGTCGGCCTTAGCCACCTCGCAAGTTGCTTAAGTCCTCATCTCCCGAGGCAACCAAAAGCCCTCTCTCGAGGTCGGCCTCGGCGGCCTCACAAAGAACTTAAGCCCTCGTCTCTTGAGGCAACCAAAAGCCCTCTACTGAGGTCGGCCTCGGCCACCTCACGACGCACTAAAGTTATCTCCCAAACAATTTCAACTATTCTCGCAAGGCATATAAGCCCTCGTCTCACGAGGCATCCTAAGTCCTCTTCCCAAGGCACTCTTCAGTTCCCTCCCGAGGCGCACTCCTAGCCCACTTTCTAGGGCATAACATTAATTACTCACAGAGTGGGCGGTCTGGTCAATCTTCTTAGACAAGCCCAGCAGTTTATTTTTGTATGCGATTTTTTCAGGCAAACTAATTTATAAAGGGAAGTCGCCATAGAGCGAGGGTACCAAAGACTCCCATCAGAGCCGAGCATGAACACTACTCCCTTTCACCTCGGAATTCTTCCTTGGCTCAGGGAGTGGGGGACTCCGGGTACTCGACTCGTGCTTGTTACATCGCAGACCGTGAGATCTTAGCATATCAACATCTTGATCTAACATGGCACTGCTGCAATTCGTGTCGGCATGCACTCGTCGGCAATACATTATGGCGAACAGCCCTCGACTCTGGACAACGAGTCTGGGGGACTTGAGGATCGCCTCTTCGGAGATCCACACAATTCCTTTACTCAAAGACCTCACACACTACAATGTTTTTCTTTATCCACTCTGTGGGACGAGATGTACTCTTTTCTTGACCGAGGATTTTTTCCCATCCTCTTGGGTTTTTTACTCGGCAAGTTTTTAATGAGGCATCCCCCGTGGAGTGGGTCACACATTGACGGGATTGTGGGAGGATTTTTGAAGACCACAAATAGACTGCAGATGACGACTCCATCACAATTCCTTTACTCAAAGACCTCACACCCTTACAATGTTTTTCTTTATCCACTCTGTGGGACGAGATGTACTCTTTTCTTGACCGAGGATTTTTTCCCATCCTCTTGGGTTTTTTCCTCGGCAAGTTTTTAATGAGGCATCCCCCGTGGGGTGGGTCACACATTGACGGGATTGTGGGAGGATTTTTGAAGACCACAAATAGACTGCAGATGACGACTCCATCACCCACTCTTATTGTGTAACACCCCGGCCCCCACCCTAGCCGTAAGTGTCCGCTCATAGGATTGTAGACTGGCCCCACAAACCAACACAAGTCTTTCCCGCACACTTTGTCCTCACTCATGCGCGCCCAAGTAAAACTTCCTAGGGGGTCACCCATCCTAAAATTTCTCCAGGTCAAGCACGCTTAACTTTGGAGTTTTTAGGTGATGAGCTCTCGAAAAGAAAATGCACCTTGTTGGTATGAGTAGTACTATCAATCCTTTTGAGCTCTTCCCATTCCCATCTTGATACGGGGTATTACATATTGTGATCATTGTGCGCTGAACAGCGGACTGAAGATGTACTCTGTACGAGAGTAGATCATTTAAAGACAATGAGCAGATTGAGGCAGACTTTTTCCATTTGCTACTCCGGACAGCGAGTTGGCATCGCCTTTCATGCTCATTGCTACGACTTCTTTCACTTTGCCACTCCGGACAGCAAGTTGGTAGTGCACTTCATGCTGATTGTTATTACTTCTTTCCCATTGTCGCTCCAGACAGCAAGTCGGCAAAGCACCTCGTATCCATGGGCGCAGATTCTTTCACCTTGCCTTACTCTGGACAACGAATTGGCATTACATTTTCAGACTGATGGTGTTTGCTTTCCTTACTCCACCGTGCCCGGGACAGCGAGTCGGCGGTGCACTCTAGACAGCAAGGAAGACAGCTTCCCTCCGTGGTGGATTATTGTTCTACTTCCACTTCACCTCGAGTTCCTCTTGGCTCGGAAAGTGGGGGACTCATGATGGATACCCTACACAGGGGGTATCCGGTCTTTGTATAATATTAGTGGGAGCGGTCCAGTTTGTTAGATAGTGCAAATTTTCTGCACAACCTGCACGGATTTGATCATTGCCGAAGATCCGACCGTTGGATTTTGCTGAAAATTTCAGAGAGTGTTCCCAACACACAGGGCTTCAACGTGTTAAATGTTCACGTCAATCGGATTTACGGATCTTCTGTTATCGAAGTTACAATCTGTATATTGCCGCTGATTTTGTGCACAGAACGCAACTCTGGTTTTGTCGATGATCAGAGTACCAAATCTTGTCCGATCGTGCTGAAATTTTAGGAAGAGTCTAAGGATTTGTGGAGCTTCAATTTGAACGGTGGACATTGAATTCTAACGGTTCATTCTCGATTTATGAGCTTCGGATCAGCCTGCATGTTTTTGTAGATGAAGGAGAATCATTGTTTGAAAGTGTACTGGAATCTACGTCCTTGAAGAAGATCTTTGAGAAGGTGTAACAAGCCGTGGAGATAGACGTAAACAGAGTTTGCCGTCAAGTCATTCGTAAGTAGACAAGTCAATACATTAGAAGGTTCTCTTGTGATTGATTGTGTAATTCTTATGGTGATTTAGTGGAAGGGTTGTTACACGGACGTGGGCCCAGAAGACGTAGGAGAATTTGCTCCGAAGGTGTCTTGCTTACTGTTTTTACTTTATATTCTACGTGTGTGCTTGTGACAGAGAAGGTGTTGTAGCACTCTGTCTGTCATCTGTTACTGTGACAGTGCTGCAGTATCTTCTCTACAGCACAGTTGTTTGATCTCTTTGCGTAGCTTTTAATTGGCGATTTCCGCTGCACCCCCACGAAGTTACAACATACTCTCCCTCCCCAAGCCCTATAACTATTTCTTCCAGAAATCAACATTAAAATATTTGGACTCTTGACCCTTCAACTTGTTTACACTTATCTTAGTTTTGAATATAGTGAATGCACCAGTGCATGAAAAAAAGCAAAGAATTGTCCTTATTTAATCTAAGCACACTCTCTAGAACACGATTTTCAATGTGCGAGGCTAACATTTAAAAAGGGAATAACCAACTTTTAAGCAAGACATTATACTCTATAATTGAGAATCTAAGATTTCCATAGATTGAACGGCTTTCTAGAGAAGAGGTAGTTACCTTATATGATATTTGATCAGGAACCCTGAGGCTTCAAGAATTATGTTCCATCAACCTAATTTTAAGGTTCCCATGATCTTTCAAAGTGGACAAACCAAAATTAATAGATAGAACAAAGTGGTAGAAGATTATAACATTTTAGAGGGATTTTGAGCATTTCAGGTTATAGAACAAAGTGGTGGGAAAGTTTATCCTTTACTTACAAAAAGTGATAAATTTTTATGTGTGTGGTGATATTCTTGCTCTTAAGTTTAATATTAACATTAGTGCTAAACAAATCTCCTTTCTTTGTACGTGATTACTTTGACTGGTGAAAATGACAATAGAACAGATAACATGTGAGCATGCAAGTACATACACATGAAATCAAAAGTAAATTTTGAACACAACTACTAAAAGATTAACTAAAGCAGTTGTTGGGTTATGGAACCCAAGGGTAGAGAGGAAGGAGAAATGTGTAAGGAAGATGATGAATAGTATTGTGTGGTGTAGCCTCCTTTTTTCCCCTCTTCCCTCCTCTTCCAAGAAGAGAAGTATAAATAAGGAGAGCTAGGGCTAGGGTTTCGAACTAATGGGCCGGCCCAACAGACTGGGCCGCCCCTAAATAATTAACATATGGCTAACAAGCCGATCCAAAAAGCTGGACCACCCCCACTAATATTATACAAAGACCGGATACCCCCTGTCCAGGGTATCCATCAAAGTATCTACTGCAAGCTATGTTATTCTTGGCATTTCGTCAAATTATTGGGTCCCGCACACAAAATATCTATTCGTGTGCCCTACAAAATTTTGACCTTCCCCTTTGTTTTCAAGTGGGTTATTAAATTTCTCTATAATTTTATTTTAAAGGCCAAGGGAAATGGAGGCTTGAACAAATCTATCCTGGCTGATGTAACTGTCATCAATCAATATATAAAGTTTGGACTTAAGGATTTCATCTATCTTATTGTATTCTATACTTTGTTTGCCCTTAAAATTTATTTTAGCACTTTGGATTCGGAATATAGTTAACATTTATTTGAGCACTTTGGATTGAAACTACCGTGAAATACTGGTGTATGTTCTCAAATTAAATAAAAATGATATTAGATATTGATACAAAAATAATTTTATTAGATTTATTATATCAAATATTTACAAAATATTATTTTATCTAATTAATATACAATATATATTTCATTTAGTTATAAGTCAAAGGTTGAAAATGATTGACTGAAAACATCAAAACTCGACAAATACTCAGTCAACTTTATGTTGGAGTTCCACGAGTGGAAACTAAAAAAAGATTGAAGGTGTTAGTTTTAGATGAAAACGGTAACTCTTGCAATTGCACCAAAAATGTTGTTTATCCAAATGTTTTCCAAAAAATTTGGATGTAATTAATACATTTATATACATGAATTTTAGTTAACATACTCTATTTATGTCATATCATTCATTAAACTTCTAACATTGTATATTATATTTAGCTATATTTTTAATCATTTACTAAAAAAATTTAATAGAGTTAAAAACAACATGCGTTCGACCCCGTGCATTGCACGGGTTAAATACTAGTATGTATGTATGTGTGTATATATATATATACACACACACACAGATATATATATATATATATGTGTGTGTGTGTGTGTGTATATATATATATATATATTTATATATATATATGGGATTGACTCTAGTGAGATAATACCTTACAGTGAGATGACGCAAAGCTCACCACATTACACTGCAAAGCTCACCAATGGCATATGTAAAGCTCACCTGGAAATAAAGCAAAGCTCACCACTTTGAACACCAAAACTCACCTTTTTTTAATTTTGAAAATTAAAAAATTAATAAAAAATAAAATATCAACACCGGTCAACCACCGGTCAGCGGTGGTGGTCGGCGGCGGCCGGCGGCGGTGGTCGGCGGCGGCCGGTGGTGGTCGGGGGAGGATGTTGGCAGCGGCGGCCGGCGGCGGCAAGGGGTTGTCAGTGATGGTCAACGGTCAATGGTCAAAGTCTAGTCAGCACCCCTTCTTTTGATTTTTTTTCAAAAAAAATTGAAAGTGTTTAAAAAATATGGTGAGCTTTGCCTTACAGTTTGGTGAGCTTTGTAGTTGTCCTTGGTGAGCTTTGCAGTGGCCAGTGGTGAGCTTTGCGTCATTTGACCGTAGCAGATCATCTCACCGTAAGGTGTCATCTGACTGGAGTCAATCCTTATATATATATACATATATATATATATATATATATATATATATATATATATATATATATATATATATATATATATATATATATATATATATATATATATATATATATACGTATGTATGTATGTATGTATAGACACACACACATATATATGGCTTTTTTAGAGAGAAGGAGGAGCGGCGGTTCTGGGGCTATCCGTCAACGGCGACCATCCATTTTTTTCAGCGATACTACTTGTCGGAAAATCTACAGGACCAGATTTTCTACACGCTATGCCCGATGCGAGGGAGTCCGCAGAAAATGCAAGTTTCATCTTTCGGAGACACACTTTCATCAAGGACTGCGTGGATTGCCCTTCAAGAACCCCCTCCCTAAAGAAAAGCGTGACCAATACGTTTACAGCGACTCCAGATTATGTTTCAATGGAATTGAAGCGTGTTCAAAGGCAACCACCCGAAGCCTCATATTCAAATGTCAGACACCTAATAAGGTATTTGAGCTCTTTTATTCCTTCTACAATCACAACTTCTGCATTTCTGATTTTTGAGCTAGAAGATATTTCATTTGGTTCGATTTGGAAAGTGTCAATTGGATCCTAGGTTCTTTGCCTTTTTTTGCGAAGCCTACCTGTTGGGAAGTGTCCAAAATAGAGGAAAAGATGACCATTTACCTTTCCATTGGTATCAATAAAAGGGGTAAATCTGTGAAAATCCAAGAGATTAGAAGAGAGGGCAGTACTTTCCTAGCTATGTTGGGAACTACCACATTGCTGTGACATAATGCACTGATGATGGAGGCTGTTTTCAGGGAGAGGGAGCTGCATTAGAATTTTGTGTAGTACTGTTGGTATTTACTTTGGCCTGTTCTTACTTTGTACCTAGAGAAGCATGAGCTTTTTGCAGCTTTTTCTCCTCTTGGTTTTTGCGAGTAACAGGAAGCTAAGGTCTGGAGCAAAACACCCTTATGGTTTTTGGGCAGCTGTACGTGGAGGAATCTGGGGCTGAGGTTCTTGGGCAATACAGTAACTCTCGAACAGCATTATTGCCACCAGCTTCTGCCTATCTGGGATGTTGGTTGTACGTGAGCCTGCCACCGGTGGAGCTTTCCAGTTTGGCAGCAATGGGTTTATTTGTTAGTTGGTTGTTTGGATATGGGGCCTTGTATTGTTTGTCTATTTTGCTTGTCTCATTTTCTTTTCTTTTGGCTTCTTTGTTGGGGGCCTAGCCACCCCTCACTTTTATGTTTTTCTTTTTTAATAATAAAATATTTAAAGTATATATATATATATATATATATATATATATGGGATTAACTCCAGTGAGATGACACCTTTTGGTGCGATGACATGCTTCGGTCAGATGACGCAAAGCTTACCACTGTCCACTGCAAAGCTCACCAAGCACAACTACAAAGCCCACCAAACTGTAAGGCAAAGCTAACCATATTTTTTTCAACACTTTGAATTTTTTTTGAAAAAATAAAATCAAAGGAGGGGGTGCTGACTCGACTTTGACCGTTGACTCCAGCATTGACCGGTCGCTGCCGCCGGTCGCCGGTCTCCGCCGCCGCCGCCAGTCTCCGGTCGCTGCTGCCGGTCACCGCCGCCACCAAATTCCGGTCGCCGGCCGCCGTCGGTCACCGCCGCTGCTCCGCCACCTGCGGCCGCCGTTGACCGGTGGTGGTCCCAAAGTGGTGAAATACAAAGTCTAGAGGGGGGTGAATAGACTTTGTTACAGATTTAAAATCTTTTTCGTTTCTTTTGAAAACGTGAAAATGAGTGTTAATCTAGAGTCCTTGTAAACTTTAGATTGTGTGCGGAATTTTGGTGGGTAGAGTGAGCAGTAATCAATATGGATAGGTTAGTTTTCACAGTTAATATAACTGCAAGTAAGAATAAAGATAAGAGAGAGAGACACGCAAACTTTAACGAGGTTCGAAGGTGGGGTAATCCTTCTACGTCCTCAAAATCCACTATGTAGTTGGTTGTTGAATAATGAACCAACAATTACACTTGTGTGAATTTCTGCACGGTATATCTTCACAAGACCAATGTTGCTACTGCACTCGTGCTGGCTTTGTTGTCCCTTCGAAGGTCAAGCTTCTTCAACAACTGCAAGATCCGAACAATAGGACTTGCAAGATCAACTTGTAAGAGAGTTGACCTACCCCCTTTTAATCAATAAGTTTGATCAAAAGTAATATCCTTCAACGTGGTGTGGTGCTTGAGGCAAGGAAACCTTCAAGTGTTTACACTATAGCTTTTTGGAAGGAGGAGAAGTTTGCTTCTGGATAAGGAGTTTAGAAATCTCTCTATATCAAGCCTTTTTGTGCTAACTGTGAATGAGATTGCTTTGTTGTGTTGTTGTATCTTGTTATCTCATCGTTTTCTCTTCAGTCTTCCAAGGATGCTATTTATAGCTAGATTGGATAATCTATCCGTTGAATCATAATAGACTATCCGTTGCATTTGCTGGCTTCAATTTTGAATGAAGATTGTGATTTGAAGATTTCTCATTGGAATGGGTGTTTGGACATACCCATTTGTTAAAGGAGAGATTCCCTTTTTCCATAGAGTTTGTCTTCTAGCTGCTGTTCAAGTATTCTGGACTGTAGAACTTTACTTTGTTTGTCTTCTAGTGCTTGTTTAGGAATTCTGGACAGGCTCTTCAATTTTTAGAGATTCAGACTTTGTCTTCGAGTCATTTGTTCTTGAATCAGCATAATTATCTTCAATCTAGCCGTTGAAAATCAAGAGATTGATTTTTCCTTACCAACGGGTAGAATTTCTTCATTCAAGACTTGGACAATTTTCTAAGTCTTTTCTCACTTGTCCGTTTTTTGAGAATTCCGGTCTTCCTTGAGGCATCCGGTTCTTAGCTGACAAATCCGGAGGAGTCATTCTCAGACTTCCGGGTGAGAGAGAGATCCGTGCTAGTCTTCCGATTTGGGTGACTTAGCCTTCAGCGGGTTGTAGCGAGACATCTGGTTCTTATGTAGTCTTCCGGAACAGAGGATTTTCATCTGCTTGAGAAATCCTTACTTGTCTCTAGCTTTTCCGATCAAGATATCCAATTTCCATATCACTGAATTTGATTAAGTCTTCAGGCATCAAAAACGCTAAATGAAATATCACAACCTTATTGGAAAACTCAAGAACTTGGTTTTAACAATATTTCTAAAAAGAAAAATTACATTGAATATTGGGGGAGACCTAAAGTCCCTATTACATTCTAAATACATCATCATCAAAATCTATGATATTTTTCCCAACAATTTCCCCTTTTTTGATGATGACAAACAAGTGCTTAAGAGTTTCGGTCGCTGTACTGAGAACTAATTTTGTAACTTTCTTTTAGTTTCTCATAATATACAGCTTGTTAACAAAAACTCTTAAACAAATACAATTCAAATTACAATAATTCCTAAACCAAGTTTTGTCTTGAGATTTTGTGATCTCTTCCGCCATTGACTGTTTTCAGCTTCACCAGATTCTGCTTGGCAGAGCGGTTGGCGTTGCGTTTGATAGATCTTTAATATCCAAAGTGGATATTTAAGATCTTGGAAGCAACACATCTCTCAAAATAAGAAGAAAGATAGAGAGAGTGTTGTTCCAGAGAAGGTGTATGGTCTAATACTGAAAAATACGAGATTTCCACCATAGACCTTCTCTACTGCCGAGATTCTCACCATAGACCTTAAAAGTCTTTTCTTCTCAATAGGCTTCTTCCATTGCCGTCTATGAGGGTGAGAAAGAAAAATTTCTCCATTGAGGATATTTTTCTTGGTGTGTTCCTTAGACAGTGAGTTTGAGGACTTTTCATATTGAGAGAGTTGTTTGTGATGGAAATGGATTGAGATATCTTGATTTAAATAGGAGAAGAGAGGGTTCACGGGTTCCGTTAATTTGGTAGGTGGAACGGTGAGAGTAAAAGAGTTTCAACTTCCAAGAAGTTGAAAAGTGGAAGGAATCTTTTACCAATTACCAATGAGTTGAAACTGTTCCAATTTAAAAATCAGTTTCGTTTGGTTTGAGAAACATAACTGTTTTAGTTTGGCTAAGCCCAAAAGAGTGGCCCAAAAAGAAAAGAAAGCTATGCACTAAAGGGAAATTATTCCTATTGGGTTCTCAAGGCCCAAAATAAGACTATCATTTTTCATTCCCTATAGTTCTAATTTTTACTTAGGACGAGGTAGCACCAAAACAAATGTGAATATTTAAAAGAAAAGTGGTACTATTTTTCCAAAGTCCTGTACATTTTTAAACATCCTAGGGACCAGTACTTTTAGAGCTGGTTGGAAATGAATTAAGGACTGAAGCTTAGTTTAAGAAGGCAAAATTAGGACCTGAATCGGAGATTTCCAATTTTAGTACCAAAACTGAGATATCTGTCTTCCATTGCTTTGAGCTTATCAATAATTCATTGCCAAAAACAATTGTTAGCCAAAACTAGTTAAGTTCCCCCTGAATTACATTCCCCCTGAATGTATGCGCTTTAGAAAAAATAATTAAGACAAAATTATACTTGAGATAAGCATAATTAAGCATAATAAGCGCAATTAAGACATAATTAAGCAATGTTTAAACCAATCAAGCAATGTTTAAACAAGAAGGTGTTTTCATCAAAACAAATTAGTGTTTTCACATACTTTCCCCCTGTTTTGATGTAAAGAACCTTCAGTTTCTCTTGCGCTTTGAAGATCCGGCAACTTCACTGATGCCCTTCATGTTCCCACACAGTTCTTTGATGCGTCTTAAATTTTCACGTCTTTCTTCTGATTGAGCATCATTTGAGAAGTGGTCAACAACTGTACCTATAACTTCTGTTCCATCAAGTCCTGAGCTGGATAGAAGTTGTGCTGAGTTTTCCGGATTTCTTTGCTGTGCTTCAAGGATTAGATTTGTCAAGTTCAGATGAGAAGGAATATAAGATACTTCTCCTTCTTTGATTGCAATAGGAAGCTGTGGTATTGGAGATGGACTGTGTTGTTGGAGAATTACTTCCATCTTGCGGTTTCCAGAGTTTGCACCAATAAGTCTGAACAGCTTGAATGCTTCCTTTTGATTGTCAATGATCACCTTCAAGTAGTCTTTGGTCACTACCTGATTTGCAGAAGCTACTGCTAGGGCTGACCTGATGTCCATTTGGAGAAGGGACATCTGTTTTTGGAGACTAATTGTGACACTCGCTATTTGCTCTTTGACTTTGTTGATCTCTTTGAGATGAAGTTGACTGTCAGAGGCATATATTTCTATCGTGTTGCTCACAGTTTCACTCAATAGAGAGATAATCTCCAGAGTCTTCTGCACTGATTTGCTTATTTCTTTGAGATCTGCGCTGTGTTTTCCTTCAGATTTCTCTATTAGCTGGGTGTGCCTGACTTCCATTTGTTCTATCTCTTGCCTAAAGGAGGCATGTTGAGATGCTAGGGCTGATTCAATCAGCCCTTGGACCTTCTTTGTCCAGATTTCCGGTATCTCATCCGGAAGAGCAGGGGTGGAAGAGCTATGGAAATGAAAGTTGGTTACCTGATGAGATGATGGTGTTCTTTGGAAAAGTTGCATAGGAAGAGATTCAACATCTTCTTGGACATCTTCTTCATCAGTAACCTTCAGTGTTCTTTCAGATTCTCCTTCTGTTTCAAGCGCAAAATTTGATATATCCCTAGAGAGGGAGTCTCTTTCTTCAGCTGTATTCTCTTCTTCAAAAATGGCTACTTGAGTTTCAGAGACCTCTAGTTCTGCCATTTGAGCTTCCTTTGCAGCTTCTCCAGAATCCCTCTGTGCTTCAACAGCTTGCTCCATTGTTTCTGGAAGAGTTGACTGTTCCGGAATTCCAGCTGACTTTTCCGGGATCTCAATTTCAGTAGGATTGGAGATCTCACAAGGAGTGGTGAGAATCTCCAAAACTTGAGATTGGATTAGTGGCTGAAATTCTTCTTCATCTGCTGTTTCCTGGTTCTGTTCTAGTGAGGGAGGGGTTGCCTTCTCTTGAACAACTTCAGTCAGAACCATTTCAGAAGCATGTGAAGTTTCCTGAAATGCGGGTGAGGTTTCCGTTTCGAGGGCAGGTGAGGTTTCCGGAAATGTTTGGAAATCCTCAGCTGTTGCTTCAGAAGTGAGAGCCACTTGATCTTCTGTAGCTTTTGAGAAGACTGGCTTGAAGACTGCAGTGTCTTCATCATCTGCTTCACAGGCTTTGGACTTGAGGAATTTCTTCTTCAAATTGTTGAGGGCTCCGGTTTTGAGCAGATGTTTCCTCTGCAGGTTCCTTCTCCTTCAACTCATCCGGATTGACATTTCCAGATGTTGGGGAGTTGATCTTCCTCTTCTTCTTCCTTTGAAGTTCTCCTTGGTCAGAGGATTCTTCCTCTTTTTCAAGATTTATTGGAGCAAGATTCTGTGGTGCTTCAATGGAGGGAGACACCACTTTCTTCCTTTTGGTAGTCTTCGTCATATGGATGAGTGGGACGTTATCTGAAGAGCTTTCTTCTGCAGCGGCACTAGTACCAGCTCTGTTTTCCCCTTTTGAAGACAGATAATATAACCAGTATCTTTCTTCATACTTCTTTCCTTTAGAAGCAATACCCATAGATCCCAAAATATGTCCAAGGTATAGTCCTTGACAGAGATATTTCTGGTTGGGCTTTCCCAAATGCTTTGAGATGGAATTGAAAAAGTGTGCAGCCCAGTTTACCTTAGTTTTGGTAATGAGAGAGTTGATGGTGAAGGCTCTCTCCTGGGTGATGTCATCGGCATGACCTCCACTACCACACTCGAGGCAAGCGATGACCAGTTCCGAAACCAACTTGTAATCGTTGTTTAGATCTGCTTTCTTCGCTGGGCCAGAAGGAGCTTGCCCAGAGATTCCAATGATGTTCCAGTCCAGATTTTTGGCTGGAAATTTTCCAACTTCAACTCCAGAATTGGGAAGGCGAAGCTTTTCTCCCAATTTCTTTTGCGAAAGCTTCACTCTTGTACCTCCAACAGTGGACTTGATGACTGGAAACGTCCTCTGTGGGTCCTTCTTTGAATGGGCAGTTTTGATTTCTCCATTTCTGTAGAATTCAAGAACTTCTTCCTCAAATTTGAGGCGAATCTCCATTTGAAGAAATTCGGAGAGTTCTTGAGCGGCTATCATTTGCAGATAGCTTTGAAAGAATGTTGGGGATGAGCACTTGGCTTCTAACTTCTGAAAGTAGACATTTGCTCCGACAACCTTCATTTTCTCAGAAATTTGGGTGAAAATTTGAGAAAGAAAGACCTAGGGTTCTTGCAAGTTCTTGAGAATTTTTCGCGAAGAAGATGACGAAGAATTTTTGAGTGGGCGGTTGAGATCTGAATAGTGGCGATTGGGTTTTAATGTGGGCGATTTATGCGGCTAGTGGCGATTGGATTTTTTAACTGTTCCCAAGGCCACGTCCCCACCCATCATTTTGACAGACGTGGAAAGTGAACTGCCACGTGCACTACATTTAGTCTAATTGAATTAGACCAATTTTGTGAAGCAAATCGGAAAACTTGGCTTCACTTAGTGGTTTGGTGAAGATATCCGCCAGTTGTTCTTCAGTTGAGATATACTCAATTTTGATATCTTTCTTTTCCACATGATCTCTGATGAAGTGATGCTTAACATCAATGTGCTTAGTGCGAGAATGATGCACTGGATTTTGAGAGATGGCTATGGCACTTTGATTGTCACAAAAGATTGTCACTTCCTTTGTCTTGACTCCATAGTCCAGTAGTTGTTGCTTTAGCCACAAAACTTGAGCACAACAACTACCAGCTGCAATGTACTCTGCTTCTGCTGTTGATGTAGAAATGGAGTTTTGTTTCTTACTGAACCAAGAAACAAGATTTCCACCAATGAATTGACAAGTACCAGATGTACTTTTCCGGTCAACTTTGCATCCGGCAAAGTCAGAATCTGAGTATCCCACTAACTCAAATGAATTGCTCTTAGCATACCACAAACCCATGTTCTGAGTTCCTTTGAGGTATCTAAGAATCCTTTTAGCTGCTATCAGATGACTTTCCTTTGGCTTTGACTGGAATCTGACACAAACACCTACTGCATATGAGATATCCGGACGGCTTGCAGTAAGGTAAAGTAGAGATCCGACAATGCCTCTGTAGAGAGTTTGATCTACATCCTTTCCATCTACATCCATATCAAGCTTGGTGGATGTGCTCATGGGGACAGAAACGGATGACTTCTGATCAACTTTGAACTTCTTGATAAGATCCCTTGTATACTTCGCTTGGTTGATGAGAGTGCCTTCACTTCTCTGTTTAATTTGAAGACCAAGGAAGTAGTTGAGTTCTCCCATCATGCTCATCTCAAATTTTCCTTGCATGAGGGTTGAGAACTTAGTGCATAGATCTTCCTTAGTTGAGCCAAATATGATGTCGTCCACATAGATTTGGACCAATAAGAGATCTTTACCATCTTGTAGTTTGAACAATGTCTTGTCAATGATTCCTTTGGTAAATCCATTGTCTATAAGAAAGTGAGACAATGTATCATACCAAGCTCTTGGTGCTTGTTTGAGTCCATACAGCGCCTTTTTGAGTCTATACACTTGATCTCCCTTAGTATGTAACTCAAATCCTGGAGGTTGTTCTACATACACTTCTTCCTCTAGGTTTCCGTTGAGAAATGCGCTTTTGACGTCCATTTGATAGACTTTGAAGTCCTTATGAGTAGCAAAGGCTAGAAACAGCCTTATAGCTTCAAGTCTAGCAACTGGAGCGAAGGTTTCATCAAAATCTATACCTTCTTCTTGACAATATCCTTTTGCAACTAACCAGGCCTTGTTTCTGACAACAACGCCGTTTTCATCCATCTTGTTCCGGAAGACCCACTTTGTCCCAATGACATGTTGATGAGTAGGTCTGGGAACAAGTTTCCAGACATCATTTCTGGAAAACTGGTTGAGTTCTTCTTGCATTGCATTGATCCAATCAGAATCAGCTAGAGCTTCTTCAATATTCTTTGGTTCTACTTGTGAGATGAAACAAGCAAGCATAGCTTCTAGATTCTGTTGGGCACTCCTTGTGCGAACACCAGATTGAATATCTCCGATGATCTGTTTAGGAGGATGATTCTTTAACCAACGAAGATTGTGTTGATTGGGATTGCCTGGTTGATCTAGTTCAGCTTCTGGTTGAAGAACAGAAGTTGTTGGTGTTTCCGGATGGATTGGCACTGGGTCGCCATTTCTGGAATTATCGCCATTTGAGAGATCCGGAATATTTGAAGGCTGGCCAAAATTTCCGGAGGGCTCAGCACTGTCTGAATCCGGATTTCTCTGTGAAATCTTCAGAGGCAGACTTCTTCATCCTTGTCTGATAGATCCAGAACTTCATGATCATGCTTTGATGGCTTGTCATCCACATGTTTTTCGTCAAAAATAACATGTATTGACTCTTCCGTGATCATGGTTCTTTTGTTGAAGACTCTGAATGCCTTGCTCATCATAGAGTATCCAAGGAAGATGGCTTCATCTGATTTTTCATCAAAAGTGTTCAGATGATTTTTTCCGTTGTTTAACACAAAGCACTTGCTCCCAAAAATATGGAAATATGATATATTAGGCTTTCTCCCGTTCCACAGTTCATAGGGAGTTTTGTTGTGCCTTTTATAAATCATACTCCTATTTTGAGTGTAGCAGGCTTGTTAACTGCTTCAGCCCAGAACCTCTTTGGTAAGGAAGCTTCTGCTAGCATGGTTCTCACTGCTTCCTTCAGAGTTCTGTTCCTTCTTTCAGCTACACCATTCTGTTGAGGTGTTCTTGCTGCAGATGTCTGATGAAGAATTCCGTTTTCTTCGCAGTAGTGAATGATGATTTCATTCAGGAATTCTGTGCCTTTGTCAGATCTGATCTTCTGAATGGTCTGACTTGCTTGATTTTGAATTAGCTTCATGCAGTTGGTGAGTTTCCCTTGAGTCTCCTTCTTGCTGTTGAGGTAGATTGTCCACGTGTATCTTGAGTAATCATCAACTACCACCAGGACATATTTCTTTCCACTTAGACTGATTGGTGTAACAGGGCCAAATAAGTCCATGTGAATAAGACTTAATATCCTTGTAGTTGAGGGTGCCGATTTTGCCTTGAAGGTGGACTTGACTTGCTTTCCTTTTTGGCAAGCATCACAAATACTTTCCTTTCTGAATGCAGCTTTGGGAAGACCTTCTACTAACTCTTCTTTGGACAGCTTGTTGAGGGTTTTGAAGTTGAGATGACTCAACCTCTTATGCCAAAGCCATAGAAGGTTAGTGTCACCTTTGCTGATTAGACATGCTTCCTTGACATCGCTCCATATTACTTCATAGATGTTTCTGATTCTCTTCCCAGTGAGAATGACTTCATTTGTGGAGATGTTCTTGAGAGATGCCATGTCCTTGCAGAATTCCAAGGAGTAACCTTTATCACAAAACTGACTTATGCTAAGAAGGTTATAATTGAGACCTTCAACATAAGATACAGCTTGGATGGTTAGTCCCTTGCACACCAGATTTCCTAGCCCTTTAGTAAGGCCGAAATCATTGCTTCCTCCAAAAGTAACTCTTGGACCATCATAGGGAATTAGATTGCTCAAAAGGCTCGCATCACCCGTCATGTGTCTTGAACAGCCACTGTCTAAGTACCAGACACCTGGGTACTTAGTGGCTTCCTGCATTAGGAGGAGGAAGATTTTGGTACCCAATTAAGTTTGGGTCCGGAGTAGTTAATGGTGTGTGTCCCTATATCAAGTTTGAAGTTGCAGGGAATCTTCCTTGCAGCTCTAAACTTGTTGGGATTGTAATCATAGTTGTAGGCATAAAACTTCCTACGTGCAGGAGGTGTTATTTCCTGTTTCCTCCTAGCAAACCTAGGTTGATAAGACCTATAGTTTTGTCTAGGTTGTGCATAGTGTGTCCTGTGTCGGTTATAAGCATACTTAGGTGGCACAAATAGCTTCTGGGGTGGAGGGTGACTATATCTTGGCATAGTTCTCCACTCAGAATTTCTTGGAAAACTCCTGTCTACCCCATAATGGGTATAGCCTCGTGTATAATGGGGGTTAGAAGGTTTTCTTCTGAAATTATTTCCTTTTTGAGGTCTGTCCAGCTTCCTATAGTTCTTAGGAGGGACTACCTTTTTGGGAACTTCTGTTGGTTTTTCCTTTTCCTTCCCTTTCTGCTTATTTGGTTTAGCAGTAGGTTTAGGAGGGATGAAAGTTGTTTTACCTTTCCTTTTAGAATTGGAGGGGTCAAACCCAAGTCCTTCACGACCCTTATGTTTGGTCGTTTCAAGAAGCTTATCCACTGCTTCTTTGGACTTAAGAGTCCCTAGTTCTTTGTTAAGGGATTTCACCTTTTCAGAGAGAGATTTATTTTCAGTCTTGAGTTGAGTGATCTCATCCAGTTGACTTTTCCGACCTTCAGTCAACTTGAGATTCTCTTCATTCAATAGTTTGTTCTCCTCTGTTAAGGAAGAATGTTTGAGATTTATTTCCTCAAAATCTTTCATCATCTTTTTGAACTGGTCAAAAAGATCTTCAGAAGTTGGTATGCTTTCATAAGAAAATGAGCAGGAGGTTTGTGAGGTTACCTCTTGATCAGCATCATCTTTGGCCATTAGGCAGAGAGTGTCATCTTCTGACATAGTCCACCTATCCTCATGGTTGGACTTTTCAACTCTGCGCTCCATGCATACGAGAGCTTCTTCATCCGAGCTTGAGCTGGATGACTCGTCACTTTCAGCAGCAACCATTGCTTTCTTTTTCTTCTCGGTCCTTTCTCTTTCTCCGTACTTCTCCACTTTTGGGTACGGGCACGCTGACTTCCAGTGGCCAGGCTTCCTGCAATTGTAACACAAATAAGATTCAGGAGGAGAGTCACTTACCTGTGGCTTTCCCTTGGATGGCCTTCTGACTGAGTCAGCTTTCTTGAAGAACTTTTTGAACTTCCGAAATTGCTTGACCATCATGGCAAATTCGTCATCGTAGTTCTCCATTTTTGAACTTGACGGCTGACTGGAGGAGGGTGTGTCACAGTTCCTTGGGCATATCCCTTCACTTGATGGGACTCTTGGAGTTGTCATCAGTGCCGTGGGGAAGGGAGTGACTTGTTCTTCCTTCTTTTTCTTCAGCTCGTGCTCATAGGTTCTGAGCTCATCAAGAAGACCTTGGACAGTGTAGTTCTCCAGATTTCTTCCTTCTTCCATGGCTGTGGCTTTGGTGTACCACTCAGTTGGAAGAGATCTCAGCAACCTTACATTCTTTTCTTTGAGAGAAAGAACGTGATTAAGTGATGCAAGATCATTCAAGATTTTGTGGAATCTTTCATCCAGCATATCAAATGATTCTCCGGGAAGCATTTTGAAGCCTTTGAACTTCTCAAGCAGGACTTCTATCTTCTGCTTTCTCAAGTCCTCTGAACCCTCACATAGCTTCCCAAGACCTTTCCATATCTCCATGGTAGTCTTGAGGTGCTTAATTTTGGAGAAGGTGATGGGGTCAAGTGTCTTGAAGATGGCTGCTTTGGCGACGTTATCCAGATTGTGCTTTTTGCAATCTCTATCATCCCATTTTTCCTTGGGCTTTGGAATGTACTGGACTACGTCTGGAGTTGCTGGATTCCTCTCAGGATTCTCCATTTGGATTTTCAAGGGTCCATCCTCAAGCACCATCCACATGCAATCATGTAGAGCGTAGAAGTGTGCTTCCATCATGATCTTCCAATCATCATAACCTAGAAGAGAAAACTTGGGCAAACCGTGATCCATATTGTTCACCATTTTGATCGCTTCTCGTTAATCTAAACGTAGATAGTGAGAAGTTTGCTTTGATACCAATTGGTGGTCCCAAAGTGGTGAAATACAAAGTCTAGAAGGAGCTTGCCCAGAGATTCCAATGATGTTCCAGTCCAGATTTTTGACTGGAAATTTTCCAACTTCAACTCCAGAATTGGGAAGGCGAAGCTTTTCTCCCAATTTCTTTTGCGAAAGCTTCACTCTTGTACCTCCAACAGTGGACTTGATGACTGGAAACGTCCTCTGTGGGTCCTTCTTTGAATGGGCAGTTTTGATTTCTCCATTTCTGTAGAATTCAAGAACTTCTTCCTCAAATTTGAGGCGAATCTCCATTTGAAGAAATTCGGAGAGTTCTTGAGCGGCTATCATTTGCAGATAGCTTTGAAAGAATGTTGGGGATGAGCACTTGGCTTCTAACTTCTGAAAGTAGACATTGGCTCCGACAACCTTCATTTTCTCAGAAATTTGGGTGAAAATTTGAGAAAGAAAGACCTAGGGTTCTTGCAAGTTCTTGAGAATTTTTCGCGAAGAAGATGACGAAGAATTTTTGAGTGGGCGGTTGAGATCTGAATAGTGGCGATTGGGTTTTAATGTGGGCAATTTATGCGGCTAGTGGCGATTGGATTTTTTAACTGTTCCCAAGGCCACGTCCCCACCCATCATTTTGACATACGTGGAAAGTGAACTGCCACGTGCACTACATTTAGTCTAATTGAATTAGACCAATTTTGTGAAGCAAATCGGAAAAATCGGAAAAATCTATGATATTTTTCCCAACAACCGGTGTTGCTATTTTATTTTTAATTAATTTTTTAATTTTCAAAATTAGAAAAAAGGTGAGTTTTGGGTTCAAAGTGGTGAGCTTTGCTTTATTTCCAGGTGAGCTTTGCATTGTCCATTGGTGAGCTTTGTAGTGTAGTGTGGTGGGCTTTGCGTCATCTGACCGAAACATGTCATCGCACCGTAAGGTGTCATCTCACTGTAGTCAATCCCTATATACACACACACACACACACACACACACACACACATATATATATATATATATAACAGTGAGAATAAAAAAATTGATTACAAACGGTGAGAATCAACCCGTTTTTCACCATGGGTGATATCAAGCGTGATGGGTGTATTCCACCCACGACCGGTCAAAGGAAGAGACCAATTAGTTGACCGGTCAATCTCGAAAGTTTTGGAAGGGAGACTTGAATCGTCAGCAAAACGATATATAATCGGCCAAAAGGTGACCGGTATACTTCACGAAAAAGTATACCGGTCAAACTACTTTGTCCCCCTATTTCTCCCTAAACTTCGACGATTTCATCCCACGGAGATTACCCGGTGTAGTTTCTAGGGTTGGAAAGTGTCGGTAGAAGAGAATCTACGAGGGCTTGGCGTGTAGCGACCCGTGTCAGTAGAGGACAACTGTAGATGCTAAAGAATCCATCCAAGGCACTACTCGACAAAGGGAATAATCCCCCTCACAAGGCGACAAGGCAGCTTGTTAGAATAAGTGCCCTTCACTAGAGGGGGGTGAATAGTGAGCCACGAGAATGTTTATAAATTTTCGCGGAATAAAAATCGCATGGATAAAGTAAAGAGCGGAATAAAAAGGAGTAAAGGGAGCACACCAAGATTTACCCTGGTTCACCACAACTTGTGGCTAATCCAGCCTCCCGAGAGACTCTCTCGAGCTACACTACTTCCGTTAAGCTTACGGGTTCTTAACAAACCGTTACAACTTGAGAACTCGAGTCCCACGAGTCTCAATACACTTGCTCGGAGATACCACACTCCAAGACTTCAACCCGAAGGAAAATACCTTTCCTTCGTACAACCAAGGGAAACAAGCTTCCCTAAACGTGTTTACAACACTAAGAACACTCAAGAACAAGACTCTCTTTAAGAGTAGATGTTGAGTAAACTATATACGCTCAAGAACAACTCAAACTTCACAAATTGGCTCTAGAAAGCTATGAAAAATGATGTTGTTTGAATGCAATGATAATATGAATATTATGAAGTGAATTGGTGAGAAAAGCAGACCCAAACACCCCTTTTTATAGTGCCAAAATAGGCTCCAACGGACCAATGCATTAAAGGGGTGATTGGCTTGATTTATGGGATTGAAAAGATTTGGGATCTGCAGAATATTGGCTTCCCAGCGATGTATGGTCATTACCCATCGCTGGTTAGCCAATTTTCCTTCAGTTTTGAAGCCACCGGTTACCTACCCATCGATGGGTACAAGCTTCCCATCGCTGGGTGGGAGGTTGACTTCCAAAGAAGGAAAGAATCAACCTTAAATGACTTCCAACGGTCATGCCTTCCCATCGATGGTTTAGCCTTCCCATTGCTGGGTTCCCATCGATGGGTAAAGCTTCCCATCGCTGGGTAAGGGCATTCTGCCTTGTGATAATGTTGGACCAAGGCTTGAACAGCGATGGGTAGAGCTTCCCATCGCTGTTTGGCATGGTTCTGGAAGTTGGTTTGGCTAAGGGGCTACTTACCCATCGATGGGATGTTCTTCCCATCGCTGGGTGGGTGGTTAGCCAAAAACCTATGGTTTTTGCCTTAACCACGGCCTAGCCAACCGATGCAAAAACCGACCGAAAAAATACAAAGTTCTCCAAAATAAAAAACCAAGTGTTTAAAACACTTATTTGATGTATTTGGCTAAGAAATCAAGTGAGACACTTTAAAAATCACGTCATTTGAGTAAAAACCACGGCTAGCCAAGTTTACGCCGTTTTGCGTGGTTTTTGTCAAACGACTAAAAGCGAGAGATGGTTTTCAAAGTGTTTTTGTTGGAGAACCGTTTAAACATGCAAAAGAGTGAAAGCAGATCATAAAATGCTGAAAACCACTTGGTTGGTTTTGATGCCAAAAATCAAACCCGACAACCGAAAGCCGAACGCTAGTTTCTGAAAGCCGAACACTGGATGGCTTGGTTTTTGGTTTGGGCGAACACCAAGTGTTTTTAATGACTTAAACAAGTTTAAAAACATTTTTATGATGTAAGAAATGCAATGAGAGTTTTTTTGCCTAAAGAGCCAAGGTGTAAAGATTGGATCGGTCTTGATCACAATAAAGACCGACTCAATACTATGATTAAGGTCTTCGTTCTTGGTCTTCGTTTAGCTCTTGCTCTTATCTTTGTTCTTCGCCTTGTATATTCAATGTTCGACTTGATCAAGGCGGTTTGGCATTATCAAAACCTGTTACAAAAACGAACACGGCTTTAGTACGAAAACGTGACAAGCCCGTGTTTCAACAATTTCCCCCTTTTTGATAATGGCAAACGAGACGAGACGAGGTTATGCATAGGAGGATTATTTTGAAAAAGATGTTCCCCCTTAATAGATGCCATTTTACAAAAAATTCCCCCTTAATTTATGCATAACCTTAATATCTTCCCCCTTTTGACATTAACAAAAAGAATTAAAAGTAAACTTTAGAATTGTAAAAGTAAACTTTTTATTCATGAAAAAGGGAAATGCGGAATACAACGGAATGGAAAAAATAAGAAATACAATCATAGGAAGAAGAGAAAAGAGAAGTCTAAGCATCGGCGTCCTCGTCGTCATCCTCGTCGTCCTCGACGTCCATGGGATCGCCGTCGACCGCATCTTCAAAGTCAGCCTCGTCGGGGGAGGAGGATGGAGCATAGGAGTTATCCTCCTCGTCCTCGCCTTCATAGTTTTGGCCGAGGAAAGTGCTGTGGGCGGCGGGACGTAGTTGATGCCGCGGAAGAACGCCGTCATGTCGTGGTGTTGGCGTTGCAGCGTCCAGTCCATCCGCTCGATTGACTGCCCCATGCCATCCACTGTGAGGGTTAGCCGATTCAGAGTATCGGCTATGGATTGCAAAGAGGCCTTGGCGGGAGCGGGGGCTGGTGCACGACTTGGGCCTGTGCCGTCCCGGTCTCCGGACTTCTTCCGGAAGGTGCTGTCTTGAATTATCCAAATCTTTGTCATCTTCTTATTCGGGCCGACGATGGAGATGTCGGCGGAGATGATGAGGTCCATGACGAGGAAGGCGTATGGCAAGCTCCGCTCAGTGGCGATGGAGGCGCAATCCGCCATGTGAATCATCACGAATTTTGCCCAATTGATGGAGGCGCCGTGGATGATGGCATGAATCGCCTTCAAATCCTTGTTGAAGAGCGAGGTATGGCTGCTGTCCCGGGGGCAGAGAATCCGGGTGATGATGTAGAGGAGGAGGCGCTTGTTCGGTGGGGCCGAGTGAATCGTCGGTGCGCCGCTGTGGCGGATGAGGTTGGTGATCCCAAGCTCTCGAATGACGACCGCCTCGTTGTTGAGGATCCAATCGTCGCCACCATAGGTTGCGATGTCGTCACCGCGGATGGGCAGCCCTGCGACCCGAGCAAAGGTAGGCAAATCAATCTCTATGTCGTAGAGATTGATGCTGCTGCGAATGGTGTCCCCATCACGGAGGAGATTGGAGTAGAAAGCCCGGATGAAGGCGGGATTGAAGCTCGAGCGGCTCTTGGAGACGAATGGCCACAAACCCGACGCTTGGAGTTGGTTGTCGAGGTCGTGGTACCCTTTGTCTTGGGGAAACAACTCCGGGAGCACGCGAGGTGGAGAGATCGGGCGCTTGGCAAAGTGAGTGAGGAAGCGCGTTAGTTCTTCCTCCGACCCGAACTCAAGAAATGATCCGTCCAAATATGGGAACGGAGGAGGCGCGGAACTTGAGGGTTCGGCGGTGTTTTTCTTCTTGGAAGCCTTAGACTTTGATCCTCCTCCGGCCATGATTGAGGCGTTTTTGAAGAAAGATTGAAGAAATATTGAGATTTGGATCAAGGAATGAAATTATGATGTTAATGGTGTATTAGAATGAGCAAATATGAGGGATATATATAGGGAATGAGAGATTAGGCCGTTTGGATTCAAAAATATAGCTGTTGGGCAATTAATGTGGTGCCCAACGGCTCTGAATTTTTGAAATGCAGGTGCCTTCCCAGCGATGGTAGGATCTACCCATCGATGGGAAGGTCGCCACTGGAAAGCGAGGAAGGACCCAAGGCTGCCTTCCCAGCGATGTTTGGATTTTCCCATCGATGGGAAGGTGGCTTCTGGAAATTGACGAAGAAAAGAGCAAAGCCTCCCCAGCGATGTTAATACCATCCCATCGCTGGTTTGGTAGTTTTGAAAATCCGTTAAAAAATTTTAAAAAAATAGTGTCAAGCACCCAGCGATGGGAGGAACTTCCCATCGTTGGGTTGGGAGGTTCTGAAACAAAAGCAAGCACTCACCCAGCGATGGGATAAACTACCCATCGATGGGTAAAGGTGTTCTGGAAATCTGTTAACCATTTTTTTAAAAAATAGAGTCAATAACCCATCGTTGGGAGGAAGTTCCCATCGATGGGAAGAGGGGTTTTGAAAGCAAGAAGCTTCCCTCCCAGCGATGGTATAACCCACCCATCGCTGGTTCCCCCTGACTTCCGGAATTCTTCACTTTGAACCGTCCCTGCAAAAAAGAATAACACTTTGGTACCCAAAGTATGTCTATGGGTCCTTGGGGGTTAGTTGACCTTTATTGCCCACACACACACCCAAAATTCACAAACACACACACACACAATTAAATGATTGTTTAAGAGTTACCTTGGCCAACCCATTGTCTAGTGGTTGGCGGGTTCCAGTCTACCCGAACGGAGTGCCGATATCTCGGTGTGGTCTGTGTTGGTTCCGGTAACGGAATGTGGACTTTCTTCTTTTCGTCAAAGTAGAAGAAATAATACGGTTTCTTTTGTGCACTATCCTGTGGAGATTGTTTATGATTCGAATATCCTTTTCCAAAGGATTTCTTTTCGTCAGCACTAAATATGGTGTGTGTTTCATTAAAGGTCAAGTGCCTATGTCTAGTGAAACACACGGGAGCTATATGTCCTACCCTATTGCAATAATGGCATACTACATTTGGGTTGAACATATGCCTAGGTTGGTAATAGCTAGGGGGTCTAACCATTTTCATCCTATTTTGAGAAAATATTGGTTTTTGGGTATTTTGAAGATTCTTTCTTCTAGGTGTTCTAGCATTATTTTGTCTATTTGAAAAATTATTTGTGTCCATAAAATCATTTTGATAATTCCTCCTAGGTTGCCTAGAGTGCTCGTGTTCATGACTAACCTTTTGTCTAGGTTGTCTATTATTTTTATTTTTATCTTTCTTAGGTTGAGCTCTAGGTGGTTTACGGTTGTGCTCAACTTTTTCTTTATTTTTAGGTTCATCAATCTTCCCAAAACCTATTCCTTGTTTAGTGTATTGCATAGAATCGAAAACGAGATTAAGATCCTTATGTGGTTTATTAAATTTCTTCACCGCGTTTTCTAGTTCAGCAACTTGTTCTATCAAAGCTATGCAAGAGTCACAATGTTTCGTAGAGCTCTCGGGTTTGTCGGCGCTTCTTTTACCATAAAATTTATTTTCCTCTTTTAGTTTTTCGTTTTCCTTTTGAAGTTTTTCAATTTCAGTTTCAAGATTAGAAAAGTGTTTCTTTAAAGCTTTGTTGGTTTTAGAAGCGCTAACAAACTCGTCATAAAGCTCTTGGAGAGCTTCTTGCATTTTTTCAAGAGAATAAGAACCGGTAGAAGAAATACATACCTCTTGGTTTTCGTTGTTGGCGGACTCCTCTTTTTCTTGAGCTGTGAGACAAAGGTTTGCTTCCTCGTCTTCCTCTTGTTCGCTTGACTCATCGCCGGAGTCGCCACCCCAAGAGATGTATGCTCTTTGCTTTTTGAAGTGACGAGCATTCCTTCCGCTTCTTGGACATTTATTCTTGATGTGCCCGGCTTCACCACATACATAGCACACAGGGCCATCCTCAACCTTCTCTTTCTTTAGAAGTTTGCAAAACTTCTTCATGATTAGCTTGACTTCATCTTCGTCGCTTGAGTCATTCATTGTCGGTTCTTTGGAGGCTTTTAATGCTATGCCTTTTCTCTGGTCATTCAAAGATGGGTTAAGTATAGTAGATTCATAAGTTTTTAAATTACCTCTTAAACCGTCGATGGTGACAGTTGATGTGCCGATTGACTCATAAATGGCATCGGCCTTGGATCGCCATTCGGATGTCAAGCTTCATAGGATCTTTCGCACAAGATCCCTGTCGGTGTAAGTCTTCTTTAATGCATGAAGATCGTTGACTATCTTGGAAAAACGGTCGAACATATCATCGATATTCTCGTGCTCCTTCATCCTGAACATCTCATATTCTTGGGTGAGGAAGTCAATCTTGGCTTCACGTACTTGGTCCGTTCCTTCGTACGTCACCTCAAGTTTATCCCACATCTCTTTGGCGGTTGAGCAGCAAAAGATCTTGCGGTAGTCATCAGGATTTACGGCACAATAAAGCATGTTTATTGCTTTTGCATAATTCTCGACCTTTTTGATGTCCTCGGCATCAAACTCGTCTTCGGTCTTGGGGATCAACTTGTCTCCAACTTTCTTCATCGGTACCTCTTCCCCGTTTTTGATAACCAACCATAATTGGAAGTTCGTGGAACGAATATAGATTCTCATTCGTTCTTTGCAATATGTATAATTGGTTCCATCAAAAAGAGGTGGCCGTGTGGTTGATTGCCCTTCACCTATTCCTGCATACAAATTTCTAGAAGAAGAACCCATGATCGCTTTACTCTCAAACGGTTAAGTTTGGACGCGAGTTAGGCTCTGATACCAATTGTTAGAATAAGTGCCCTTCACTAGAGGGGGGGTGAATAGTGAGGCACGAGAATGTTTATAAATTTTCGCGGAATAAAAATCACAGGGATAAAGTAAAGAGCGGAATAAAAAGGAGTAAAGGGAGCACACCAAGATTTACCCTGGTTCACCACAACTTGTGGCTAATCCAGCCTCCCGAGAGACTCTCTCGAGCTACACTACTTCCGTTAAGCTTACGGGTGCTTAACAAACCGTTACAACCTGAGAACTCGAGTCCCACGAGTCTCAATACACTTGCTCGGAGATACCGCACTCCAAGACTTTAACCCGAAGGAAAATACCTTTCCTTCGTAAAACCAAGGGAAACAAGCTTCCCTAAACGTGTTTACAACACTAAGAACACTCAAGAACAAGACTCTCTTTAAGAGTAGATGTTGAGTAAACTATATACGCTCAAGAACAACTCAAACTTCACAAATTGGCTCTAGAAAGCTATGAAAAATGATGTTGTTTGAATGCAATGATAATATGAATATTGTGAAGTGAATTGCTGAGAAAAGCAGACCCAAACACCCCTTTTTATAGTGCCAAAATAGGCTCCAACGGACCAATGCATTAAAGGGGTGATTGGCTTGATTTATGGGGATTGAAAAGATTTGGGGATCTGCAGAATATTGGCTTCCCAGCGATGTATGGACATTACCCATCGCTGGTTAGCCAATTTTCCTTCAGTTTTGAAGCCACCGGTTACCTACCCATCGATGGGTACAAGCTTCCCATCGCTGGGTGGGAGGTTGACTTCCAAAGAAGGAAAGAATCAACCTTAAATGACTTCCAACGGCCATGCCTTCCCATCGATGTTTTAGCCTTCCCATCGTTGGGTTCCCATCGATGGGTAAAGCTTCTCATTGCTGGGTAAGGGCATTCTGCCTTGTGATAATGTTGGACCAAGGCTTGAACAGCGATGGGTAGAGCTTCCCATCGCTGTTTGGCATGGTTCTGGAAGTTGGTTTTGCTAAAGGGCTACTTACCCATCGATGGGATGTTCTTCCCATCGCTGGGTGGGTGGTTAGCCAAAAACCTAAGGTTTTTGCCTTAACCACGGCCTAGCCAACCGATGCAAAAACCGACCGAAAAATCCAAAGTTCTCCAAAATAAAAAACCAAGTGTTTAAAACACTTATTTGATGTATTTGGCTAAGAAATCAAGTGAGACACTTTAAAAATCACGTCATTTGAGTAAAAACCACGGCTAGCCAAGTTTACGCCGTTTTGCGTGGTTTTTGTCAAACGACTAAAAGCGAGAGATGGTTTTCAAAGTGTTTTTGTTGGAGAACCGTTTAAACATGCCAAAGAGTGAAAGCAGATCATAAAATGTTGAAAACCACTTGGTTGGTTCGGATGCCAAAAACCAAACCCGACAACCGAAAGCCGAACGCTGGTTTCTGAAAGCCGAACACTGGATGGCTTGGTTTTTGGTTTGGGCGAACACCAAGTGTTTTTAATGACTTAAACAAGTTTAAAAACATTTTTATGATGTAAGAAATGCAATGAGAGTTTTTTTTCCTAAACAGCCAAGGTGTAAAGATTGGATCGGTCTTGATCACAATAAAGACCGACTCAATACTATGATTAAGGTCTTCGTTTAGCTCTTGCTCTTATCTTCGTTCTTCGCCTTGTATATTCAATGTTCGACTTGATCACGGCGGTTTGGCATTATCAAAACCTGTTACAAAAACAAACACGGCTTTAGTACGAAGACGTGACAAGCCCGTGTTTCAACACAGCTCAAGGACGAAACCAGTCACCTCGCACCACATCAGCATCATGCCCCCACGTGGGCGCACGTGGTCTTGTCACCCCTATCCTAGTATAAATACTCATGTAAACCTCAGAAAGAGGGATCCGAATTCATTCTCTCTAAACTCCCTTGTAAAAGCACCCGTGCATTCTCCGTTATAATATAAATTGGGCTACAGGTGTTCCACCTAAAGTCCTCCCGGTCAATCTACGAGTCTTTACACTTCTTACTTTGCCAAATCAAGCAAACTATTCTAGACCCGGTCTAGTATAGTTTGACCGGCCAGGTAATTTACACCTTCATTTTTGGCGCCACCCGTGGGATCGTTAGGGTTTTCTTCTCCTAAACACAAACCTACCCACCAAAACACCACTCGAAATGTCTTCTAGCCAACAAATCAACGCTACTTCCGCTCAGGTGCAGGCCACCAACGAGGGTAACGTTCCCACCAAGCATGACTCAGTTCATGAATGACCCAGCCAACCTACGAGCCATCCAGGGATTTGGCCAGGTCATGGCCATGTGCCAACAGAATGGGTGGATGCCTTTTCTCCCTGGTATGTTCCCGTTCGCTCTTCCAGGCGCAGGGACCATGCCCCTACAAGCTCCGATGGCGGTGATGTCGTTCCAGATGTCGATGCCACAGCCATCACCTTTCCAGCCCCAGCTGGTCAGCACCATGGCCCCTGTAAACTTGACCGGCGCACTTAACACCGCAGGGCCGTCGCGTCCCCCGCAAGCTACGAATCCGCAGATCACTCCTGATGGTCATTGCGTCTCAATTGAGAGTGATGGCGGCGAGTGGGACATTCTGAGGGCCCACAAGAAGAAGAAAGGAAAATACATCCGGCCAGCGACCTCCCGAAACTCCGCCTTCGAAAGGCTGGGAGATAGGGAGGAAGGCCAGAGAAAGTCAGCCAAGCAAAGGCTGGGGCAGAGCGTTGCCCATGTCAGCGCATTCGCCCGGCTAGGAGAGGTGCGGGAGGCCGAGCCTGCCCGCACCCTGCGCTCCCGGTCTAACCGGCAGGAGCCAGCGAGGACGAGGGCCTCCCACCGGGAAGAGGAGGCAGAAAGCCAGCCCAGGTTACCGGTGGCAAACCGGTTAACCATCCCGAGTGACCGCGTCCAGCAGATGGAGGCAAAACTGGAAAGGCTGGAGAAGAAGGTCGGAGAGAAGAACGACCGGGACAAACCCCTGGCGGGGTCCCCGTTCACCGCAAGGGTCCATCTGACACATTTCCCGCGAAAGGTCAAGATCGACGCCCCCAGATTCACCGGGAAGGAAGATCCGGAAATCCATCTGGATTCCTTCAACCAGAGTGCGGCCATGAACGGTTGCACCGATGAAGAAAGGTGCCTTCTTTTCTTCCAAACCTTGCGGAACCGAGCCACTGAATGGTTCAATAAGCTTCACCCGAGAAGCATTGACTCGTTCAGTGATTTGGCCTCAAAATTCAAGGCCAAGTTCCAGGAGAATTGTACTAAGAGGAAGAAATTCACCTATCTTAGTATAGCCGGGCAGAGGGAGTCTGAGAACCTTACTCAGTTCCTTACCCGGTGGAAGGAGGAGGTGGAGAAGGTGGAAGAGATGGATGACAAGACCGTCCTCTCCCTCCTCTTGAATGGCTTGCGTGCTGGGGAACTATACAAGGAGTTCTGCCGGAAACCCCCAGCCACGTACCAAGAGGCCTACCATACTGCGTGGGAGTTTGTTGAGGCTGAAACTCAACTCCGGGCAAAGAGAGAAGCTAAGCATGGTCACAAGTCCAAGCCGGTGCAAGTCAAGAAGGAAGAAGCACCGGGACCTAGCCGGCCGAGGCACCACTATGACCCGGTCATCCGAGTGGTCAATACGGAAGAATGCCAAGAAGTCTGGAAAGTACCGGTCATTCCTCCAGAAAACCCTACCGGTCAAGTAGGGCGGGAGTGGTCGGGCACCTATTGTTCGTACCACAGGTCAGATTCCCATAACACCTCCGAATGCAAGAGTGTTAAAGGGGTCATCCGGCAGATGATCGACAGTGGAGAGCTGGGCAAAGATTACTTGCAGAAAGCCCAGGAGAAGAGTCATCAATGGGTTAGGCCAACTGCCCCAGGGGACGACTGGGACAACGACCGGCGGAGGAATAACCGGCCAAGGGAGCGGCAACCTGCTCCCGAAAAAGAGAACATCGGCATGATCTTCTGCGGACCCGAGGGTGGAGATTCAGCCGCGCAGCAGAAGAACTGGGTCCGGAGCATTTACGTTAGAGAGGTAAGTGCTGAACCGCCCAGGCATAAACATACTAGGAGGGAGCCTATCGTCTTTACTGACCGGGATCTCCCTCCTACCGGTGAAGATCACAATGATCCATTGGTCATCACCATGGACATTAATGGGGTGGATGTCGCCCGGGTACTTGTTGACACCGGCAGCAGTGTCAACATCTTATACCTGGAGACCTTCCAAAAACTCAGGTTGTGCCGAACGCAACTTGAACCCCTCAAAACCCCTCTCTCAGGCTTCACGGGGGACACCGTTGAAGCCGAAGGATCCATAGTTCTACCGGTCGAACTAGGATCAGGTGAAAAGACCGTGTAGAAGAAGATGCGGTTCATGGTTGTGGACATCAAATGCGTCCACAACGCAATTCTTAGAAGGCCAGGCATCAATAGAGTCGGGGCGGTGATTTCCATGCCTCATCTATGCATGAAGTTCCACACTCCAGGTGGTGTGGGTGAGGTGAAGGGCGACCAGAGGAACGCCCGGGAGTGCTATGCCCGGGCAGTCAAGAGAATGACCAAGGGGGTCAATGTCATCTCCCAAGAGATCACAAAGGGAGAGACCCGGGAGAAATTGGAGCCCGAGGCCGAGACGGTGGAAATCGAACTTCACCCGGGTGATTCTTCGAGGATGGTCAGAATTGGAGCAAATCTCCCCAAGGATCTCAAGGCGCAGATTACACGGGTCCTCCAAGAATACGCGGGCATATTCGCATGGAGCGTGGCGGATATGCCCGGGATAGATCGCTCTGTTATCTGCCACCGGTTGGCCGTGAGGGAGGGAAGTCGACCGGTACGACAGAAGAAGCGGTACCTGGCCAGTGACCGACGAGAGTTCGTCAAGAAGGAAGTGAAGGACCTCCTCAGTGTTTGTCACATCCGGGAAGTCAAATACTCGGATTGGTTGGCCAACGTTGTCCTTGCTCCCAAGGGCGACACATGGAGAATGTGTGTGGATTATACGGACTTGAACAAGGCTTGTCCGATGGATTCATACCCCCTTCCCAGTCCAGATCAAATGGTGGGCGAAACTGCGGGGTGCGAACTCTTAAGTTTCATGGATGCCTTCAAGGGTTAGCACCAAATCTACATGGCCAAGGAAGATGAAGAGAAGACGTCATTCCTCACACCCGAAGGAACCTACTGCTACCGGGTAATGGCGTTTGGCTTGAAGAACTCGGGGGCAACCTACCAGCGCATGGTGAACAAACTCTTCAAACCACTACTGGGAAAGACCATGGAGGCATACGTTGACGACATGCTGATCAAAAGCCAGGTATCTCTGAACCACCCGGCTGATATGCGAGCCACGTTCGATATCATGGCAAGGTACAACCTCCGGCTGAATCCTAAGAAATGCGTCTTCGCGGTTCGTACCGGGAAGTTCTTGGGATTCATGGTGACCAAGAGAGGAATAGAGCCCAACCCAGAAAAAATCCGGGCTATCACTGAAATGCAAGCCCCTACCTCCGTTAGGGATGTTCAAAAGTTGACCGGTCGTTTAGCGGCCCTCAGCCGGTTCCTTTCCCGGTCAACTGAGAGATCCCTGCCCTTCTTCAAAGTTTTGAAGAAGGCCAACACATTTGCATGGGACGAAGAATGCCGGAGGGTATTTGAGGAGCTGAAAGAGTACCTAGCGTCGGATATTGTATTGTCTAAACCCGAACCGGGTGAAACTCTGTATCTGTACCTGGGAATTTCCCCAAACGATGTAAGCTCCGTTTTAATAAGAGGTGATGGGGCACAAAAGCCCATTTATTATGTGAGCAAAGCACTAAACAGGGCTGAGAGTAGATATACGGCGATGGAAAAGACAGCCTATGCGCTTTTCATCTCCGCAAAAAAGTTAACATCCTACTTCCAAGCTCACCCGATAGAAGTCTTGACTGACCAACCGCTGGGTGCAGTGTTGCGAAATTCAACATCCTCCGGGAGGATGGTGAAGTGGGCGATGATGTTAACTCAATTCCACATTGAGTACCGGCCAAGGTCAGCAATTAAGGGACAGGCCCTTGCTGACTTCCTAGTAGAAATGACCGGTCTAACTCCAGACTTACCGGTCAACAAGCCCACTGAGCAATGGTGGGAGATGGAAGTTGACGGGGCATCCGGTCCTAGAGGATACGGGGGTGGTATCGTGTTCACCACCCCAGAAGGGTTCAAGATCTACCATGCAATCGTCTTCAACTTCAAACTGACGAACAATGAGGCAGAATATGAAGCTCTGGCTGGAGGGCTCAGACTTGCCCAAGCCCTGAAAATCAGCCGGGTCAGTATCAAATCTGACTCTAGCCTGATCATTGGGCAAGTGACCGGTAACATGGAAGCAAGGGAAGGACGCATGGCACAATACAAGGACCTTGTACTTGCCCTGTTGAAAGGCTTCGAAGAGTTCAAGATCGCCCAAATTCCCCGGGTGGAAAACGCGGATGCAGACCTTCTCTCCAAGTTGACGCAGTATGCTCCCGAGCATGTTTCAAAACTTGCCCGGGTAGAGATCCTTGACCGTGCAAGCATCGAAAAATTGGAAGTAGCCGCTATAACGGCCGGAAGCCAATCTGACCGGTCAAACTTGGTCGGGGCGGACGACTATTGGATGTATGATCTGATGGAATATTTGATGGATGGGAGCTTGCCAGAACAAGATGACTGGGCAAGAAAGGTGAAGCTCAGGGCACCCTGATTCCAAGTTCTTGATGGAAAGCTGTATAAAAGGGCATTTGGGGGGCCACTCCTGAGATGTCTAACCAACCGGGAGGCTGAGCGAGTCATAGCGGAGGTCCACAAAGGCGTATGCGCGGCGCATCAAATGTCCCGTACGCTTTCCCAGCGCATCATCTTGTTGGGGTATTACTGGCCAACAATTGTCGAGGATTGTGAAAGGTACGTTCAGAAATACAGGACGTGCCAAGTATTCTACAAGTATCCTGGTAGACCGGCGACCTACTACCACCCCGTATCGAATGTCATCCCATTCGCTAGATTCGGGGTTGATATCATTGGAGCCTTCCCAGTCGCCCAAGGAGGGAAGAAGTTTGTAATCGTAGCCATCGATTACTTCACCAAATGGATCGAGGCCGAAGCGTTGGCCAACATTACCACGCAACAATGCAAGAAATTCATTTGGAAGAACATCATCACGAGGTTTGGAGCGCCCATGAACCTCATCACCGACAACGGCCCACAATTCCGAAATCCAAGATTCACCGAATACTTGGAGGGCTTCGGGATCAAGCACAATCGCTCTTCGGTGGCGTACCCCCAAGGAAATGGCCAAGTCGAAAACGCCAACAGAACTATTGTAAATGGTTTGAAGAAACGGCTGGGAGAGGCAGGAAACAAGTGGCTGGAAGAGCTCCCACACATCGTATGGGCATTCCGAGTAACACCCACGAGGGCTCACGGGGAAACTCCATTCTCCCTAACCTATGAGTGTGAAGCAAGGCTTCCCATCGAAGTTGAATTCCCAACGTTCCGGGAATCAAGTTATCAACCCCAGCAGAATGAGGAAGATCACTTGGCCGAACTCAACTTGGTCGAAGAGCGGAGAATGGCTGCGGAAGTTAAAATGAGTACATACCAACAAGTTGTGAAGAAGTACCATGACAACAAGGTTGGGCCGCGGTACTTCCAAGTTGGGGGATGAAGTCCTACGAAGAAGAGAAGCAAGTAGACCCGGCGATGGAGGAAAGCTGGCAAAAAACTGGGAAGGCCCATACAGGGTTAGAGCCATCATTCGACCAGGAACGTATCGATTAGAAACTTTAGATGGTGTACCGGTAGAAATAACTTGGAATTCCCACCATCTTCGCAAGTTCTACAAATGATTGTAATACTAGGCGAGGCCCAACTACATTATCAATCAAAGTGATGTTCAATACTCGACTTGGTAGCGGCAGAATGGATAGGTCGAACCTATCCTAGGAGGGCTTCCTGGGTGGATCGAATCCACTTGGATAAGCCAACTGAGACACAGGCCCGGACCTGGCACGCTGGTTACTACACAGGTCTTGCTCAGTATAATAGAAAAAATATTAAAACCCGGAAGAGGGGCCCGGAAGAGGGTTTGCCTGCAAGAGGGCTGGACCTGGAAGAAGGTTCGAACCGTACTTACACGGGCCCATGAGATTTGACTGGTGTCGGGGAATCAGCCGGCGCCGTCAAATTGATTGGGGACTAAAAGATGCCCATCAAAAGAAATAGAAGGGGATCATCCAACGCAGCGCATCCTGTTTCCCCCTTCTCAGGAAAGACTTGAACGGGGGGGTGAGCTAAGGCCTCCCCGGGATGGTAGAAATCAAAGGGCCATTAAAAGACTTAATCACCCGGAAGAGGGGGCCCTGGAAGAAGGGTGCATTTGAACCTTGGAGAGGGTTCGAAACCATTCGACATGGTTAAATCTCCAGTATTCTTACCGGTTAAGGATGCTTCAAGAATTACTAGGTTACAGGTGTTTCCATCTACAACCTACCGATAAAAACAAAAGAATACCCCGGTCGGGTATGGGCACAACAGAACTTCGAAAGTTCTACGTCCATCGGAAGGCAAGGCAGTTGACCGGTCAAACCATGGAGTGGGAATTCACCGGTCAAATTAAACTTTATCAAAGAATTTGTGAAGCTATCCAAAAGGCCAAAGTAAAGTTTGGCCGGTCAAATTTTTTAAGTTGGCCACCATGATGAAGACGTTCGAAAGGCAAAAATTGAACTTTAACCGGTCAAAGCTACTCGAGTTAATCCTTCAGATAAAGTGATCAAAGAGAACTTTGAAGTTCTCCCGGTCAGAAGCAATTGAGAAGTGGCCTGATTTATGTACCGGTCAGAATTTCTATGATGGTATTCTAAGAAGCAATAACGAAGTATCAAAAGACAAGCAGATATGGAAGATTAACCGGTATGGAAATTCAGCATTGCATTAAAGCAGGATAAGAAAGTTAAGTGTTTACAAATACACCGGGCATTCCCGGGGAAATGGGTTCGAAGTTTATATAAAATAGTTGCAACCGGGCACAGCCGGGGAGATCAGTCAAGGGGAAATGGGGGAGTAGGCTCTTCCTCCGGAATCGGGGCCAAGCCATAGGCAGCTGCACTGAAGTCTGGGTCCCTTTTCTTTAGGACCCTGTGAGAAGCAGCCCGGTCTTTCTTCTGACCGCTCTTGAACCCAAAGGACCCAATAGCGGTAATCATCTTCTTCCCCTCAGGCTCCCGGTAAAGAAGCCTGAAGGACTCCATGGTAGCTTCCGGGCTTGCCGTCATCACCCGGGCAGCTTCGACTCAGTTCTCATCCACCCATGCAGCTGCACGACCGGGGAAGCTTTGCTCCTTCAGCGCCATCTCCTGCTTCGTCGCAGAAACTTCGTCCATAAGCTGACCATTCTCTTCTTTGAGCTGGGAGATCTCCGCTTTCATTGTCCCAGTCAAACTAGAGAGCTGGATGAGTTCATCTGCCTGGCTCTTCAGGATGTGAGCCATCTCTTCATTTTCCTTCTTCAACCGGGCCAACTCTGTAGGAGAGCCCATCCCTAGTCGTTCAGCCGCATAGGGCCCGATCTCCCCTGCCTGCACATATAAACATGCCGGTTAGACTCTCATCAAAGGAGAAGACTTTGACCGGTACGAAGGTAAGGCTTACCTCTTTTAGCCTTAGGCCTAGGTTGACGAAGGCTTCTTCGATGGACTGGGAAGCCGGCTCAGGATCCGATCTCGCCCTCTTCTTGGTGTAGGAAGGATGGGTGGTAGCCACCTTCTTTTGCCGGCGACCGACCTTCTCATTGGCCTTCTCCTTCGACCGGTCATCCGCGGGCTCATCCTCATCGAGAATTTCGACGGTCTCGCGGTTGACCGTGGAAGTTCTAGCAGCGGGAACTTGGGAATCACCGGCTTCCCTCTCTGGCTGTTCTTCGGGGATGGCAAACTCCTCGAACTCCATGTCTGCAAGAACCAACAAAAAGGTGCTAAGTATGAGAGAAGGTACCGGTTAGATAAAAGACGAAAAAGAAACGAGGAATACTTGGGTGGGAGTTGCCCTCAGCCTCCGCAGTGTTGCCCGGGGAGGGTACCCCGCGCCCCGCTGCGTCATGGGCCGGGGAGGTACCCTCACCACCTGATTCGACCCTCCAGACCCAGCTTCCATAATTGTACTTCCTCCCGGTGAACGGATCACCACGAAGAAGGATCTCAACACTAGCTTCGAGATCGGGGGAGGAGGCCGGTAAGGTGTACTCATGGTTGAGGAGGTGGTCATTCCATTTTAGACCGACTAGGGGGGTAACAAATGGGGGAAACTCGATAAAAACGAACTTTTCTTTCCACCCCCGGTTGCTTTGGGGGACGTCAGAAATGAACTTCCTACCGGTGCGGCCTTTGAAATACACGAAGCCGTCACAACCGGCCCCACCCGGTAGGACTTCGAAACAAAAGAGGAAAAGACGCAATGAAGGGTCTATTCTGTGGTGGGAGCAAATATTTACAAAGGAGTGCAGGTAACGATGCGCGTTAGGAGTTATCTGACCGGGCAGAATCCTAAACGCATGGCAAACTTCGGTAAGGAGGGGGCGCAGGGGAAAAACAATGCCCGCATCCAAGGAAATCGTATGAGACCCTATCCTATCCTCCCGGTGGGGCTCTATGATGTTTGGCCAGTCATGCTCGTAAAGGAGGGTATAACTATCCGGGAGCCTCCTACAGATTTTATTCAGGGCAATTTTGGATACGTGGGAGGAAATGTCGAGGATATAATATGTAGGGAGTGGAAAGTAACCGGGGGTTCGGAGCCGCTCTTCCCACTCCTCCCAGGACTCGGTGTCTGGGTCATAAGGACCCGGTTCGTTTTCGACCGGTTCCTCCCCTTCCGCAGCAACCTGACCGGGCATTTGGTTCACAGGCTGCGGCTCAGGTACGGAAGGGTTGGGGATCTGACCGGGTGCGGAATCCGAGGAGTAACGCCCGGTCGAAGAAGAAGAGGTGGGGTCCTCAGATGAGGAATCATCTTAGGATGAGATCCTATGACTACCAGGGGAAGACATAACTAGACGAGGGAACGAAGAACGGAAAGAAAAGCTAACGAAAGAGGAGGCTTACTTGACTCGGAGGGCTGGAAGGCAAAAGGAGAGGAGCTTGACCGGTAAAACTCAGGAGACGCGCGAGAAGAAGTGAAGAAATGAATGGGGCAGAGCCCTTTATATAGGCAAGGAAGAACTGAGCGAGGGCAACGTGGCTTCCTCTGAGCACGCCGCGTCAGGCGGCGCCATCATGACACCTGGGGAAGGCGAACGGACGCAGAGGAGGCGCGTCCAGCGTGCGACACGTGTCCAGCGGATACTTTTCAAATTCAAAATTTGAAATATTCTAGCGGGAAACGGACAGAAATTCAAAATTGGAGCCCATTTTTCAAGATTTCTAACTTCCCGCTCATGAAAAATTGCATGACCGAGAAGTGGAGGGCTTATTGATGGGTGTATTCCACCCACGACCGGTCAAAGGAAGAGACCAATTAGTTGACCGGTCAATCTCGAAAGTTTTGGAAGGGAGACTTGAATCGTCAGCAAAACGATATATAATCGGCCAAAAGGTGACCGGTATACTTCACGAAAAAGTATACCGGTCAAACTACTTTGTCCCCCTATTTCTCCCTAAACTTCGACGATTTCATACCACGGAGATTACCCGGTGTAGTTTCTAGGGTTGGAAAGTGTCGGCAGAAGAGAATCTACGAGGGCTTGGCGTGTAGCGACCCGTGTCAGTAGAGGACAACTGGAGATGCTAAAGAATCTATCCAAGGCACTACTCGACAAAGGGAATAATCCCCCTCACAAGGCGACAAGGCAGCTCAAGGACGAAACCAGTCACCTCGCACCACATCAGCATCATGCCCCCTCGTGGGCGCACGTGGTCCTGTCCCCCCTAGCCTAGTATAAATACTCATGTAAACCTCAGAAAGAGGGATCCGAATTCATTCTCTCTAAACTCCCTTGTAAAAGCACCCGTGCATTCTCCGTTATAATATAAATTGGGCTACAGGTGTTCCACCTAAAGTCCTCCCGGTCAATCTATGAGTTTTTACCTTTCTTACTTTGCCAAATCAAGCAAACTATTCTAGACCCGGTCTAGTATAGTTTGACCGGCCAGGTAATTTACACCATCAAAGCGAATACAGGTTCTCCATATACAGTTCTATTTCCCCCTCTTCCTAGAAGAACATTGTTGGCTCAACCTACACCTTTTATACCTACCACGAAAAATAGCTTTTCTGCTTTACTTTCCCAAGAAAACGAGTTGAAGCCACACAATGATTGTAAGGATGATTCTGATCCTTATTCTAAGATACCAGAGAAAAGCCTAGTCCTTTACTTGAATGAAGTACAAGACAAAATAGAAGAAAAGGAGGGCCAGTGGTAGATCCAGCCACTCATCACATTGGGGGCACGCGCCCCGAATGAATTTTTTTAGATAGTACTCCATCTGTCCCCAAATAAACTTCCCTTTTGACTTTTTGAGGATTTAAGGAAAGAATATTTTTGTGTTGACTTTCCAAAAACACCTTTGATGTGATGTGTAAAAGTAAGATGTGATATGTAGATTATTATTAAAAAGGTATGATGTGATAGGTAGGGTATGAAAAAGTAATGGGTAAAAGGGATTTTTAAGGGAAAAGAGAAGTTTATTTGGGGACAAAGAAAAAACGAAAAGGGAAGTTTATTTAGGGACGGAGGGAGTATATTATTTAAAAATAATATGATAGTTTATTTGGGGACGGAGGGGTTTTTAAGGGAAAATAGAAGTTTATTTGGGGACGGATGGAGTATATTATTTAAAAATAATATGATAGTTTACAATAGTAGGAGAAATATTCATTAAGTACATATAGAAAAAGAAGAGGAAGACTAAACTGGCTTTTCCCTTCTTGCGTTTAGTCTTTTACTTCACTCTTTTAAATGGTGGACTTGTGGATTTACATTGAGAAGGTTGCTGTTTTGCACAATCATTTTTTTATGCAACTGCGGATTCCAGATAGTACACGTTGCTTGGGGTTAAGCTTGAAGATATTATCCAGACTTTGCTCTGCCAAAGATCCACTCTGCCAAATACTTGGAGTCTATATGTTTTTGTTTGCTTTGGTTTGATTAGTGGTTGTGTACTAAGGTGCTTTTCCTTTATGTAACTTTTGGTAGGGAGGGGGCGGGAGGGGGTTGGGAGGGGGCTGGGCTGGGGTTTAGGGGAAGGGTTAAGGAGAGTAGGAACCATCATTTTTACAAACGAAGCACCATAGGTACTCCAAACAAACCGGTGTAAGCAACTGGTGTATAAGTAGCTGGATAATATATATATATTATATATATATATATATATATATATATATATATATTATATATATATATATATATATATATAATATATATATATATATATATATATATAATATATATATATATATATATATATATATATATATATATATATATATATATATAATATATATATATATATATATATTTCGGGTAACCCTTACCAAGTAGATTAAAGAAAGGAATGTACAATGATCGGTTAGGCCAACCCGACAACAAAAGCCCAAGGTAGTGAAAAAGAGAAAGCCTCAAAAAGTAAAAAAAAAAAAACATAGCCAAATGAAACGACTAGGCTCTATCTTCTTCCTAACTGTGAATTCTGCGCTGCTCTATCAACGGCAAATCCTGCTCAATCATCTGGAGAGGTAAGGTTTAAGATTAAGTGCTTGAATATCCGCGCTTGTGGCAATCTTTTGCACCTTTTTGTTTGACCAGTACCAGTGTTGTACTAATTTTTGTATGTCTATGATAATACCCACATTAGTTATGCTGTTATTATCATGAATACAGCAATTGTAAGCCTTCCAAAGATTCCAAATAATGCAACCTGGTAGTATGAGCTTAAGGAGACCTCGAATTGTTGACTTGTTATGATTCACCCACCATTGTAGCATATAGGTGTGTGTAAAGGAATAGCACTAAGCACATGTTTGATGAGAATTAATCTGCTCATGGGATTAAGCTCCTTATTGTACCAACTGTTAAGATAAGCATCAAAGTGATTGAGGATTTGATCACAATGGATTCTCTTAAGCTTACCTGTTGTAATAGTGGACCCCAAATATTTGAAAGGTGGGCTTCCTACCATAAAGCCAAGAGCTTCTTCCAGTTTCTTCTTGTAAGTCTAGTGGCTGTTTTTCTTGCAGAAAACCTTACTTTTCTTGTTGTTGATTTCTTGTCCAGAAGCTCTAAGGTAGTTATGTAGGATGTGATTAAATATCAGCATATTCCTTAGGTCTCCCTTAAGAAATACTAAGAGGTCATCTGCAAATGCAAGATGAGAAACCACCTGACTTTTCCCTGCCTTGAATGGTGCTATAAAACCAGAAGAGATAGCATAGTTCAGGCTCCTAGAGAATCCTTCTGACCCAATGATAAAGAGGAGAGGAGAAAGAGGATCTCCCTGTTTGACTCCCCTCTTAATTTTGAAAAAACCATGTGGGCTTCCATTGATGAGCAAAGAAATGTGAGTGGCCTCTAGATTTTGCAGAAGAAGAGCTATGCAATGATCATTAAATCCAAAGGATTTGAGCACTTCTTTTAGATATGACCAAGAAATCTTATCAAAAGCTTTGGCCATGTCAAGTTTAACCATCACATTACCACCTCTGACTTTTGATTCCAACCTGTGCATTAGCTCATTAGTTAATAAGATATGTTCCTCAATACCCTTCCCTTTTTGGAAACCTGCCTTTTCAGGTGATATGATCTTGTCCAGAAGAGGGGAAAGTCTATTAGACAAGATCCTAGAGATAATCTTGCTGAAGAAAGTAGAGAGGGCAATAGGTCTATAATCTCCAATAAACTTAGCCCCTTCAAGTTTAGGAATGAGGATGATATAGGTGCTTCCAAATGCCATAGGGATAGGATGGCCTAGGAAGAATTCCTGAATAGCACTGATAATGTCAACTTTAATAATGTCCCAAAAATACCTGAAGAATTCTCCATTATACCCATCTGGTCCAGCAGAGCTATTAGGATTTAGGTGCCAAATAGCAGCCTTAATTTCTTCTTCCTGTGGCAGTTTGATCATATTTTGATTGTCCTGATCAGTGATAAGAGTTGGGATATGACAAAGGATGGGTTCAAGATTGCCCATAAATTCTTGAGTGTAAGAACTCTCAAAGTGATTGACAATAAAACTGGAGATTTCATTATGATCCACCATCTCCCTGCCTTCATGATTTTTTAGAAGTCTGATGCTAGCCTTTCTTCTTTTGCCTTTGACATAAGAATGAAAGAATTTAGTTGATGCATCTCCATTAGCAATCCACTTAACATTGGCTTTTTGTGACCAATAAGCCTCTTCAATTTTGCATGTTCTCAGTAGCTTGGCATTGGCCAAATTACAGGCCTCTCTATTCACTTCAGATTCCTCATCTTCAAAGTTTTCTTGAGCTTGCAAAGCTGCCTTTTCTGCTTCTTGGACTTTGATAAAGATATTTCCAAAATGAGCATGATTCCAATCCTTAATACTTTTTTTCAAATTTTTGAGTTTAATTGCCAGCCCTCTCATGCCCCTACCATTGCTATAAGAGCTCCAAGCTTTCTTGACCATATCATAAAAACTTTCATTAAGTGCCCAAGCATTAATGTATCTGAAAGGTCTAGGTCTAGAAAAGTGGTAGTTGATGCAGTCTAGAAGAAGTTGCTTGTGATCAGAGGAGGTTATGCCCAAATGATAAAGATAAATATCAGAGTATTGATCAAGGGTGCTTTGATTAATCAGTACTCTATCTAGTCTACGTAGAACTCTCCCCTTGGACCTATTACCCATCCAAGTAAAGATATTGCCCTTAAGACAGGGTTCCAATAAGCAGCAGTTCTGAATACACTCCCTAAAGTCTTCAATACTATGAAGACAGGGAGCCACATGTCCTTGGTGTTCAGTAAGGGAGGTGACTATGTTAAAATCCCCTCCTACAATCCAAGGTTGATCCCCTGGGTCATGATCCACCATAGAGTCCCAGAGGAGAAGCCTATCTGCTCTACAATGTTTTCCATACACAGAGCTGATAAACAAAGGATGATCAGAAGTATTAAAGAGGCATGTAGTGATTTGATCTCCTTCTTGGACCTGTTGGAGATTAAGAGTGTTGCAGTCCCAGAAGATCCAGCACTTATTGAATTGAGTGGAAAAACCATGAGAAAAACCAAGTTTGATTTTATAGTAGTCCAATCTTTTAGCTGCTACAATAGGTTCAAAAATAGCCAGGAAAGAAAATTTGTGAGTCTTGCTAAGAAGAAGAAGTCTGTTGAGGGATGATTTAATCCCACAGATGTTCCAGAAGAGGGCTTTCATTGAGAAAAGGCTACTGAGGAACTCTTATTAGCTGACCTCAATCTTGATTTAATATTGGTGTTGTAAATTGTCTCCATGTCCCTAATTTCCTCCTTTTGGTTATTAATATTTTTATCAGTCACAGAGGGAGGTTCATAGTCCAGCATAATTCCAAGATCTTCACAATCTGACTCATCACTATCAGAATCACATTGAAGGAGAGGGGAGAAGCTAGACTCTTCAATAGTAGGGAGGGGTTTCCAAAGAACCAGAGCCAATTTATTAATCTCAGGATAATTGGGAGGGACAGGATTATGAATAATAACCTCAGCATTATTAATGGGGCCGGGGGGAAGCAGTAGCAGTGGGGGGGACTGTCCTGTAGTTGTTTGGGCATATTCTGATTGGAACAATCCCCAGAGCTTTTCTTTCTCCATACTGGACCTGACCCACCTTTTTTGGAGGTGACCATTGTCCAATTATCCTGGCTGGGCTCTTTTCCCTTACCTATAGAGAAATCTAACTGAATCGGTTCAGTTTGAGCCGGTTTGTGAACATGAGAGTTCTGGGTTGGATCCTTCATCTTTCTGCAGCTGTTCTTCATATGACCAAGCTTCAAGCATGAATGGCAGTAATATGGGACATTTTCATAAATGAGAGGGGTAAATGAATCTTTATCACCTATCTGATGTGCATCTTGGCAGGTAATGGATTAGAGACATTCACCTCCACACAGAACCTAGCCAAATCTGGTCTTGTGAAGTTTAATGTGCTCTCATCCACTTTGAGAGGCCTACCCAAAGAGGATGCAATGTTGAAAAGAGCTCTTTGATCATGCAGGAAAATAGGGAGGTTAGGACAAGAAACCCATACAGGAACAATGGGACAGTCCACCCCCTCCTTGTGATCATGAGTCCATTTGGTAACAACCATTGTTTGACCCCCAACTTGCCAGGTTTGTCTAAGGAAGATACGCTGATAATCATCTTCAAGCTGGAAGTTAATGAGTACCTGATTGGAAGAAAGTTTTCCAAATGTGAACTCTCCTTGAAGTCCAAGTTTCTGCAAGAAATTCTTCATCACTGGGTATGGAGGCCTGCGACTGAAAGTGCCAATGAGAGCATTCTTGAATCTCCTTGAAAGTAGTTGGATGTCATCAAAAGAGAAAGACACTGATGGCACCCCTTTGTAAAAGCCTTGAGTAACACCTTGTAATTTTTCTTCTTCTTTGAATGTATTGAGAACTTCAGAAAAAAGTTTCTTCCGGCCACTAATTCCGGCACTCACTGCCGGCGGAATCTCTCTCTCACTAGACATTTTTATATATATATATTATATATATATATTATATATATATATATATATATATATATATATTATATATATATATATATATATATATATATATATTATAATATATATATATATATATATATATATAATATATATATATTATATATATATATATATATATATATATATATATATATATTATATATATTATATATATATATATATATATATTATATATATATATATATATATATATATATATATATATATATATATATATAATATATATATATATATATATATATATATATATATATATATATATATATATATATATATATATATATATATATATATATATATACGGATCATTGGCAAAGGACCTTGAATGTTGTTTGATATTTGAAAGGGTGTCCTCGACGAGGTATTCTTCTGTCTTCCACAAATAATTTATATTTGACGGGCTGGTGTGATTCAAACTAGATAGCGTGTCCAATCACTCGTAGATCTTTGACACGATGGTTTGTTCAACTTATATTAAATAATAAAATCAAAACATTTGAAAAACTTTTAGTATTAGAGTTAAATTAATTTTAAAAAAACTATATAGAAACAAATATTTAAAAAATAAAAAATATAAGCGGTCCACCGGTCTGGACCGAAACCCGTTGGACCGGACGGGACCAAAAAAATGAGGAGAGAAGACCGGACCGGACTGGTCTGATCCGATTTTGGCCGGGTTTCGAGTCGGTCTGGGTCCTGACCGAATAATGCACACCCTTAGAGCAACTCCAATCATGGGCATCTGAAGAAGTAAAATGCTTATAACTACCAGTTTTACCTTTTTTCATAAATATTGCCCTCCAATCAGAGATGTATGTGAGGGAGTAAAATACCTTCATCACTTCCAAAGAGGTAAATATACCTTCATCAAGAAGAAGAGGTAAAGGAAGGAAATAGGTGGTTGGCAGGGGCGGGTACTAATGAAGAAGGAATTAATGACCAAAACCTAACATTTTGCAAGCAATAAATTAAGAAGCCGTAATTCTATGTTATAAAATGTATTTCTTAATCAAATCTTCAGTATCCTTAATCTTGTAAATTCCAAAAAAAATCAATGGTACACCCATTCTCATCTCTTTAACATACAAGTCTAGTGTTTGGGGGAGTCACTGAGCTAGAAGGTCTTGGAGAAGGAAAATTAGTTGGGGAGTTTCTTCTCTCTTTTAGTTTTGAAATATTTATCAACTAATTTTTCCCCATTAATGTGTGGAGATGAATTTTTTCTTTCTTTTGCTTTTTGGGAAGGTAAATTTGATATTTGGAGAGGTAAATGAGATATATACCTCTCCAAGATACCTCCCACCATTAGAGCAACTCCAATGGTAAGAGGTATCTTGGAGAGGTATATATCTCATTTACCTCTCCAAATGATCAAGTTTACCTTTCCAAAAAGTGTGCAACTCCAATGAGGGAAGGTAAATCAAAAGGCAAAAGAGGGAAAAAAATCCATCTCCATACATTATTGGGAAAAATTTAGTTGATTTACCTTTTTAAATCAAATTTTAATTATTAGAAAAGAAAATATACAATCTTAAAAAAATCATGGGGAGGTAAATTTGAGGTTTGTTGCCTTTGTTTCTTCTTGATTAAAATTTTAAATTTAAAGATTTTATAAAAATACAACTAATTTATTGGGGAAAAAATTAGAATGTCAGTTTTGAAATAATTAAATATACATTATGTCTAATTGCACATGTAAAATTATAAATACCCGAATAGAAAAAACTTAAAAATACAGAGTGCAAAATTAAAAAGCAAAGTATCATTTTTTTGTTAATTCTTGACTCGTTAAGTTTTACAGTTACAAAGATACAAATTAAAAATTTATAATAATACATTTAAGCAAAAATACAATAACTATAGTAATTGATGAAATAAATTTAAAAGGTGGGAAAAATTGATATAACTCCCCAAATGAAGAAGGTAAAGATGCCTCTTCAAAATTGTAGAAGGTATAATGGCTCATTAGAACATCTCCAATGGATGTGCTAAAAATTGGAAAGCTAAATGCTATTTTAGCTTCCCAATCGTGATTTAGCATTCTACTTTTCTACCACCTCTCCAACCACATCATTTATTTTTTAAATTTTTATAATAATTTAGAATTATTTTATAATAATATTTTTCCACCAAATTTTGACTCCAAAGTCAAAATCAATTTGTGGGGTGCAATTGAAGGGGTTGGGGGTGCGTTTGGGTCGGAGCTGGGTGGAGGGGTTTACCGGGGGTTAGGGGGGTAGGAACCGTCAATTTACGAACACGGCACCGGAGCTCCCCCGGGTCATCCCATGACATTGGTTCTCAATGTCATGGGAACCTTGCTCATTTTATTTATAGCATATAATGATCATCTATGTATAGAGTATGTAAAGTTAAAAATAACTAATGCTCTAAAATTTAAATGACCCATTGGAGCTCTACTTTATCTACAGTAAAATGTAAACCATTTATTTTTTAGATGGACTATGCTACACTTACACCAAAAAATATACCTCATTTGTACACCACAGACTTGCACAATCATTTCGATGGTTTACACCGACACAAGTGTTAAAAGGTATATATCACAAATATTTTCTTTACCCTTTCATATACCCCTCTCATTGAGTTGCTCTTAGAGTTGATTTAAGAAGTGATTTGAGACTAAACTTTGAGAGCAATAGTAAATTAATAAGAAAAATGCTAGGGGTACACCAAAGGTGTACCCCATATGTCCCCCACCCCCTCCTTGTCCACTAAAAAAGGCAAAAAAAAAATTTAAAAAAATAAGTAAATAAAAATAAAATAAAAATGTGTGGTAAAGAAAAGGGTGGTGTACATTTGGGGTACACCAAAGGTGTACCTTGCTCAATTAATAATGATTAATGCGTACAGATAGGATTATGCTATGTGTACTCCAAGGTTTGTACCTCAATTTGTACCCCGCAGTTTTGCACCAACACTTTGTGTTGGTGTAAAACTAATTTTCGTTAAATGCACCAACATTTGTGTCCGTGTGAATTTTTATTAACGCACCAACACTTGTGTCGGTGTAAACCATCGAAATGTTTATGCAAACTTATGGTGTACAAATGAAGTATATTTTTTTGGTGTAAGTGTAGCATGGTCCGTACAGATAGGCAGACAAGGCCCAAATTAGGATCGGATAAGCAAGCGGCCCCGTTATCTGTTTGTCCGAATGTTCGGCCTACTTACAGGGGAACGATGAGCTTAGAGGGAGGTGAGAAAAATTCGAGCAGGAAGACGAAGGAGGAAACCATTTTCTACGAACTCAGAATCACCACGCGCGCGTTTTGACCAACGTGTTCACGCGTACATACCCGCGCATATCTAACCCTCTTCATTTCGACGCATTATTGCATGATATTTCTGTTCAATCACGAGCTTCAAATGCGTCCATGGCTCCAGTTGTGTTGTTGTTCTAGGGCATTGCGTTCGTTCCCTTATATTGAATTGAGTTATTCCTCCTTTGCCTCCAAAACCTAACCCTAGAATTCGCCGCGACCTTCCTGGAAGATATAATTCTTCACTTGGATTGCAATTGGAGCATTGTGCTCCCCATTTCAGGTATAACCTTTTTTGTGTTTCAGCTCTGGGGAGTTTGGTATGTAACCCTTGAATTTGGATGGTGTTTGGAATTGCCAGTTAGTGTTGTTGGTCAGGTGTGGAATGTGAAATTGGAACTCTTCATACTTTGCTTTAAATGCTGCAAGGTTTTGCTTGCTGGGTTACGTGCAGGGTTACGTCAATGTTCCATATTGGAGCGTAACTTAATGCCAGGACTTGAGTATATCTTTGTGCGCCAGCTGTGGAGTTGTGATTGTTTGGAGCTTTTGTCTTTTTAGTTTTTACATTCGTGCGGCTAGCTGGAGCTGCTCGGGTAGCATTTTTTACCTTCCTGCTAATGCTCATGGCACGTACATGGCTACTAAACGTATCCTTTGCATGCACTATGCTGCAGCTGCAGGACGGGGATTCACTTTTTGGTACTGTTTGATATGCTACCTCTGGCAGATATCTAGTAGCGGGCGCAATCTAACAAATGTGTGGGGTACATTCCATAAATGGAATGTCTTTTGCCCAGGATATTGCTATGATTTCTAACCTGACTTTGATTGATATTTCTATAAGGAAAATAATCAAAACAGGCACCTCTTTTTTAGCTTTCCTATTCCTTGGATTACCTTTACTTATATTAATGCTCTATCTCTCTCCTTTTGAATAATTTGGTATTTTGGTCCAAGCGCATTGCATGTTCCTGGCTCCCAGTACTCCTGTAGAGTTGGGTCCTTGTTTTTCTTCCATTCTGTCTGGAATATCTAAAATTAGGCTTTCATCTACTATTGTTATCTTTTGTTTCTTTTTGTGGTGAAAACATTCTGTGTGATAGTAATCTAGTACTCCCTCTTTCACACAATTTTCTTCATACATTCCTTTTTTGGGCTCTCCCAAAATTTTCTTAGCATTTCCTTTTGGTATTATGTCTTTCCTTTCTAAATAAACCTCAACCACAATTTTATTTTCTAAATAAGAAGTAAGAAGAAAGAAGAAAAGTATGGGACAGAGGGAGTAATATCCAACCCTTGGTTTCTGCCTATCCATTTCGCATAGACATTTTTTGTCACACATGCATGTAACTGGACTTCACATTGATGTTTCCCTGGAATAGACTGCTGTAACTGTTCAACTATTGGCTCATATTTAAGAATGATGGAAAATGACATTAATGACTAACATATGTGGATGACAAGATTACACTAGATTGCCTCCAACAATCCTACCAACAGTCCTACCAACAACGTAACCAACCTTACATCCCATGCCTTCAGGAATTTAGAAATGTTGGAACAGAGTCCATAGTAAGATAGGATCTTTAGGAGGATATGCTTCATTTTATGTGCAACTGTGCAAGTTGACCACTTTTCAAGGAAACAATCGACAAGTCAGTCATTCAACTATTTGAAGTTTCAGTTTCTTTTAGGTTGTTTTATAGCAACTATCATGTTTTAGCTTCAACTTTATAGAGGCATTTCAAAAAGCAATTAGCATTAGACCTTTCTTTTCTTCGTCTCCTTTTATGTGCTTCAACTAGAACTCGTTGGACTGACATCAGTAATTCTGTATCCAGCCATTTTAGTTTAAGTAAAAATGTATAAATACAAACGTTCTTCCCATGCAGTATAGTATCTTAGTTACCACCTGGTTGTGATTTTGCTCTTGGAATTTCAGTTAAGGCTTGCATTAATGGGAGATGCGTAGCTGGTGCCGTTAAGGTGGGAACACATGGACATGATGCAAGATCTATTCTTGTAGTCAATGCCGAGGTTTATTCGATGGTTGGAGTTGGTATTGATACCAAAACCTCTCCACGGGGAGCAGCTATCAAGAAAACTCAAGACAAGCTCAGGTAATGCTAGCAGAATTTTTGGTCTTCATGCTCGTTTATCTTGGGCTTTTTGATATCGTTCACATGTCTTTTTCATTTCAAACATGAAACAACTTTCTTGCTTAAACAGACAGGAGTATGATGTCCTAGAAGAAAGGATAAAAGAATTGGAATTTCTTCAGAAAGTATGGAACTTCGCTTTCCTCCTAATTTAAACCAGATTCTTAACCTCGAATTGTGAATAGTTTATTTCTTCTATCTGCAGGGAGGCGATCCGCTGAACTTCAAACTTGGACATACTGTTTCAGTCAGTGTCCCGTCCACCTCACTAACTGATCAACAAGTAGATCAGTTTGTGGCTAGGTATTCAGATTGTAAATTTGCAATACCACTTGCTCTTCCCTGATTACAAGTAAATTATCTACTTTTTTTCATTCTAGTGAGACAAAAGGCAGTTTCCCTTTCACTGCTTCACCTCAAGGGGACTCTGTCGAAAGTAGTGGTCGACCAGGGAGTAGTCAACCATGCGAACCAAATAGTGCTGATAACCCCAATCTATTTAATGGTGAAAATAAATTCATTGAAGGTGAACGGACTTTTAGATGTGTTAGAAATAATATTGCTCTTCAAGCAAAGTCAACCCAGATGGCTGGAACTCATAATGTCAAAGAATTGGGGGACTCTGTAGCTCTTGGAGTTCCAAGAAAAGCATATAAGCGGCGTTACCGGACCAGACCTAGTCGTGATGGTGCTAAATCAAATTCAAATGATGTCCATACTTGTGGTGGGCCTTCATACAGTGTCACCAATGATTCAAAAGGATTACTATTTGATTTAGAAAAACAGTGGAGCCGTAACATTACTGGGCAGACTACCAGCTCAAATGGTGTTGTGACCTCTAAAGCTGTACTTTCTAATAATCATTATATGGTTGAGTTGGACACTATGAAGGCTGCCAAGCCAGTGAATGAAATGGAGAAAGTTTGCCAGCCAAATTATGTTTCAGATATTGTTTTTTCTATGGATTTGATAAATAGCCAGATAGATCAACGCTCAGTAGGTGTTTGTCAAGAAAGTCCTACTGAGATGGCTCTTGAAGGATCAGAACTGTTGTCAGTTAAAGAGAAAGGAGGGTTTGGGGGTCTTGAAACTCAGTTGTCACATATGGAAAAGGTTGATGATCAGGCTAGTTCCAGACAAATGTATGGATCTAGTAATGCAAAGAGTGATATGAAAACCATATCAATTGATCATAAACGCATCAGTGCAGCATTGGCCTCTAAGGTTTTAGATTCAGCATCATCTTGCACTCAGGCCAGTCTTAGTCTTAATGGAAAGAAAGATACTGAATTCTGTATAGACCCTAGAAATATAGATTCAACTGGGCATCTGAAGGATCAAACCCCTATTGCCGAAAGGAATTGTGTCTTAGAAAACAATGTAGTCAAACTTGTGAAAGATATCAAAGCTGATGGAATTTGTGGTTTTGTTCGTGAGGAATGCAGTTCCGTTCAAAAGAATCATAAAGAGAGTGGATTTGGACCAGAACTAGTGGACTTAATTAGAAATGAATCTACCTTGCAAAGTGGGATAAAAGATGAAGTGGTTACTTGCAAAGAATCAATTAGTCCTGCTGTATTGAAAACAGAGGTAATACAAAGTTTCTTTGTAAGTGTCAATTCCAACATTCAAGATAACAATGTATGCAGTGACCTGGGTTCTTTTGATTCCTCTGTTCCATATCATACAAAGGATGCAGAAATAGTTGGAATTTCTAGCGCGTTCTATGTGGGACCTCAATCTGAGATCAAGATCAATCTTGTGACTAGAGGCGATGAAGATTCAATCTTGGAAGAAGCACAGATTATAGAGGTTGCCCTTTTTAATCTTAGAGAAATTTTACTCATGTTTTTAAATTTCAAGAATGTCATGTGTATATGTAAGTGTTTGCACGCGCACATGGTTTTGCCCACACCTACAGAATACTTTTATGATTTGAAGTGCTGACAGAATTTGAAATTCAGGAAAAGCGTAAGAGGATCATAGAGTTATCTTCTGTAAACACCTTGATAGAGAGTTGTTGCAAATCTCACTGGGATTTTGTACTTGAAGAGATGCCATGGATGGCAAATGATTTCGTGCAGGTACAATGGTTTTTGAAATCCTTTTTAAAAGCTTTCTGACTTTTGAGGAATGTATTCAAGCCTGCACTTATCATGTAATGTATAAAAAATAATGAAGTGATTTTTTCGGGGGTACATGTTTCCAGATTTAGCACCCTACTGTGTTGTAACTGTCTCAATTCATATAGGAGCGACTTTGGAAGATATCGTCTGCTTCTCGAGTGTCTTATCATGCTGCAACCACCTCTCAGTTATGGTTTCAAGAAATCAATGATAGTTGGAAGCATAAAAAATTATCTCACACTTTGGCTAAGGCTGTTACGGAATTCTGGCGATCAGTGAAGGTAAATTATCTCATAATATCTTTTTTATAATTCAGCGCCCATTGCCAATGTAGCTAAAAGAATCATTTTCTTACAATGTTTTAGCTTCAGGTAAATAATGGACTAAAAAAAATGGCACATTCAACCTCTCCTGCTTCTTACTTTCTATTAAGTCTAGGGTAATAGATGCAGCAGTGCATCAAGGGTCAAATGGAAACAGCCACCCTGTTATTTACAGGGGTAATAGGATTATACTGGATTTTTGTAGTTGTTGCTGTATCTTTTTTATAGCTCTATGGACATAGTGAGGGTGCAATGACACAGTGATAGTTATCTTGTTCTGGCTGCATCTGTGGTGTATTTTATTCTTCTTCTGGTTTATTGCTTTGGTTGTGGTCCCATACTATTTTGTTTGTTTCAAGCGCACTGCCAAAGCCTCTATCTTAGAAAGTTTGTTGATATTCTGTCAAGTATTTATGTTACTTAAAGTTTTGAATACATTACTTTATTTAAATAAAAAAACAAAAAATGAAATGCAGAATTGTGTGGTATTTTTCCGAGACCGTTTCCGTCACATGTGGACTATACGCATTCTTGTAGTGTTTCATGTTCTAAATTTATTTAAGCATGCATGCTTAACTGAAATTGCTTGCCATGTATACAAGCACACGATTTTGTGACATACATTTATCTTTTAGATTTCACATCCATTGCTAATTGAGCCAAAAGAATCATTATTGACAATGTTTTCACTTTCGGATAAATAAGGGACTAAATCAAAATGGCATTTTAGACTTCTTTTACTTCTTACTTTTTTGAATTTTGGGAAGTACATACCATAGTTCTAAAAACCGGACCGGCTAGTTCACACCGGTAATCCATCACTAGTCTGGTCCAGTTTGGCCAATCACTCTTTCAAACTGTTTCTTACATTGAACCACGGCAAACCGGATTGAACCAGCCAGTTCACACTGGTTCTGATTTACAGAATAACCCTAAATTTTTAACTGCAACTTATATGGTACAACCGGCTGTACCTATCTTTTGGTACAGCCGGCTGCTGAAACGAAGCGCGCGATCAAGAACGTGGGGAGCACGGTGATGGCGTTCGTCAATCGGGGAACAAAGGGAGCATAGCGATGGCAAACCCTTGCTGCGTCGATGGGGGAACGAAGGGAACATGACGATGGCGAACCCTAGCTGCGTTGATCGGGGAATGAAGGTCTAGCTACGTCAATCGAGGATGAGGCTGAAGCAGTGAGTGCAACGGAACCCTATTGCGAATCCGCAGAATGGAGGTGGGGTGGCGGCATTTGAAGCAGCACACAACGACGGCAGCGGTGGTCTGCTTCGAGATGGAGTTGGTGGTGGTGTGCTATGATGCCGTGAGTATTTCCTAAATAAAATTAAGTTACATGCAAATGAACATTTTATATTATTGTAGTGAACATTATGTTGTTTTCAAATATGTATACATATATTTTTATAGGTGTGAAAATGAGTATTGTATCTTGCATATGAACATTTGACGGATATAGAACTAAAATAAAAATATATTCAAAATAAATATTTTGTTGCTTAAAAATGAGTATTAGTCAGTTGTACCTTGAGCTAGGTACAACTGGTTGTACCGTATACAAACTTAGAACTGGTTACATGATTCAATTTTTGGCAAGTTACCCCTTCTAGCAGTTCCATTTCAAGCTTCCATTCAAAGACCTCCTTTGCTCTTTGAAGTTGAACAAAGTCTCATGCTTCTCTAGCACCCCAGAGCGCGGCTGAAGATACCATAACCACAGCCTTTGAGGATTGAAGGTGTAGGAGAGCTAGGGTTGTGGGGGGGGGGGGGGTCTCTATAATTGCAACTCATTCGTGATTTGCACTTCTTCATGTACTTCCCAATCGCTTGCTCTGGTCTCACAAGAACAATAGAACAAGTTTTAAAATTGGGCAGCAGAGAGTGAAAGAGTATCAGCAGAGTAGATGATGTAGATCTGTATCGTGGAGGGGAAAGAGAAGCTGGTGAAAGGGACTTTCAGTATTAGGGGCGAGATGACTAAACGTAATGCCATGTTTAGGTTTGTAATGCATTGCATACTAAATTGAATTTGATTAAAGCTATTAACTGTAACATGCCTTTTACAGAGTAATACCGAGTAGGCAAGTACTACTGTACTATCATGAAGGGATTATGATACAGTAGGCATCTAGGGGAACTTTTACCCTTCTTTGTACTTTTTATCATATTTTTGAAAATTTGATCAGACTATATTTGCAATTTGATACTCCATATTATTAACAGTTTAATTTGTAGAACAAAGTATGTATTAATGTAGTGTTTTAAGAAATGTGTTTGAACCACTGGTTTGACCAGTGAACCTGTATACTCACCGGGTTGTTTTTGGAAACTATGGTAAATACAACCATACATCAGGAATCTATTGAAAACAACCTGTCCGTTTTTACATGGAGTAATGACATGTACATCTTGATCCCCTAAAACCCAACTATGTTGGGAGTATGTTTTGTTGTACTTATGTTGTGAATTTGATTTCAAGTTTTTTTATTTGTTCAATTTTGTGTGGCTTCGTTGAGATAATGGATCATTGGATTGTGTTGTACTATTGTAGCCTTTTGTAAGTTTTGTTGCGGGCTCCCATTGTCGTATAAACAGATTCAATATTTTTTATTTGTCCCAAAATAAGGGTTCACATCATTTTTATGGAAGTAGTTGTGTGACTCATATAACTTCTGTCCTTTTCTTGACTTCCAACCACATGATCTCACATTTTTTAATAAATGTCCATGTTCCAATGTGGAACCTTATTTTGGGATGAAGGGAGTTTATGATATATTTATTGTTATTGTTGTTATTATTATTAGTATTATTATTATTGGCTTCTCCAATCGACATTGCGGTGCCACTGCCTTTTTAGGACACCTATGGTGCCCCATTTGCTGAATTGATGGTTCCTACCCCCTAAATGACGGTCACCCCTGCCCCTCCTTGGATTGCTGATAGGAAATTCTTGGTATCCAATCAGCAATCCAGGGGGTAGGGGTGGTGGTGGTGGGGGGTAGAGGGTAAGAACCATCAATTTTAAGAATGAAGTGTCGTAGGTTCCCCATTTAGAGCCGGTGTCAGCCGTTGACACTCAAAGTGAGTGTCCCTAGAACCTCACTGTTTTATTACTACCTCCATCCCACTCTCTTTGTCCACTTTTGACTTTTAGAACTGTTCATCTAAGCACTTTGACTCATCAAATTCTCTCAATGTGTAAGCCTAAATATAGTCATGTGTGATCTTGTTTGATTTGTCTTAACATATAGATTATTAATATATAATTTTTATAATTTTTTAATATACAAATTACAAGATAAAATGGATTAAAGAAGTGCATTGGATGGTGTGCCAAAAGGTAAGTGGACAAAGAGAGTGGGACGGAGGGAGTATTAATGTTAATAATAAGCACTATTTGCCTTCAAAAAGCTCAATTTTCTAACAGATAATTTAATTTCTTTTAGTTAGATTACAATATTTCTTGCTTGTAGACCAATTTTGATGATGCATGCTAAAGATCATAAGATGACCGGAATATGCTGAATTTAATTCTTATGCCAACACCTCTAGTTGTTATTGGTCAGTTCATCTTATAGAGAGATCATAAGCACTGGGTAAAATTTGTGCTTGTTGGGTACATTTCAGACTTCAGGGATCAAAGTGTTAGTCTCTTCCCAACCCACAGTCCACCCAGAATGATTATGGGTTGGAATAAGTGGCTAAACAATGGGGTTGTACTGCTTTAGATGAGGTCAGTAATTGATCAAGGGCATGTTGGGATGATTTAGATACTTTGGATCATTTAAATATGTACTCAGAATAAAGATAGAAGATTATTAAGAAAACAACATGTGCTCATGTGTTGATAATTTCATTTTTTAATAAACAAGATTTTTTAAGAACGGAAGTTCAAGGGATACCCCAAGCCAATATATAAAGTACACTAGAATAAAATAACACACTATACTTTCACCAGTATATTTGAAACTGATCCATTGGAGAATTCAGGCATTACGATTTACGAGCAAGTTATCAATGCGTGGAATTGTCATCTTTACTTTTTCTCTCTTTTTTATGACTATTCATATCTGTTGACTTTTCATTATTTGAACATTATTTTTTTAGGACTAAGGGGAACTTTGAGTTTCTCATTGCTCCTCTTTGTAACGTGTGCTTTTAAAATTAGTGGCAGGGAATGAATAAAAAGGCTGAGCTGCAAAGCCCAAAAAAAGATAGTGGTCACACTATAAAGGAATATGCTGTGGAATTTCTGAAATGTAATAATTTTGATGTTCCAGACAGCCTGAATCAAGCTCCTGTAACTCCTGAAATCGAAGTATGGATGAGCCCCTATAACTTGTATACTTTTGCTAGTTCAATCTATTCTACTTATTGATTTCTACTCCCGGTCCCATAATTGTGTTCCTGTTTTGACTTGGCTTGCCTTTTAATAAAGTAAAATTGTTTTGTTGAAATTTGTTTAAAGGGGGGAGAAATAATTTCAACCACGAAAACTTTTCAGTAAAGGAAAGGGGACAGAATTTTGAGATGGCTTAATTAGGTAAGAAGGAACAAAATTATGGGACGGAGGGAGAATGCTTTTCTCTTTATTTACGTACTTTGGTTATTTGACGAACTTTGATTATTTTGACAAGTATTGTTGTCATATTATTGGTTGACAAATCGGCGATGCGTGGGGGGGGGGTTAGGAACCATCAATTTTACGAACGGAACACCGTAGGTGCTCCAATTTGAATTGTCATAATATGACATTATGACTTGTCAAAAGAAGGGGGTCACACTTTGTTACTAATGGATATATGGGCCATATATTTTAGAATTTGCTTAAAGACTGCTCGTTTAGTCATGCAATGATTGAATGTTGTAACCCCACATTATTCCAGGACAATCTTTTTTATACAGTATCACCTGGTGCTGCTGAAACATACAGAAAAGCTATTGAATCTCAAGTATTACAATATGAGGTAATTATACTATTATATTACCTGCCTGTTCCCCAATGGATTATTATACAAACACTTGGTTCTTAATTAATTTTCCTTCTGTCCCACTCCCACTTTATTTGTCGTAAACCAAACATTCCTCATTTACTTTGAACACCAATACCTTTTACTTCTCCTTATCCATCATTTCTCCCTCATACATTTAAAAATATTTTGATGTACCCCTCCATTTGAGGGGCAGTTCTGGAAAGTGACTTTCAATTTTTTTTTCATTAACAACCATGCTAAAAGTAAAGAGACATTATAATATGGGACAGAGGCAATTATTAACAGGCCTATGACAAATTGTTGGGACTATTACATAAATACTGCTTGTGTCATCTGACATTTGATGGTTTTTGTGTATATTTAATGTTGTCTCATCGTAGCCTGTTTTAAATTTTTATGGTCTACAATATTTCAAAGACCCTACTTTCGTGGGATTCCATTGGGTTGTTGTTGTCACATTCTGTGTGTTGACTTTATTCAATAAACTTTTATTTTTGAGCTCTTGTCGGATGAGGCTTGACAACTAGGAATTACAATAGTTGTATAATGCTGGGATATGTCATTTTGTCTGTGGAACATCTGGCTATGCTCTAATAATACACTCTCTTCTTGAGATGACTAACTGAAAATTCTTAACTGCCATATTTGTTGATGGATTTGAGGTTCTTATACCTTTTTGGTTGGTCTTTTCATCATTTCTATGTATGATTTCTTTCAGAAAATTCGCTCAAAAGTGCAAGAGGGACTTGAGACATCTGCATGTGAGACTATAGCTGGTTTGTTCTTCAGAAATTATGTGATGTCTGCATGATTTATGGTTAGCATTTTTGTTAACAATTATTTTTTCCTTCTTTAATCATGTTCTTCAGATTATGCATATGAAGAAGATGAAAGGGAATTAACAATGCATGATATGCCAGTTGCCTTTTGTAGAAGTAACTCTTCTAGGTTTTCCCAAAAGAGGAAATTATATATGAACGCTTACAGTGGAAGGTCATATGCCATTGTTGCTGATTTGTCATTCACTGAGTGCAAGGAAAATAAAGTAGGGAGCCAACGATCTAAGCCTCACCGTAAATGTCCCACCACTAGTCTTAATGTGTCCTTCCCAAGAAATTGCGTTCGGACTTGCTATGGATCAAGTGTGCTTAGTCCTTTTAATGCCGGGACATCAAGTCTTCAGGTGTCTCCGAAGACAGATGCCTCTAGTGAAACCAGCTCATTTCAAGATGATCAGAGTATTTTGCATGGTGGATCACTTGTACCAAACAGTGTAGAGGTTGAATCTGTTGGGAACTTTGAGAAGCGTCTTAAATGTGATTTTTCTGAAGTATCTATGAAACCAAAAAAGAAAAAAGTGAAGTATCCGGTATTTGATAGCTCATTGTCTCTGTAGACTAATATCAATATTTGAATGTGCTGTTTGGCTTCAAGTTTTTGTACTGCTGTTTACATCACTTCTTCTTTCTAGGGCTCTTCATATGAACAGAGATGGCTCCCTGATTCTAATTTCCAAATTGAGCAGGTGATCCTCATTTTCCTATATATTTTGCGTGGACTAGTGTCCCAACATATTGGTCTGAAGTTCTTTTCATGTAGTACTACAATGCTAAGCTTTTTTTGTCCAAATCTCTCTTACTCTTTAAACAGTCATTTGTAATTCTCTTTGTTTTTCTTCACTCCAATTGTACTGGGATCATTTTGATGGGCAATCGATGACATATGTTATTGAATGGAATTGCTTCCCATGTCCCATCTTTTTGGGACATGAGGGAGTGACATGGAAATTAAGAAATGCAAGATTGTGTGGTTGATGCTAAAAAGTAAGATAAATTAAGATGGATGTGACTTGCACAAATATACCCAAATATGGTATGAAACAAATAGTGGGATGAACAAAAAAGTAACATAGCGAGTATGAACTAGTTTTATCAAACTTCTATTTTTAAATTTTAGGCATTTTGGTTATGTATTCTAGCTAGGTTTTCATTTTTACATATGTAGTTGCTGTTGAGCTGTAAAAAATCTTCAAGAGTTCTTGTCTTACCTAGAACTCTTCAATATTCTTTTTGCATTTTTATCTTACTTAAAAGAAGCTTTACTAAATTATGGCTGGGTGTACAAGCTTAAAATAAATAATCACTCCTTCCTGCAAAGTACTTCACAGTTTGGCTTCATGGAGTTTAAGAAAAGTGTGGAAAATTAACTGTACAACAACAAACCCTCACACAGATTGGGGAGGGTACATGTACACAGACCTTGCCCTTACCAGGGAGTAGAGAGTTTGTTTCATACAAACTCAGTTAAAATTGAAGTGTGTTGTTGAAATTTGTTTACAAGAGAGATAAATGGTGAGCCACATATCCCTTTCATTGACAGGAAATGAGAAAACTGTGAATTTTATTTTGGGGAGGGTACATGTACACATACCTTGCCCTTACCAGGGAGTAGAGAGTTTGTTTCCTACAAACTCAGTTAAAATTGAAGTGTGTTGTTGAAATCTGTTTACAAGAGATAAATGGTGAGCCACATATCCCTTTCATTGAGAGGAAATGAGAAAAGTGTGAATTTTATTTTGAGACAAAAAGAAAGTGTGAAACTAATTGTGGGACAAAGGTAGTGTTTCATACTGTAGGTTTTATATACTCCTTTTGTCCCTCTAAATGGTTCCACATTGCAACAACCGTAGGTATTAAGAAAGATGAAATTTTGTGCTTGATATTTATGCTGATATGAGAGGAATAATATAAACTACACAAGGAGAGAAGTAGAACTCTTTTGGGACTGACCAATACATCATGAAGATTTTTTTATAGTATATATACAATTTAAACCATGAAATCTTTTCCAGTTTCAGGGAGATTATTCCAGAAAGAGGTTAGAGCATCATCAGTTTGAGTCTAATGGCTGCAATGGTAATGCCTCTAACTCTAAATAAGTCACTGGTTTTGTTATTTAATGTATGTGACTATATGTGTGTTTTTTCCTTCGCTTATGCCTTGGAAACTGTTTCTATTTTGAAGGTATAAACCGTATAATTAATCAGCACATTCCAAAGAAACCAAAGATAATGAGGCCATCCCTGGAAACTAGTTCTGAATATAACTCTCCAATCACTGGATCCGCCCCATCTCCCTCTGCATCGCAATTTAGTAATATGCCTAACACCAATAAGTTTACAAGAATGCTTACTGGTCGTGATTTAAGCAAGAAGGCTAAAAGTTTGAAGGTATTTGGAAAAGTTAGCTAAAGTGCTGAACTGCATGGGGCCTTCATTTTACAATTGATATTTATACTTTTCACCTTCACGTCAGGTGAAGCATTTATCCATTTATAAACACTTACTGTCCTGACATGTATTGCCCTTTTCAGATGCCTGCTGGTCTGGCTGGTTCAGGAAGTCAGTGGTCACCATTTGAGGACCAGGTTGAATGTTTTGATCTTTGGTTATGTTTTTCTCTTTGCTTTCTGTCCATGTAAGGATTTAGATAATGAAATAAAATGCAATGACAGGCATTAGTGGTTTTAGTGCATGACATGGGCCCGAACTGGGAGCTTGTAAGTGATGCTATAAACAGCACTTTGGACTTTAAGGTGAGCAGCTAAGCATCTAATATCGTTTTTGAACATGTATTGTCAAGTGTTACAACCTACAAGCAGTGTTGCTATGCATGCAGTGCATATACCGCAAACCCATGGAATGTAAAGAACACCACAAGATATTGATGGTAAAAAATGCTAATGGGGCTGATAGTACTGAAGAGAGTGAAGAGACGAGATCTTCTCAACCTTATCCTTCGACTTTACCTGGCATTCCTAAGGCAATCCTTTTCTGTACATTCCTTTTCTTTTTTGTAGGAAATCAGTTTAAGAATTGCCTTTCCATCATCTCCGATGGAGCCAAAATTTCACCATTTTTTGGCTTTGGGGTGTGATGGAATAAATCAAAATGGATCTCTAAACTATCTGCGCTTCTTTAATTAATGAAGTAGCAGTTAGTCAATCAATGCAACTTTCGACGTTGAGCTGGGGGTCTCTTTGGAAACAGCCTCTCTACTTTCAAGTAGGGGCAAGGTCTGCGTACACACACCCTCCCCAGACCCTACTCTTGTGGGATTTAACTGGGTTGTTGTTGTTGTTCAGTTTAAGAATTGCAAGAAATCATGTGTTGTGGTCTGGTGTCTTGTAAAAAACCACACTAACCACCTCCTTGCGTGATGAACTTTAGAGATTAATAATACATGATCTGTGGATAAAATTATCGGTTAGGGTCAAATCACACTGGTCAAAATTTGGACCCCATATGTCAACAATTTTTTTTGGGGGGGGGGGGGGGGGGGGGGAAGAACAGAGCACTGTAGGGTGCTAAAATTGGCCAATGTCATAGGATGACACTGGTAGCCAGTGGCACTATGATTCTTAAATTTGATGTGACTTACCTCTGTCCCATAAAAGAGTCATGTTTAGGTATAATTTTAAAATTTTCTTGAGGTACAACTATTGGAAACCATTATTTATAGCTATATTTTTAAAACTTAACGATGGTTTAACTATACTTAACACACTCAACTTTTTTGAGACAATTTTGTAATAAAAAAACATTAAATATGATAGAATTTAGATCCTGTCGTTCAAATATGACTTTTTCCCGGGCCAAAAATAACTTTCCAAACATGATTTTTTGGGACGAAGGGAGTAGTACTTTTGAAAACTATTATTCACTTGACAAATATGGTTCATGTAACATGTGCAATGACTATTACAGGGAAGTGCCAGACAATTGTTTCAGCGTTTGTTGGGGCCTGTGGAAGAGGCTACATGCAAATCTCATTTTGAGAAAATCATCCTGATTGGGCAGAAATATTTGTTTGGCAAGACTCAGGTACCATTTTTGATAACTTAGAAGTTTCTCAATAAATGTATTAGACACCACTGTTTGCAATTAACTTCACACTTTTCTTACTCTGTTTGTCCTAAAATAAATTTCACACTTCTTTCATTTCCTCTCAAGGAAAGAAATCTTGTGTCTCACAACATTTCTCTTTTCTAAACCAATTTTAAGCACACTTTACTTTTCAACACTTTTGTTAAACTCTGTAATGTGAAGTTAATTATGCGACAGAGTATATATTGCTCATTTTTTTAGATTCAATATGTATCTGTCATATGTTGTGTTCTGAGTGGTGAGAGCATTTTGTTCAGAGGGCTACTGAACTACACCATCCCTTAAAGGTCCATAATTTCCTCTCATGTACACCTTAAACTCCATGATGTACACTTGTTATAATTAATAACTTTAATTCAGTGTTCTGAGAAGTGATAAGTGGGTGACAAACGGGGGCCTAGCACCTAGGCAGCACATAAGCGGAGTAAAATCAGGAAAATCTAAGTGGCTAAGGAAAGCCTAGCGTGTAGGTGGCTCTAGGCCGAGATTTTTTAAAACACAGATTTAATTTAATATTTATGTGATGCTGCATTAAGATTTGTTGAACTCAAGCAGGGTTAATAATTAGTTGATTGCATGCAATCCCTTCTATGCCATATCTAATTTCCACTTGGACTCTTCTGGTGACTAAGGTTGCATTCCGTAAGCCTGATCTGATCTGATTTTTGAAGTTCTGATCTGGTCTGATATGAACTGATTGGACTTGATCTGGTCCGATGTGATTTGATTGGATTAATGTGCTTAAAATTAAAATTATTATTATAATAGTAATTATAGTAATAGAAATATTAATAATTGTAATAAGAATAGTAATAATATTAATAACTGTAATAATAATAGTAGTAGTGGTAGTAGTAGTAATATCTGGTCTGAACATTGTTATCTGATCTGGTTTAGTAATAATATCATATCAAAATGTTAATATTAGACCTCTTATGCTTTTTTAAAAAAGAAAGGGAAAAAGACAAAAGTAGGGGTAAAATATTGAAAATATACCAAAATAGGACTTCCATGGTTTTATTCTCGAGATAGGAGTTAAAATGCATTTATATTACCAAACATGGTCATGTTCATCACCAAAAAGTACAGTAATGTGCACATGTACAATGCCACATTACAACGACATTACCACCACATTACCACGAACTCTTATTTCGGGAATAAAAACATAGAATTCCTATTTTTGTATTTTTTTCTATGTTTTAGTCTTATTTAGGACGATTTCAACTATTTCAAGTTATTTTCTATAGATGAATTTAATTGATACTCCCTCGTCCCAATGTTTTTGTCCACTTTCCTTATTTAGTAAAAATTCAGACTGGAATTTGACACTTGCCCTCTAATTTGATTCAGCTTTTTAACCAATTAAATCTAAATTTGAGACCAAAGCATATGAGAGACTTCCTATCCACCATTGAAGACCACTGACGCGAGGCAAAGCAATTATGAGAAGTTGAAAAAAGTCAGTTTCTGCAATCGGATCTGAGACTTTCTCTCCATTCAAAAATAAATAAATTAAGAAATAAATAAATTCAATAGCGCTGACATCCTTATTTCAAGAAGAAGAAAAAGCTCAACTGCGAGGAGCTGCTGAGAACCTACCGGATCTGGATATGCCGTTGAATCACCGGAAAGACCAAATTGATTTTTCATTAGATTTGTTTTTCGGTTCTATGAATCAAGGTCGATTTTCCATCATTTCTGATGGAGCCAAAGATTCACTTTACTTTTCTCTTTAAACTGTTCGCACCTCATTTCATAGTGAAGTAGGAGTTAGTCAATCACCTACATTACTGGAGTAATATCCCATTTCGTAATTCCTCTCCATAAACAAAGCAACTAGGAGACTGACTACAAACAGTAAGATGTTGGGCATAGAAGAAATCATTGCAATATAATCCTTCTTGGGATTTACCTGTCTAATCACTCTTCAGTTTATGCTTGTTTAGCTTTGTATTGATCATGATGTCTTTTCATTTTTTATGAAGGGTAAGCAGGATCCTAAACAACTCCAGCAACCTCACAGTTCTCATACAAATGCTCTTTCACAAGTTGTTCCAAATTACCTGAATGGAATTATTTTGACGTGAGATCCTACTCAATCCAACACTATTGATAACTATAAAACATTGCAATTTGATATGAACATTTTTTTGTCAATATTAGCCTTCACTTGGTTTTCTATTACTGAAGGCCTCTGGACCTTTGTGATGCACCTTCATCTAGTCTTGACATCTCATCCCTTGGATTCCAAAATCCACATTCAAGTGGATTACCTGTTTCAAATCAGGGTTTGGGGCCAATGTCTCCGTCTGGTGCAATATCTGCAACAGTGCAAGGGTCTCTGAATGTGATTCATGGAAATGACTTTTCTTCACCATCAAGTACACTGAATGCCACTGTCAGGTAAAGGGGTGTTATTTTATTTTCATAAAACAAATAGGTATTTCTGATATTGTATCCTGCTTTTATTATGTTAAGTGTCCGTTTGATTTTAGTTATTTTGCTGAACTGAAATGGCTATTGCTGAATTTTCTGACAGAACTTGCAATAATAGTCTGGTAAAATCAATTTCAGCAAAATAAATAAGTCAAAGGTTACTTATTGTGATTATTTTGCTATCAGCATTATAAGCCGATTGGTGCAACCAAACGAGCTTGAATCACATATCTCTCCTATCTCAAGCTCATTTCTGGTAATCTGATTTAGAGCTGCTAAATATGTATATAGATCCACATCTATGCTACTTGGGAGAAGCATATCCATTTCATCTGGTTCCGGAGCTCCTCAGGGGCCTGGTGGTGGTGGGATCTGTGTGCTGCCTGATGGAAATGGCATGGGGATGATCTGTGGTATGAATGGAGGCATGCCTACAGCCAGGCATGGCTTTCAAGGAATTGACTCACCATCTATGCCGAGTTCTGGGAGTATGACTTTTAGTATGGTAGCAATGCCAAACACGGTAAATATGCACCCTGGAGTAGGCTCTGGTCAAGGCAACTCAATGTTGAAACCTCATGACAACATGCATATGATGGGGGTTAGTTATTTCATGTTATTCAAAAATTTATCTCCAGAATGTATTGATCTCCTTATATAAGTGCTCACTTTTGCAATAAAAGAAGAGTAGTCAAGGGATAATCACCCATAATTAGTGTTATTAATCTTTTATATTAATTCATGTTATGACCTCAGATTTTGTGAGCTCACAATAGGTGCCATTGCACAAAATGAGAAAAAAAAACAATTATTTCATTTGCATGTGTCAGGGGCTTTGTTCCCATGGGTAGTTCTAATTATTCTATTAATTAACCTCAAGTGCAAACACGAGTACATAACGTGTAGGCCCTACCTGTTTGTTTTGCAGCCTGTCCAAAATCAAGAAACTCCAAGGCAGATGATGATTGCTGATCTTCAGGTTCAGGACCTCAGCCATGATGTACCACCTCCGTTTGGGGGTTTAATTACCTCTTGCTCCAGCCAAGATGTACCGCCTCCGTTGGGGGGTTTTATTCCATCATACCTACCTCATCATCATCAGCCCTCTCAATTGTCACACATGCGTAGTAGTCCTCTTCATTCTCATGCTCCAGGTGCTGCCAATCATGCCTGCAACACACAGCAACCTAGTTATGCATCACCTTTGAAAAAAGAAAAACAAATGCATCGGCGACATGTACAACAAAAGCAGAAGTTTAATACATCAAACTCTTTAATACGGTCTGTACAGCAACACCAACTTCCTTTGTCTCCCCCATTTCATAGTAGTCTCCAAATCACATCACGAAGTCCTCCACATGCATCACTTTCTCCTTTGTCGTCAACTTCCTCAGTTGCTTCAATGCCGCAACACCCTTCAAAACATTCTATGTCGTGTCATGGCCATTTCCAAAGTGCTCAAAATGGTCCCACAACTAATAATTTGAGCAAACAACAGCAACAAACCAGCAGGAAACACCCTCAGCAGCAGCAGAATATCAAAGTTTCAAAGGGAGTAGGGCGAGGGAATGCATTGAATCAGGACATGCAGATGTACCCCTCTGCGTTGAACCAAACCTCATTAAATTCAAGAACCACCATAGCTACAGAAAAAGGTGATCAGCTGACTAACTCAGTGCAAAATCAGGGACTGTATACTGGGTCAGCAACAAATGATGTTTGTCCTGCAAAATCATCATCTGCTCTTGATGTAGGACAGCCTCCGCAAAAGATGCATCCTGGCAAAGCTGCAAAAAAGCGACTTAAGCCAATGGCTCCTCGTTCTGCTAATAAGAGTAAAGTTCATAGTATGATAACTACATTGGAGTCAAGCCCACCTGCTGTCTATCACTCTATTGCTATGCCAGTCATCAGATCTTCCAATCACCAACCTCTTCCACATTCACAGTCTGAGGTGCACACACAAAAAAAGTTATTAGATGAAAGTCACACTAATGAGTCTGAATTCAATCAGCATACTGTGAGCAAATCTACTCCTATTGGAACAGTTAAGGAAACAGATAGTGAGTGCAACATTGCAAATAGTGCAACATCTCCTAATGTTTCCCAGTTGAAGGCTGCTGAACCATTCTTTGACTCAGTGGCTTCTCTTCGAACTACTGCTGCTGTTTGTGAGGATTCTTCTCTAGGTATTCAGGGGTTGAACCAGAGGCTATCTTCGGGCGGCTTGTCCCCTGTGGGGCATGATGCTAGCTTGCAGTGGGAGGCCCAGCAGCAACAGCAATAGCTTCGCCTACCCTGCAACATTTTTGCTGCAGCCACGGGTTTTGCAATCAGCAAATAGCAGTTTTCTTGTCCCTGACTCCCAGTTCTTGTTGATTGGATTGATGTGCACCCAGCAAGATTGGGAAGAACCGAAGAAATCTCATGGTTGCTTGTCATATCCCTACGACTGGGTTGGCATGTGCTAATAATTGTAGTGTACAGGTCAATATTCCTTTTTTTATAAATATGCACCAATCATTCTGTTTGATAGTGTATAGCAGTATTTTACACACATCACCCACTTGGGCTAAATTTGCAGTTTTTCCCACTGTACACATAAAATTATCATTCATTCTGTTGCAATGAATTCTATTCACTTTCTGAGTCTTGCTTGTTGTGCTTTGCAGGTGAAATCCAGGTTTTGCTAGACTAGGGATGTCTATCTGCCGTTGGTTGTAAGTAAGATAGCACTAGATATAGAGGTACATACGTGTACAGCTTTTTTTCTTTTTTTATTTTAAATATTAACTTTCTTAAACCCTTGGTTCCCCGGTACATCAAAGGGGTGCTATTTTTCTTGTGTTGTTATTTCAGTGGTAGTTCATTCCATGGTTTATGGCTACCACTTTTGTGAGGGGGTAGCTATAATTTCTATAGAAAAATGAAGCTGGATGCTGTGAATATGAGCCTCTTAGTGTATACATACTAAATGCATCCAGCTTATCCATGTTGTGGTCTATTATGGTTGCCCTCTGGCACTGAATTATTTATAAATCTTTCCGTTAGATTAAATTCAATCAAATCTTATTTTGAGATCTCTCTGTCTATTGTACGTGGCAATGTGCAAAGGTATAAGACATGTAATTCGTTAAGTATAGGCCTTTAAGAACAACATATCAAATGCACCCTGAGCTAAAAAAACAACAAATCAAATGCCCCCTTGGACCAGATACCAGATCAGAAGAAATAAGATCAAAACCATTTAGATCATATGAAGAAAATCAAGCCCGGCCATACATCGGTGATCTCGTTCCTGATGATTATTTTTTCATCATATTTATTTCAACCCATGCTACACTAACACCAAAATGTGTACTCCAAAGTTACACCAAAGGTATACACTAACATTTTGATAATTCACACTGACACAAAATGATGGTGCGTTAACAAAAATTTGCACTAACATTTTGTATCCCTTTGAGTAATCATCCTTGCATTATAGTGATACAAAATGAAGGTGCGAACCTGCAGTGTACAAATTGGGGTACAAATAGTTCAATCCTATTTATTTTGTAAACTTACATCATTCAAAATTGTGTACGGAGTACATAGTTGCAATAGTGATGCAAAGAACCGCCGGGGCCACCAGTCATGTGTTGCCTTACGACTGCTATGAAATCTGGGTAAAAAATGATAGAATATGATGATGGTAGCGCTGTGTTTGGTTCATGGATTCAGGTAAGAGAAGCAAACGAGACAAATTATTTTCCATATTACTCTGGATTTGTTTTTCTTTTCCCTTTACACGCAATGCTCCATGCATACTACACAATGTCTTCGTGAATGTAGAATAGTTTTCGTCCAAAGTATAGAGTCTCTGCAAGTACTTGGTGCAAGTTCACTCTTTGCCAGAAATGTGATTAAAGCCTAATTTCGTTAATCATTTTTTTAGAATGGTGTGACATAGAATGCGTGTTATATACTCCCCCCCATAGGTTCTCATTACGCATTATACACTAGTCCTTACAAAAATTGATCCGACCAGTTTGTTGAAAGAACACAAAAATAATCGACCCTGAAATGACCCATAAAAAATGGGTCATAATCGACCGAACCTGAATCTGACTTAATGATCTGCGAAGGCAAAACTTTTAAAAATTTTGTACTATTGTATGAAAGATAATGTATGAAAATAGAGTTATGTTTTAATGTTTTCCTCATTACTTATTTGTACTATATAAACTTAAAATTTTAAACAAGTTTTTAATGATATCACATAGTTATCAAATATTTTTAAATTAATACGTATTTAATTTTTATATTATTCACAATATTATTAAGTATATGTGAACGTATTTAAGTTTTTTTATCATTCATAACATTATTAAATATATCTAAAAAGTAATTAAAAGTTCAAAACAAAGTATTCTAAGAGCTTTAAGAAGTGTATGTTGATATTTAGTGTTAGTATAAATCTTAATATTATACAAATAAATCTCATATGCGTTGGATTGACACGAACATGATGAAACTGGATCATTAACATATAGTTAAATTGGGTTAAATCGAAGCTTCCTCTCTCTAGACATGTTGCGGCGATGAGGAAGACCAAAGAAGAAGACGACCCCCAAAAATACACCGATGAACGATCAGAGTAAGAAGAAATTACCAAAGGAATTACCAAATAACACACCGATGAGTGAATCCAGAGTTTCGGAGAGCAATTCTAAAGAATAGGCTAATTCCGCGAGTGCAGTTCAACTGGAACAAAATGTGGGTGAGGTTACAGATCTGTCGCCACAATCAAAGGATAAGGAAGATGTAATTCAGGATCAAAATGTGTCGGAGGCGATCCCTTTGCAGGAGGGGGCACCCTCGTATTCAGATGTTGTAGCGGGAGTCATTGATCTGGATCTACACTTTATCCCGGCATCTGAGGTAAATGGGAACTTAGTTGCACAAATTACTGCGGAGGATGTTATTGAATCTATTGATTACTACAGAGGATGTTGTATTCTGGGTGCTAACCCACCACTAGAAGTGGTAAAGGGCTATGTCAATCGTATATGGAACCTATTTTCTATAGATAGCGTGGATGTTCTAAAGGAAGGACAATTTATAGTGATATTTTCAAAAGAAGAGGATATGAAGGAAGCTATTAAAAGGAAGTATTACCAGTTTGATAACAAATCTGTTCTAGTTCAGCAGTGGAAACCTGAAAAGAAGATTAACCTGGAAGAATTGATAGATGTTCCTACTTGGGTCCTTTTCCCAGATTTGGATGTTAAATATTGGAGTTTGTCTGGATTAAGTAAATTGGGCAGTCTGATTGGAAAACCAGTTAAAAGGGATAAGGCAACAACTAAGATGACTAAGTTTGCTTATGCAAGGATCCAAATTGAAGTTAAGGTCCAACAAGAATTTCCACAGGAGATTGTATTCATTGATGAGTCAGGTCGAGCAATATCTCAAAAAGTAAAATATGAGTGGTACCCCTGTATATGCTCCCATTGTAAAAAGATGGGACATGTGCTGGAAATGTGTAGAAAGAAGAATACTACAGCACAAAATGGGAAGAAGATGGTTTGGCGTCCTATGCAGAGAGAGGTTATTACAGAAAAGGATGAAGAAGAGAAATAAGAACTCCCCAAACTGGATAAGCAGGTGGAATGGTGGATGACCAGAGAGCTCCTAATCAAAGCTCTCCCAGTGAGGAAGAATTCACTATTGTAAGTGGGAAGAAAGTTGCCAGGAGAAAAGTATTGGATAAGGAGGAAAAAGACTTTATGAGTAGCTTACAAAAATTGCATGAAAAGGCCCCATATGAGGGTCATTTCTCATTCCTAAAATGATTGGATGCTAGAATGTTAGAGGAGTCCTAACAAACAAGAGGAAGTTCTCTTCTTCAATAGCCTTGAAGTTATTTTTCTTTATTTCAGTGTCTAGAATTCTGTGGTTTATTAGAAACCAAAATAAGGGTAAGTCACTTCAAGGCTATTGAAGGAAAGATATGTAACGCCCCCAAACATACCCTAGAATTATTATTAAATAATTATTCGATTAAACAAATTTGTTTTGATTAAAATAAATTGTTGTTGGGCTTTGGGCCGATACGAAATATGTTTTGATATCTATTATCACACTCTGGATAAATCTCATAGAGATAAATCCAATATATTGACTTTTTGTGTGGTCTTGATTGGAAACCTGAGTACAAACCCAAATCAAGAGTAAATGAAAAATTTGTTTATAATGTAAATATTTAAATGATTTGTTAAAATAAATCATGAGAATAATTGATATGAATTAAATAAGAGAACCTTTTATGAGAAAAGTCAATTAAACCAATTTTTACTCTACCAAAATCAACCACCCAAAAATATGATGTCAGAAAAAGTATTACAAATAATTATGAAAAGTATGTCGTTGAATAGAATTCGATTGTCTGATCGCAACGGTGCGAACGGATTTCAATTTGGAGAAAGTTTGACCAAAAAGTGTACCCCAACTGGAACCAAAATTGGTCCCAATCAGGGAGACTGTGCAGACGGCGCCCCTTCCTCCACTCAGCCGATCGTGAGTCATTTCCTACGCAGAACTAGCTACAGGATTGTCTTCTTCCTTCTCCATTTTCCTATATAAGGAGGAAAAACCAGCTTCCATTTCTGCACCAAAACTTAGTAAGTTTAGTATCATTCAGTTCCTTGTTTAGTGGAGAGTTCATTGGTGTTGTCAATTTGGTGAGAGGTCGTCGGAGCTGAGAGTAATCGTCGCCGGAAGTTTCGCCGGAAAATTCTCAAAACCTTCGATAAGCTTCGAGGTAAGCCCGTAGATATATCTAGTGACTTGAATGTTCATATAGATTGTTTCTACGTTCATAAACGGTCGTTTGGTTGAGTTTTGTGTTTGACATGTTTGAAGAACCAAGAATCATAAACAATTAAATTGTTGTTAAAATTACGAATTAATGACTCTAAAATGATCTGTGAACATTGGAGAACATTTTTATATAGTTAAATTGAAGTTTGGTGATTAAAAACGATAATGTTAAAACTGACCCAAGGAAGAAGATGATGAACAGTGGCCGAATATTAATTGATTATTTATATTGTAAAAATCGAATATTATGAATTAATTGATTATTTAAATTGTAAAAATCGATTATTATGAATTAATTGATTATTTAAATTGTAAAAATCGATTATTATGAATTAATTGATTATTTATATTGTAAAAATCGATTTTTTATGAATTAATCGATTATTTATATTGTAAAAATCGATTAAAATTAATTAATTGATTATTTAAATTGTAAAAATCAATTATTATGAATTAATTGATTATTTAAATTGTAAAAATTGATTATTATGAATTAATGGATTATTTAAATTGTAAAAATGGATTTTTTATGAATTAATCGATTATTTATATTGTAAAAATCGATTATAATGAATTAATTGATTATTTAAATTGTAAAAATCGATTATTATGAATTAATGGATTATTTAAAATTATATAAATCAATTTTTATAAATTAAATGATTATTTTAAATTATTTTCCTCAATTCCAGATTCTGCTACGAAAATATTCCTGAAAATATGCTCTAAAATCCTATTTTTGATAACAATTAATTATGAACAATACAAATATGATTTTGTATAATAAAAATGATGTTTTAGGCATATAAAACATTATGTGAAGCATGACGGTAAGTTAGAGTGTTAACACTCAAAACTAGACCGCTATTTGTTATCAATTGTTATGTTGATTAATGATTATGATGAATGATTATTATGGATGATCATGAATAATGAACTAACTGATCAGAATGATTATTGATAATTCAGCCATGAGAGTAATGAATATATTGATAATTATTAAACGATTTGTATTGTTAAACGATATCTAGAAGACCTCTAGAATAGATCTTGTATTAGAACAGGTTTATGAAAACATGAACATTTGATGAATTAGATAAAAACGCATAAATGAGATTCATAGACCAAACTAGAGAATCACTCGTTTGGGAATGCCCGATCTAATGTTGATCAATTGCTATATATTTGTTGCCTTAACTGAATACAGTTAAGTGTCCGAATCATTTGCCTTAAACTAGTGATAGTTTAAGTGTCTGATTGCCTTAACTGACTACAGTTAAGTGTCCGAAATCAATTGCCTTAAACTAATGATAGTTTAAGTGTCTGATTAATAATTGCCTTAAAAGAATCTGGTTATGGAAATTATGATTTGGCCTTAGACTAAGAATAGCTAAGAGCATTATTATGATCTGGCCTTAGACTAAGAATAGCTAAGAGCATTGTTATAATCTGGCCTTAGATTAAGAATAATTTAAGAGCACTATTGAAATAGTATCTGAATTGAATAAAATGTATTGATATGAACGGAACAATAGCAAAACTGTGAATGTCTGAAATGAACATTGTGTGCATGATATCAAATGATTTGATTATGAATTTAGATTCAGTTTATATGGATGTTCGACGCATTAGATATGCTTACTCAGCTTTACCGCTGAGCGTGATTGTCGGGATGGATGTGACAAGTTTTGAAACAATTTATGATATGTCAATATTAAAATCGCTTCCGCAATATTGTTGAATACTCCGTATTGTATATGTATTGAAAAATATTATTGGGATTAATAAAGTGTGTTTGAAAAGGTTTAAATTTTTACGATTACCAAGTTAAATACTTTAGTCCGAATGGGGCTGCAGACCTGGACGGATTAGGGTGTTACAAGATATGCCAGGGGTGGAGCTCCTTCATTAATTACACTACCCATCCTTTGGGCAGGATCTAGGTGATATGGAAACCAAATAAGTTTAGAGTTACTGTTGTGACCTGTCTGATCAATGGGTCCACTGTAGGTGTAGATGGCTAAGTGAGGATAGGGACTTTCTAATGATTTTTATCTATGGACATAATGAGGCATCCAGAAGTGCAGCCATGTGAAAAGATATTGAGAGGATTTTAGCAACCTGTAATATGGCCTAGTGTGTGATGGGAGATTTCAACAGTGTGTTGGATATATGGAAGATATAATTGGTGGTAATCCTGTATCCTGGGATGAAATCAAAGACTTTAGGCATTGTAATCAGAAATGTGGGTTGGAGGAGATTCCTAGTGAAGGGCCTAAATACACTTGGTCTAATAGACAAAGACTTGGTAAAAGGATCTACTCAAAGATTGACAGGGCACTGGTTAATGTTGAGTGGTTTTTGACCTTTGATACAAAGATATTAGTTAAAGAGCAAGGGTTATTAAATCATTCCCCTCTTATTCTTAGATAATGCAAGGCTGAAAAAAGAAAACTATCCTTTTAAATTCTGCAACATGTGGACACTGGACCCTCAGTTTCCAATTATTGTGGAAAGAATCTGGAGCCTTGAAGTGGAAGGAAGGCATATGTGGCAGTTAGTATCAAAACTTAAAACCTTGAAGGCAGGCCTTAAAAAACTGAATAAGGATAAGGTCTCCTCCATCTTCCAAGAATGTAACTTGTTGAGGGAGAAACTATTCCAAATTTAGGATGCAATCAAAAGAGATGATACTGGTGAAACTACTATCAAAAGGGAGATGGAGACCATTAAGGGTCTGAATTAGAATTTGAAAGCAGCAAGACTCATGAAGATCTAAAAAGTGAAACAAGAATGGATTCAAGATGGGGATAATGACTCCAATTTATTCCATGCCGAATTAAAAAGAGAAGACTGATTAATCATATTGGGTCCATTAAGAAATCTATTGGTCAGGTGGTGGATAATAAAAATGGAGTGGCACAAGTTATGATAGATTACTTACAAAAATTATTTGGCAGAACTGAAGAGACTGAAGACACTAACCAGAACATTATTAAGGAAGGTGGGGTTTTATCCATTGATCATCAACTTAATCTGATTGCTCATATTCTTGCTAAAGAAGTGAAGAAATGTGTGTTTGATATCCCTAGCTGTAAGAGTACAGGCCCAGATGGTTATAACAGTGGTTTCTTCCAAAACCAATGGGGGGTGGTTGGTGACCTAGTAACTAGAGGAGTGCTAGATTTCCTTAAGGAAGGAGTAACTCTATAGCAGATGAATCATATTAATCTTTGTCTCATCCCCAAGATTGACAATCCAGAAAGACCTAATGACTTTAGGCCTATTGCTTGTTGTAATGTAACTAGTATCACACCCGTGTGTTGCACGGGTCATTTTTATGTTGTTAAATTCAAATCATTTTTCAATGATAAAAATGAGATGCAATAGAATATAGAGATTATATTATTCTAAATCGATTATTATGAATTAATCGATTATTTAAATTGTAAAAATCGATTATTATGAATTAATGGATTATTTAAATTGTAAAAATCGATTTTTTATGAATTAATCGATTATTTATATTGTAAAAATCGATTAAAATTAATTAATTGATTATTTAAATTGTAAAAATCGATTATTATGAATTAATTGATTATTTAAATTGTAAAAATCGATTATTATGAATCAATGGATTATTTAAATTGTAAAAATGGATTTTTTATGAATTAATCGATTATTTATATTGTAAAAATCGATTATAATGAATTAATTGATTATTTAAATTGTAAAAATCGATTATTATGAATTAATGGATTATTTAAAATTATATAAATCAATTTTTATAAATTAAATGATTATTTTAAATTATTTTCCTCAATTCCAGAATCTGCTACGAAAATATTCCTGAAAATATGCTCTAAAATCCTATTTTTGATAACAATTAATTATGAACAATACAAATATGATTTTGTATAATAAAAATGATGTTTTAGGCATATAAAACATTATGTGAAGCATGACGGTAAGTTAGAGTGTTAACACTCAAAACTAGACCGCTATTTGTTATCAATTGTTATGTTGATTAATGATTATGATGAATGATTATTATGGATGATCATGAATAATGAACTAACTGATCAGAATGATTATTGATAATTCAGCCATGAGAGTAATGAATATATTGATAATTATTAAACGATTTGTATTGTTAAACGATATCTAGAAGACCTCTAGAATAGATCTTGTATTAGAACAGGTTTATGAAAACATGAACATTTGATGAATTAGATAAAAACGCATAAATGAGATTCATAGACCAAACTAGAGAATCACTCGTTTGGGAATGCCCGATCTAATGTTGATCAATTGCTATATATTTGTTGCCTTAACTGAATACAGTTAAGTGTCCGAATCATTTGCCTTAAACTAGTGATAGTTTAAGTGTCTGATTGCCTTAACTGACTACAGTTAAGTGTCCGAAATCAATTGCCTTAAACTAATGATAGTTTAAGTGTCTGATTAATAATTGCCTTAAAAGAATCTGGTTATGGAAATTATGATTTGGCCTTAGACTAAGAATAGCTAAGAGCATTATTATGATCTGGCCTTAGACTAAGAATAGCTAAGAGCATTGTTATAATCTGGCCTTAGATTAAGAATAATTTAAGAGCACTATTGAAATAGTATCTGAATTGAATAAAATGTATTGATATGAACGGAACAATAGCAAAACTGTGAATGTCTGAAATGAACATTGTGTGCATGATATCAAATGATTTGATTATGAATTTAGATTCAGTTTATATGGATGTTCGACGCATTAGATATGCTTACTCAGCTTTACCGCTGAGCGTGATTGTCGGGATGGATGTGACAAGTTTTGAAACAATTTATGATATGTCAATATTAAAATCGCTTCCGCAATATTGTTGAATACTCCGTATTGTATATGTATTGAAAAATATTATTGGGATTAAAACTTATTTCTAGAATACTAAAATTAAAACTTTGTACTAGAAAAAATTACATAATATAAAAATACATACATTAACATCCTTGAGATATTTTATTTTGAACTTTTAATTACTTTTTAGATATGTTTAAAAATATTATGAATAATATTCAAAATTAAATATATACCACTTAAGAAAAAATATAAGATAATTATAGATTATCACTTCGAAAAAACTCTTACGTTAACGGATTGATCAAATCAGATTTGAAGTCAGTCTGGTTTAAAGCATTTTTAGCGGGTCATTTCGGAAACAAGTCAAGATCAATTTTCGCCAAGTACTTCTTCCATCCCAAAGTAAAACTCTAACTTTTTGTAGTTATTGTTAATTTAATATATTCAAAAAAACTGAAGCAAAATTTACACAAAATTCTAAGAATTCAACAAAACAGGGCGATATGACTATTATATTCTCATATTAGTGATGAAAATAAACAAAAACACAATTGATGAAGTTCGATCCACCTGGGAGTTTTATTTTTGGGACGGAGTTAGTAACATTCCTTCGAAAGTTTTAGGCAATCCAAATAGCAAAAAAAGATCGATCTATTAAAAAAAAATCAGAGAGGAGAAACATATCAAGAGGATATGAGACATTCTCGATTTTTCCGACTGCCAAACAAGGATCTGGATATTGAAGTCCCTGCTTCGAGAGACTCAAGAGAATATAGACCCCTGCAGAAGAAAAAGAATAATAATAATAATAATAATAATAATAATAATAATAATAATAATAATAATAATAATAATAATAATAATAATAATAATAATAATAATAATAATAATAATAATAATAATAATAATAATAATAATAATAATAATAATAATAATAATAATAATAATAATAATAATAATAATAATAATAATAATAATAATAATAATAATAATAATAATAATAATAATAATAATAATAATAATAATAATAATAATAATAATAATAATAAGAAAAGCTGGATCGATGAAGGCGTGATGAATATCAGGGACTGATTTTTACCTGATTACGGAGAGGCGGCGATGATTACTCAGAGAGAGGCACTTCCAACTTCTTATTGAATTATTGAAGAAGAAGAAGATGAAGAAGAGGAAGATGATTGGGCAATCTCAGAGGGTAAATGGCCTGGTATATTTAAAGCGTCTAAAAGGGATTAATTGTTTGGCAATCGGTTTCTGGAAGGATCCAGAGAAGACGGGAATATTTCTTTTACGGCGTTTTTTTTTCCTTCTTACAGTTCTTTTATTTCAATTTTTTATGGTTAATAAATGGATATGAACAACAAATAACTATTCACCGAGACACCCACTAGCCTAATTCTTACGTAATCTTGAAATTTATTTTTATTTTATGAATATTAAGGTCTCTTTGGAATTTGAGATTAACACCACTAGAACTAAATTGAGAATATGGAATTGAATTTTCCAATTTCAATTCATGTTTGGCACTATTAATTCCAAATTTACATATTTTTGTCTTACCAAACAGTAAAATTGAATTTATTGTCCTGAACCCCAGCGACTCTGTAACACCTCAACCCGCGTAACCCAAACCCGTGAGATAGCGGACCGGTGTGCCACTGGGTTGGTATCCGAATGTACAACATTTTCAAAACAATTTTAAACAAACGTTCTTTCAATACATATAAAAATCCATCGGAGTAATTTAAAATAATGCGGAAGCCTTTTTAAAGTCAAACAACTTGGGATTTTGCCCGAAAACGTAATAAGCATTAAAGTTAATTAAATAAAGCATAATCAACAGATTAAAGAGACAGCCACGCCATCGTACATCTCCTCCTCAATGTCCTCTGGGATCGGCTCTAGGTTCATCTGTCTGATCACCTACGGACAGCAAAAAGGAAAACAACGCTATCCGCTCAGCATTGACGCTGAGTGGCACTCCATTGTAGCACAAGAATAAACATAATAATTCAATGATTAGATCGTGCATATGATTATCCTTTTGATAAAAATCAATTCAACTTTAAATTCGGTTCTTTAGACGGTTGACCAACAGTCAACTTATTTTCTTTCTTTTCAAAACGATTTAGGTGTTACGGGTTTCTCATGAACTCTTTGACCACCGGTCAAACCAATTTAGACTTTCACCAAAGTCAAACCACTTAACATTTAATGCCTATGACAGAGATAGCCTCAATCCGTAATACCGAAGATAGCCTCAATTCGGTGGAGGTAGGATCCCTCGGGCGATAGCCTCAAACCCAAGATCACAGACCCTCGTGCGCACGTCTTAACCTCACTGACCAGGCCCTGCAGCCGCCCGAGCAATGGCCAGTTTCTATGTTCGACATAATAAACCAATTGACCTTAATCACCGATTAGAATTAATTAATTTACTTAACTAATTCATTAAAGTCTTGGATTTAACCATTCGGTCAAACCTACGTCGACAGAATATCCAGTCAAAGCCTAAGTCAAACGTGACCTAACCCGAGTCAAAGTCAAACCTGCTCGGTCAATCCATAATCCTCAACAATTCAATTCAAGTAATCAATTTAATTCAATTAACCAATTTAGCCAAATTATAGCATAAACATATATAACGATCCGAACCATTAAACCTATTCTAAACGCTATTAACTTCATAGTACGGACCTGGATTTCGCCAAAATCGAATCGATAGCTCGAACGGAGGACAAATCAACGAAATCAAATGAACTGGTCAAATTGAGTCAAAATACGAAATCGACCAATCAATCCGGCGTGGAGGTTAATCTGCCGGCGATATCAACTCGGGGCAGCGGCTGGATGCGGCGACGGTGACGGACGCCGGCGACAGTGGCGGAGCGGCAGCTGTTGGCGGTCTACCTTGTTCAAAATCGAGGGGATAGAGACAAACCGAAATAGGAAACTGAAGAAGAAGAAGAAACTGACCTGAGCTAAGGGCGACGGCGGCGCTCGACGGTGATGAGCGGTGGACTTCCGGCGAAGGCGAAACAGCGGCGATTGGAGACCGTCGTTGGCGGCGCTGACGAATGAAAGGCAGCGGCGTTGGAGGCGGAGGTCGGACGGCAGGGATGACCGGCGAAGAACGGCGTCTGGCTCGGGCGACGACGGCGTGGTCGAACAGCAGGGAGGACGACCGGCGGCTGGCTCACGGCGGTGATCGAAGAAGAAGAAGAAGAAGAAGAAGAAGAAGAAGATGAGGATGTGCGGTTCTCAGAGATCCGAAGGAAAGGAAAGAAGATAGGTTTAGGTTTATTTAATGGTCCCATTCCTAAAAGGATTGGGCTTCGGTCCCAAAATACCTGATTAAATGGTCATAACATGAGCTCCATAACTCCGATTCGCGAGCCGTCTGAACCGACGCGATCACAAAAATATTTCCTACGAAATGACATAAAAGTTGGGCTTAGAATCCAAATTATAATTTTAACCCCTTTTTGGGCCCAATTCGTAATCAATTGCTCTAACAATTTAATTAATTCTTTTGGGCTAGATTTCGGGGCGTTACAGACTCAACTAGAGACATTGTTGATATTGAAAGAATTGTCGATGCCCCAAACAGATTTGGGCAGTGGGACAAATCTGCTCCGACGATGAAATTTGAACGATGTTCTTTCAAATTGAATCGAATAATCGAGGTGAGTACGTGGATATCTAACACTAGAATATGCATCTAAGTTTGAAAATTCCATTCATAAATTTTATCGTAGTTGATCTATGTGACTTATCTGTGTAATTGTTGGTTCTGATTTCGGGAATTGTTATCATTAAACCAAAAAGAATAGTATGCATGATTTCGGGAATTGTATGTATTGATGCATGTCGGTGTGAATTTGGTATTGGTTTCGTTGATAGGGTTGAATTGGTGCAGAAACTATGATTTGTCGCATCAGACGTTAGGCGGTCCTGCCGAGACGGTATCGTGCTATTTCCACACTTTGTTCGTCCCTCTCTGCTCTGCGAGTAGCTGTGATCGTCCGGTACCTAGGTACCGGACGGGTGGTAGGCCCTACCGCCTGGTCGGTACTTGGCTACCGTGATAGGCCTACCAGAAGGTAAGTGGTTTGGACGATACCCCCATATCGTGGGGTCATTACCCAGGTACCGTAGGGACGGTATCCTGTACCGAGATAGGTACCGTCTAGTACCTGATTCGGGTCTATCAGTTGTGTTTCTATCGAGTATTGATTCCGAAACATTGTGTAATGCAATGTTGTATTACGACTATTGTATCATGGAAGTGTTAATAGATGTTGAACATATCACCTAGAGGAACTCTAGGGAATGACCTGAATGGATTAGTGGCAACGTATGCCATAAGTATAGTAGATTAGAGCCATGTGGTACCTGCTAGATCCAATGGTTATTCGGGTAAAGACGTGCACACATGGGATCTATGAACTGTTGTTCCGAAGGAGACAGGGAACTCACCCACCTAACAAGGAACTCTAGAGTTTGTTTGAGCTTGGCCTTCGTTCCGAAGGGGAGGGTCATGACTCTCATAGGAAAGTGTTAAAGATAATCCTAAACCTAGAATAGGTTATGTACCCAGTAAGTAGATAAAATCAGAGTTAGTATAAGCTTTAACCTAGCATAGGTTAATAAAGAGATCAAGTCAGGTGAACAAGTAACGAGAAGGTAATATCCTATATTTGTTAATGATGAACATTGTTATGTGATAATGGTGATATTATATAAGATATGCTTGTGTGCATGATACCATTCAATCGTTATGAATTAGTCGATTTGCCTATTTGATATTTCAGATGTTAGATATTTTTCACGTGGCTTCATTGCTGAGCGTGCAACCCTTTTTTCTCTTTGTTACACATAGGTAATCGTGGAAGGGTTGACTTTGGAATCCATTCTAGAGGGCAGCATAACGGAGGAGATGTACGCATGCAAGGATTTAAAGAGATTGATATTTGATTAAATTATAGCTTCCACATTGTTTTATAACTTTGATTAATAATTAACTGGTTTTAAATTGTTTGGGTTTTGAATTAAATGTTTTTAATTCTTGGAAAATATTGTATGTGGATACCAATTCAGTAACAACCTGGTTCACTAACCTATGCATTTGGGTTAGGTGGGTTAGGGCGTTACATTTTGGTATCAGAGTATATGATTTTAAGATCGGTCTTCGGACCATTACAAAGTACTGCTTCAAAAATAAATAAGTGAAAATAATATTATTTTGATAATGTTAACAATGGCAAGAGTTATTTCCACGTTTTTCATCTGCATCCTTCACGTCATCTCTTCCAAGGAGGTAATAAATTATTGTCTTATCGCTTAAGTGTTTGTATGGAGCTGAATACTTGAATTCTTTGTGTTGAGTTTATTTCTCAAATGGTTGTAACAGAGCTGATTGCTTGAATATCTGTGTGAAGTTTACAATTGGAATGTCTCTGCTAAAGTGTGAATTGCTGTTGATTATTGTGCACATTGAAATGCCATAGACTAAGGTAGGAATTCACATCCTATGAATGGAACCTACTTACTATAAGATGAATGTTAGCATAAAATATGACAACGAGATGATAGGGAACAAAAGAAACGAGTATAATAATGTACACATAGTAAAATATCTTGTCCAATATTCAATCATCTCATTGATAACTGGAATGATAACCAAGTCTAGAAAGGGTGGTAGACCTGGAAAGATGTCGCCGGCGAGCACCTCCGATATCCATCTGCCGGTGGGTCCTAGTGTATGACATTTTGCGGTAGAAATATCTGTCATCCTTGATATCGTGAAATCTAGCCTTGCAACATTGGTCAAGTAAGTTTGTCTGAGTTGGACAGTCAATACACTAGCATAGCCTTTGTAGAAATTTGTTGGCTCAGAAAATCTACTACGTATGAATGTATGATTTGATGAAAAATATGGTTGTTGATGGGAGGGTTTTTCTTTATTGTGTTCAACCCTCTCAATGAGAAAACCACTCGATGGATTCTAAGGATGGGTATAGTACAAACTATATAAAGATAAAGCTCGTAATATCAATCGAATAACTCAGAATTCGATCAGATCCCCTTTTATGTTGAAGGAGGACGCTTATTTATACAATACAAGTAATTGGTTAGGGGCCAACAACCACGTGGGTTCATTAATTACGTTTGACTTATACTATGACATGTCCCTTTCTCATCAGAATTGAGGATTATTCGCATGGCTGGGGTCAGTTCATTGTTCATGAGGAGTTGACCACGGGGAGTTGATTGGTGGTGAGCTCGTCCAATGCCCGACCATGCCAAACTCTCTCTGGTGTGGTGATGGCCGAGCGTGCCCATGTTGTGCTGGTGGTCGAGCTCGACCCTTAGCATGCTCATGATGGCCGAGCTCGACTCCTTCTCCCTTAAGACCTGATGTCAATGAGCTCAGTTGTTGAGCCCGTGAGTGGTGAAGTTGAGCTTGAATGGGACAAGGCCGAGCTTAAATTAAGAGGGACGAGGTCGAGCTTGGAGCCTTAACTTCACTTACTTATGGGCCTTGCATGCTCCTTCCAAGCTCATACAATATAGGCCTTGGTTCTAGGTCCGATATCTCCATCAAGATTATTAGTCATTTGAACCTAATTTAGTTTTGTATCATATTTGGCCGCATGTAATGTCTAGTGAATTCAAAAACATTAATGTTACAACTAATTGGAATATTTTCTGGTCCTGATCAATTTTTCAAATAATTAAGAAGACTATTCATAACACACAATTAGAAGAAATTGTCATGAAGACCTAATTATTCATCCCGTGTTGGGTCCCTTTATCCCAAATTGCATTATAATTTTTTTGAGACGTACCTCTCAGTAAGTTTCGTCTGTTTGTGTATTTTAATTAATTATTTGATAAAATAAAATATTTTTCTCACCTCTTGTTTTCTCAAACTTTAAACGTATTTAAATATGTAAATTCTTTTAATTATTTTTATACTAATTTTTAAATAAATTGATTTTAAAAAAAATGCTATTTTACCTCGTAAATCTTTTATTGTAATCTTACATAGTTATCCTCTACTCACCCTATTTCTTGACGCCTTACTCACCCCATCATTATCTCATATACCCTCTCTTAAGGGTGCGCATAATTCGTGATACTACCGGAACTTATCACGGATCGCTTTTATTGAAATGGTTTGGTATCGATACGGGATGAGTTCCAAAACCATTCGGTACCATTCCATTTTAAACTGAAACGATACAATATCATACTCATGCTTAAATCGTGCCAAAAACATGCATAACTCAAGTAATGCTCCCTCCATTTTTTAAAAACACTTTCTATTTGGTTTCTACACCCAACATAAAAAATTCTATAAAAAAGTATGACAAAAATATATATTTTTTAAATGACGAGTAAGTAAAAAAACATGCATATAAAACTTATGGTAATGCCTTGAATAGTAAATAGGTAATGTTTTGGCAAATGGAGAAAGTATTAAAGTAAAAGCACAATTTTATATAAAAAGCACAACTTTGGTTTAAAAAAGAGTAACAATTTCAAATTTAAAAAGGTCATAAACATAAAGAAAAAGATAACAACTCTAAATTTAAAAAATAAGATTTTTTTCAATTCATACAATACCATATTATTATTAACTCTAAAAAATGATGCTTGTAAGTAGTAATAAATATAATAAAAACAATAATAATGAAATAATATTAAAAAAAGAATAATTCAATACAAAGTACTTCATATATGGTAAGATGAAGTGGACAAATAAATATTTGACATACTCCGTAGAGAGTTTTAAATTGTTCGGTTTGTTATAATTGAGTTTAAATTTTTGTATCACGGTCTTCTTGGATACCGGTTTGGTTTAGGTTCGAGATGGAAAAATCAAACCTGTTTAAAAATCATAGAAACAATTCGGTACCATTACGGTCCGATATGGTACCAAGTTAATCTTGTTTTTTTACCCACCCCAACTCTCTCTTTCTCCGTAAGAGATACTCAATCATCACTTGAAACTCTCAATCTTTTATTTTTGAAATTACACAGACCATGCACTGATGCACCAAGATTGTCGTCTCAAAGATCTCGGTGTTCTTTAATTTTTCAGGGCATTAAAGTGAAGCTCACCAAAGATAGTATCTTACTCTATCAAACAAATTAAAGTACACTATTGATCTTATAACATGGGTGGAAATCACATATTGCAAATTTGTTGTCACTCTCATGGCGCAATTTCGCCCGTGCTCACGCCGTCACCAGTTTTTTTCTTTTCAGCTTGATTTTTGGGGTTGATTAGATTGATTGTGTTTGGATTTGGTTTGAATTAATTTAATTGGCTGGGTGGGTCTAGTTTTCTGAATAAATTACCAAGATCTGAAATCAGTTGTACTAGGTATCGTATCTCGTCTAGTCGTTTGAGACGGTAGAAGACGGGAAGTTCCAAATTAAGAAATTTGATAGTACAAATTTTAGTTAGTGGAAGATGCATATTGAAGATTTGCTGGTTCAAAAAGATTTGGATGTGGCATTAGGATACAAATCAGAAAAGATGTCGGATGCAGATTGTGTAGGTTTGAATCAGAAAGCAATGGCTATGATCCGACTCTCGTTGACCAAGAATATTGTGTTCAACATTCTGAAGGAGCTTGAAGACATCGAAGGGAACTATGGAAGCGTGGTATAACCTGTACGAAAATCCATTTGTAGCAGATAAGGTTTTCTTATTAAAGAGTTGGTGTATACAAGAATGAAAGAAGACATTTCAGTTATCGAGCATATTAATAAGTTGAATTCAAACTTATCCAGACCTGCATCAGTACAAATTAGGTTCGATGAGGAAGTTCAAGCCTTGCTAGTATTATCATCTTTGTCTGATAGTTGGTCTGAACGGTTACATTAGTTACCAGTCCCATGGGACGAGATGGATTCACCTTCGGTCAGATTCGTGATCTCGTTCTTGGCGAGGATGTCTGAAAGAGGAGTTCAGGGGAGTCTTCGGGTGAATTTTTTAATGTTTTTAGAGGTAGAAGAAAAAGTAGAGGTAATGAGAGCATGAACAGAAGGATGAGTCAGTCTAAGAGCCGGGATAGCTCAAGTGTAACGTGTTGGAAGTGCAAGGAGGTGGGGCATTTCATGAATCGGTGTCTGAAAGAGGATAAGCAGGTGAACATTGTTGAAGACTCTGCGAGTGACGAAGATTAGTTTATCTATTGCGCGAAGAGTAATGTGGATTCCTGGGTCATGGATTCTGGTGCATCATTTCATGCTACCCACAACAGTGAAGCATTGTAGAATCTCGCTAATGGAGACTTTGGAAAGGTACGACTAGCGGAAGATAGAGTTCTTGATGTGATGAACATGGGTGACATGGTGTTGCAAACCCAGTCGTTTTCTAGACTTTGAAGGGTGTCAAAGTGGTTCCATCTTTGAAGAAAAAATGGGTTTCTGTTAGGCAGTTGGTTACAGAAGGACACGATGTAACGTTTAGAGACAGACAATGGAAGGTCTTGAAGGAAAATCTTGTCATGGCCCACAGAATGAAGAGAGGTTCATTGTATACGGTCAGGTTACCATCTAAGGGATTGACCGTCTCAGTTTAGAAGATAAAAAGGTCTGATTCACAGAGTCTTCCGGGTAGAAAAAGGTTGCATATACAAGATAGAAACCCAAAGCCACATGTCAGACTCAGGATGAACGAGCGAAGAAAGGTTCAGGGAGACCAATCAAATGAGCTTGTGGTAGCTAGTGGGACTATGGGAGCACGGGTCATGTTTAATCCAAGGTTCTTAGACGATAGTGGGTCTAGAGAACCAATGTTCCTGCACAGAGATTCGTTTCAAATGAGTTGACAGAGAACAGAGAACAGAGATTCATTTCACTATGTTCAACGAATCTCTGTCAACGAATTGTGAATCTCATTTCGTACCTATGTCTAATAGTCTTCTAGTCTATAGAACTATAGCTTTACAGCAGGAGTCTGGTTGATTCTATGTAGAGCTCACTGGTGATACACATCCAGAAAATTTCTTCCTGAGTATGAAGTGTTTGTTCTTAGGGCATTCCAAGATCCTGCATCGCGTGTCTATAGTGGGAGCCGGTAGGGACCAAGGACAAGTCAGGGGTAGCTTTAGCCATGACTGATGCATTGGAGCTCCAGGGAGCTTCAATGAGCCTTTCGGTCATCTAAAGAGAGGGTCGCTGCAACAGATATGGATGATAACGGGTCAAATTTGGGTCGGATAGTACTATACCCGAACCTGACCTGACTTTTAAAATCGAAACACAAACCCGACCCGAAACCCGAATTTTAAACCAAAAACATGACTTTTAAACCAAAAACCCAACCCGAACCCAGCATTTAAACCTAAAATCCGAACCCAAACTCAAACACAAACCTGAATCTGTAATTTAATCGGAACCGATTCGACGTACCCCAAGAATTTTAAAAGGAATAAATCAAAACTCTTTTGTCTCTCTCTTTTTTTTATCTCATTTTATGATTGAGGAATTATAAAAATAATTTAAAAAGGCATGCTTGGTATGGTACTAGAGGCGGAGGAGGGGGGGCATGCCCGGGAAAAGTGCCCCCCCACCCCCGGCGAAATTCCGGTGATAGAGGAATATGGTACCCAATCGATGATGGAGGCCGGACTTGCCCCCCCAATTGTCGCAGCGATGGGAGCCAGCTGCCAGGAAGTGCCGATTGAAAAACAGAGGAAGAAGAAGCAAATCCCCAAAGGAAAAAAAAACTCAAAACAACGTTGTTTTAAGATTGGGGTTTAAATAATTTCCTTGACACAGCCCAACACTACACGGTCCAGTACGTACTCTAGTAGCCCAATTGCCCCAAAAAAATACGAAGTAGTCATTCTCGCCTGAGGCTTTTATCGCCATCATCGGCTTATTCCGCAGCAGAAGGCAGAGCTGCAGAAGTGCAGAACCGAACCGACGAACTGGACGAAGGCAGAACCGCAAAAGAAATCCGACGGACAGGATTTTTGAATTCTTTCAATTTTGAGCCCTTCTTCTGTGCTTCTTCATCCAATCTTCGGATCTTCTCTCGTTGTCTAGGTATATTTAAATTTTAATTATCTAATTTTGAGATTTGTTTCTTAATATTTGAAATTTTTGAATATTGCTAAATTATGTTTTGAATTTTGAATATTTATTTTGTTATGTGGTTCTAGTGTGTTTGTTTAAATATTTGATAAATGTTAATGTAATTTCAAGTTTTAGAGATTAAGAAATATGAAATTGTTGTTTTAAAGTTATTCATATTTTATTTTGTTACTTTATTATTGAATCAGGAAATTTTGAGACGTGAGATGGATAAATTTGTTGTTAGACAAAAGAAGAATTTAGAATTTGTAAGTGATAGGGACAATGAAAAAGAAGCTTCTTCTTCTATAGAGAAAGAAAGTGTGGTTTCAAATGATGATATTAATGCTGATCCGAGATTACGAAAACCCATTAATAGTTATCCATTGGAAATTAGAGATGTAATAAGGAGAAGATACTTAGCAAAAGGTCCTTGTAAACCATCGATGGATAAATTTCCACAAAGTATGACGGGCAAGAACAAAAGATGATTTCAAAGTTATTGGTTTGTTAAGTTTAACTGGTTGGAGTATAGTGTCGCCAAGGATAGAGCATATTGTTTGGAGTTGCACTTTGCCAATTAAAGTAGTTACTATTCTGAATTTTGTTTATTTATTAAAAGAATTTTTGCCCCCCCCCCCCCCCATGAAGTCTTCCCTGGCTCCGCCACTGTATGGTACCACCTTGTCAAGATGTTTGTGTGGCTAGAAATGCAAACAAGACAGTAGACAGATCAGAGATGCAAAGAAGGAAGAACCATACAAGAATGGGACACACACAGATATGTGATGTAAGGACCAAGAGAGAGATGCGGTTGCACCAGAGGATTGAAAATAAAGAGATTATACAAAGTGCTTATTATATCTGTAGATAGGTTTTAGGTTATAAATATTCAGGTTTGGGTCGGGTAAAGTTATAAACCCATGCCCGATCCGATGTCGGGTTCGGGTAAAAAAATTCGGGTCGTGTTTGGATTATTTTATTCTCGGTTCGGATTTGGATATTTTAGTGTTCAGTTGGGTCAGTTAAGATAGGGTTCGGATTGAATTGCCATCCCTAGCCGCTAGAGAGCTGAGAAAAATTACTAGATGTATGAGCGTTCATGGCGGATGACAGTTGATGATTATCAAGCCTCCAAGTGGGAGATTGTTGGGCTTGTAGAGACTAGATTTGTTCGAAGCTGACCAGGGTTGGCCCGTCTTATTTGTTAGCCTTTTTCAATTTTTTGGGCAACAAATTTCGTAGCCCTAGGTTTCTCCCTATATATTGAGCATGTGTACTTGTAACCTTTGGCACCACAAGTGAGTAAACTTTCTCTTGTACCAGTCGTGGATTAAGAAAACCGAACCACATTAAAATTCTCGTGTATCGGTTGTGTTCTGCCTCTCTCGATTCTTGCATATATTTGTGTGTTGTGTGTTTAGTTTCCAAGAGTACGTGTATACCGTTACCCCTGGTTCTTCCTCCGTCGTTACGTTTAATTACACATAGCCCAACCCCCTGCCCAACCCTAGCTCCTTGCCTCCCATCATATCTTGATTATTAGCATAATTAATTATAGTTCCTATATATTATTCTTGATTGTAAACATTATATGTGAATGTGTTGGAGATTTCTCTTTGTGGTTCAACTTCGGACTTTATGGTTCATCCGTTTTAATTAAAGAAAATTGTATTTTCTTCAAAATAAAAACTACACCAATAGCACTAAAAAAACTACGGCCCGGTTCCATGGCCACTGGATTCCAGTGGCCACGGAAGCTAGTGTCTCCTTACGGTGCTCCGTTCATAAAATTAATAATTCCTACCTTCTTAATCCCTCCGGTAAACCCCCCGCCAAGTCCCGACCCAAACTCATCCCCCACCTACGTCAATTGCACCTCGTAAGCATAAAATCAAAACTTTTGACTTTAAAGTCAATTATGCTTACGAGATGGAGGGATGAGTTTGGGTCGAGACTTAGCGGGGGTTTACGGGGGTAGGAATCATCAATTTTATAAACGGAGTTCCATAAGGGGACAGTGGCTTCCGTGGCCACTGGAATCCAGTGGCCATGGAACCGGGCCGAAAAACTATACCAAAAATTTTACTCCCTCTGATTCAAAATTTCTCTCATCTTTTGACCTTTTTTAGTTAAAAAAAATAACATCTCTTTATCACAAATTAAACACAATCTAAATGAACAACTATTATAAAAGTTTGATATATCAAAATTATAAGCTAAGATGAGCCTAATTATATTGCATTTGTATTATAATTATTCGATATAGTTTTCTTCACAATTAATGATCAACGAGTGTCATTGTTTGACAAAGATTCAAAACAAGAAGAGTTATTAAGAACGGATGAGGTAAATCACACGTAATAATTTAATTACTTTTTTATGAAATGATCCATTAAAACATGCAAAAAAATATATACGGAATATATATTTTGACGCATTTAAATGAGAAAACTAAATAAAGAGATAGTCGACTATTACAAATCGAAAGTTCTGATCTATAAGTAAGTTAGGTACGTATACTCTGGGGGGGGGGGGGGGTTGGATGGGAGCATGGGGTTCATACAATATGCATGCATGGAGCAGTCGGTTACGTGCGGGTTAAATGGCCTGTTTCTCTTTATAATATTTGATTGAAGTTATTTTCAAATCATAATATATGAAAAACAATGTTGAATTAAAAAATAAAAATTATACATTTAAAAACTATACAAAAAGATCTAGAATACTAGTGGTGACATGACTAAAAAAAGTAAAGAATCAAAATGAATAAAATTTGACAATGTAAATATTAAACATGCAATTTAATTTAAGGCGGAGGGAGTATGTCTCTAACATAAAACTTTAATTGATTAAAGTTAGTAAAATATATTCGCTCTGTCCTAAAATTAATTTCTCAATTTGAAATTTGTGGTTAAACTGTTTGAACTTTGACCGCATTTTACAAAAAAATTGAATTTTAATATAAATTTAATATCAATTAAATTTTGAAATATAGTTTTGAAATATTTTATTTTTGTAGTATATAATTATATAAAAGTAAAGATATTAATGATCAAAATATTGTATTGGAGACCGTGAAAAGTCAAGACGGAGTAACGAATATATGTGTTTATATATATAGTACTCCGTAATGTGTTTAATGGGTTTGTAATTAAATATATACACAACTACTACTATATAATAATAAGAAAAGTAGTTAATTACGGAGTATATATATGCATGAAGATGATGATGGAGTTGTTGGGTGTGTTATTATTGGTGGTGTTAAAAAGTGGTGGATCGGCGGTGGCCGCCGGCGGAAATGGCGCCGGCGATGTCCCGTTTGGTGAGAACTATTCCGTTGAATGGGGGAACGATCATGTCACGTCCTTCAACCAAGGAAGACGAGTTCAACTTTCATTGGATAAAAACTCTGGTCCATTCTTTTTCTATTTTTTCCCCTCATTTTGTTCTCTTTCAATTCAATTTTCAATTTAATTTAGGGAAACTTACTTATATAGTACGGAGTACTTGTTAAAAAGTATCCCACATCGAAACTTGAAGAGAAAATAAACCGGTATATAAGCTCTTGATTTCAACTAACTAATCGATTGGATTCAATCTTTTAATGTGGTTCAACCCAAGTGTCTTATTGCCCAATCCAGTTGTCCATACCCCATCCTAAATTTTATCATGGTATCGGAGCCAGTTTTAGCCCACCTCGTTTGTCAAGGTGTCCGTCTAGACGTTCATTCCTAGCGGCCCGTTAGTCTTTAGCCCAGTTGTCCGTATGGAGGTTGTACCCAACGGCCTGTGGCTTGTTTAACACGATTGCTCGTCTGGAAGTCCATACCCAGCGGCTCGTGGTCATTTAGGTGTTGGCGCTAAAAAAAATCAAGGGTATGGGAGTCCATTTGCAAGTGGTCAACCGGTTAGATTCAAAATGGCCCGGTTGTCCACTTGAGGGGGAGTGTTAAAGAGTATCCCACATCGAAACTTGAAGAGAAAATAAACCGGTATATAAGCTCTTGAGTTGAACTAACTAATCGATTGGATTCAATCTTTTAATGTGGTTCAACCCAAGTGTCTTATTGCCCAATCCAGTTGTCCATACCCCATCCTAAATTCTATCAGTACTAAAAAATATTGTGAGTTTTCCAATGTAGTATTATATTCTCTCTGTCACGAAAATTCATTTTCTTTCTTTTCTTGTCCCACAAACTCTTCTTCTTTACTAAAAAAACATTTTGTCCTTGCTAATCATTAACCTATACCTTTTACTAATAATCTGCTCATCACATTCTAATTTTACCAATCACATCAAAAGTTTTTTTGAAAAGTTAACACAAAATTATCTCTTGAAATTCCTAAAAGTCAAAATATGAACATCTTTATGTGACGGAGGAAGTATGTTTTAATTTCTAATATAATATGGCTACTAGACATTATTTCCGCCACTCGATATTGTTCAAGTACTATTTAGAGAATAATAAAAAGTTTTAGCTACTACATTAGGAAAAAACATACTCCCTCCGTCTCTAAATAAACTTCCTCTTTCGTTTTTTCTTTGTCCCCAAATAAACTTCTCTTTTCCCTTAAAAATTCTCTTTTACCCCTTACTTTTTCATACCTTACCTATCACATCATACCTTTTTACTAATAATCTACATATCACATCTTACTTTTACACATCACATCAAAGGTATTTTTGGAAAGTCAACACAAAAATATCTCTCCCTTAAATTCTCAAAAAGTCAAGAAAGGAAGTTTATTTAGGGAAGGAGGGAGTATTTTTAAATACCCCTCCGATTCTAAAAACCTTTCATGTTTTGACTTTTTTGGTCAAATAATGTATTATTTTTTGACCACAAATTGTGTGAAAAGTATATTTAACTATGATATAAATTCGATAAAATTGGGTTTATCTTAGGATATAATTTTGATATATCAATTTTTATATCATTTATTTATCATGTTTAATTTGCAGTCAAAAGGTGTCACTATTTGACCCAAAAAATCAAAATATGAAATGTTTTTTGGACCAGAGGGACTATTATTATTTAGTGTAAATTTCACTTCAATTTATTACTAAAAGTTACTCGTCTCTTGTTTCAATACTTTATTTGTCCATCAATACCTATATTTATATATAAATACTAAAGTACATATTATAAAAATACGATATTTCAAAAATAGAAAATTTTGATCCTACATGCTGAACTTTCAGATGAACTAAATAAATATATATTTTCTTACTATAGATCGAGGTTAACATTTAAAAAAATATATGAAAAGATCTATGATAAAGCTTCTCTTCAAAAGGGCATTACAAAATGAATATAGAGTATAATGATCGTTTATGTTACTTTCTTTTGTCTCAAAATAAAATATGCATTTTCCATTTTAAGAGTTATCATAAGAAGTGCATACTTTCAATCCTTGTTTTCCCATTAAGGAAAAGAACATATGGTACAAACTTTCATCTCTAAATAAAAATCTAATCATATACATGCAGAGGACTTTTAAATTTTTAACAATATTTTTAAGTTTCGTAAATTCAAATCTGAGTACTCACTTAGATTTCAACATTTTTCATAATTAAATTTCGTGAAACCAAATCATAATTTTCTACATTTTCTTAAATTTCATAAAATCAAGTCATAAACATTATTTTAAGATGAAGAAAGACATTTTTTGCATATTATAATCAAAATGTATCAAATTTGGCAAAGAAAAATAGAACAAGAATTGAACCGCGTGATATTGAGACGGCAGGTGGTAATAATTCTTAAAGATTGGCATTGAAGTGTACTAATCAAAGTGAAAGTTAACTAGGTGCAGAAAGATTGTAGGTTAAAGTCCTAATTTTTAATTTCATAAAAAAATTTGTTTTTTTTATTGTCTCAAAACAAATGATTTTATTTTTCTCTTGAAGAAACATTTACGTGCAGTGGTTCTTAAAATTGCTAAATATGATAAGCAACTAATAAAATTAATCAGTTAAAACAGCTAATTCAATTAGTTGTTCACACTATAACAAAAACAAGCGGATAGACAGATTTAATTGCACGGGTTATTAAAACAAGCGATGCAAAAGATCAAAAACATTAGTTATCAGAAAGAACCAATGCTATTGATATTTATAAAAAAAATTGAAAAATAAAAAAGGGGCGTTAGCATCTATTATTTATCGAAAAATACAAAAAATTAAAAAAACAACCAATGCAAAAGCTCTTTTAAAAAAATTACATGAATTGTTTCTAATTAACCGATGCAAAAACATTTTATATAAAAAAAGAGCTTTTGCTTCGGTTTTTTACAATCGATGCAATTGTTCCATGAGCAATTGCATCGCTCAAAAAGCGTTGTAAAAAATCTCAAACGGATGCAATTGCCCTTTTTTTGTAGTAGTGTCAACTTCAAACCAATCTTCACAATCAGCTAGGATCGACTCTTATTTTATTGGATTAAGTAATTAAATTTGATAAATTAGTGACTTGAAAAATTAAATACTCGATAATGACTTAAAAGGAGCACGGTTTGGGTCGAAGTCAATGTATGGATCAGGGTTTTTCGAGATGAAAATAAGGGTTCCGCACCAAGACTCTGCTGGAGTTGTCACTGCCTTCTACGTACGTATTTAAACATAATTTAATTATTGCTTGCTAATTTGTATAAATTGAGTCCTTCAAAAAAAAAATTGTATAAATTGAGAGAGTTCATACTTGTCTGAACTTATTAAATTTGATTTGAATGTCTGACAATTTTAACAATAAAAACAAGGCTCCGTTTGGTATAAGGAATTCAGACTATAAGACAACAATTCCAATTCTGTTGTTTGATAGCACAAAAACATGTAGATTTAGAATTGGTAGTGTCAAAAATGAATTGGAATTGGAGAATTCAATTCCATCCAACTCAATTCCATAAAATTTCAATTTTCAATTCAATTCTAATTCTGTCAATTCCGTGTACCAAACGGACTCAAATAGAGTTTTGGTGCAGCTAATCTCCAATAAGCAAAACGGTCACGACGAGCTGGATTTCGAGTTCTTGGGCAACCGCGAAGGCAAACCAATTACCTTGCAGACTAACATCTTTACAGAGGGCATAGGGAACAGAGAGCAAAGAATTTCTCTCAAGTGGTTCGACCCCGCTGCAGATTTTCACACTTACAAAATCCTTTGGAACCAACACCAAATTGTGTGAGTAAAATATGCACTTACTACTCCTGAAAAATGGGTCAAAAACTCAAGCATGTGTGGGTTAACGAAATATTGTAGATTTTACGTGGACGATACGCCAATCAGAGTGTTCAAGAACAAGGCAAAGGCAGGGGTGGGATACCCTGCGTCCCACCCCATGCAAATGGAGTGCAGCTTGTGGAATGGAGAGAGCTGGGCGACGGACGGGGGCAGGTCAAAGATTGACTGGTCGCGCGCACCTTTCAGAGCAGAGTTCCAGGGATTCGCGGTGGATGGGTGTGTAGCAGATCCGGGCTCCTCCTCCAAATCCAATAGTAGTAGCATTCGCCACTGCTCTTCGCCGGATTACTGGTGGAACCAGAACCGGTTCTGGACACTGAATGAGACTGAGCAAATAAGATACACCAAAGTGAGGCAGACATACATGAACTATGATTACTGTGCAGATCTGTCAAGGTTTCCTACCCCTCCCCCAGAATGCCTTTAAGGAAATACCTTGTTGATCTTGCATGGACTGTATTTCAAAAAAACGAATTTAAAATGCTTAGGATCATATTACTCTGTCTAAGTTCAATATTTACTACCTATTTTTATTGAAAACCCAACATAAACTTGTATTTAGATTAAAAGTAAATTCGATTTTAGAAACATTTTGTTTAGCAAGTACAAGAACATTTTATTTAAAAAAATAATATATTACCCCTAGTATTATTCAGACTTGTTATTCATTGCCAAATTCTTCTCCCCAGCAGCAGCTTTATTGAATATCAAATTAAGCTGATCCGCGAACAGCTGATTCTGCAGTTGTTGCAACTGGTGTGTCTCCTTTTCTGTTTGTAGCTCAATCTCCTCAAAGTGAACTAGCTTTTCTTCTATCTCTTTCATCTGCAAGCATTGTAAAAGTCACACTCTTTTTTAGTGTAAATATCCGTAAAATAAATCTTAGCTGAAACAGGGGATTGGGTCTAATATTCTAATAATGCATTCGGAATATAATCTTCAATGAATTTAAGGAAATACAAATATCTAAAAAAGAAGAGAGTACGAGAGCAGTTTATCTCTGCCTTAGCCGTTTCAATTCAAAAATAACACAATACTTTTATAATCATTCGTGAATACAATGCTTATGCAGACGAATAGGATAGTAAGATGGTAAGTAGTAGTTGGTCATTTGTAATCGGAAAGACAAGTTGTGCGTCAAATGCCCCTTTATGTTATTAAACAACAAATACTTTGACTAAAATGTCTTTGAAATGTGACGAGTATTTGGAGGGTGTGTACCAGAATAGCAACAAGGGAGATTGCACTCTCTAAATCGTGTTCTTCTCTATCAAGTTGCATTTGTGCTTCAGCAAGGGCTCCTTCAATCGTATCTACAGATTGGTCATTCCGTGCATTCTGAGAATCTGTGTTCAAGATTAGGAAACAGCAATCACAGTCTAAAGGAGAAGAAAATACGCAACAACCACATTTATGTAGTGCACATAGGGAAAATTATTTCGAAACATAATATGCAATTTTACTTCCACCCCAATTCCAGTCATCAGCAACAATAACCTAGTAAATCCTTAAAAAAGTAGTGCGGGGAAGGGTGTGTACACATAACTTACCAACAATTAGGGCTTGTTCTTTTTTTGTTGGAATTCTAAAGTTGGATGTTGGAAAAAACTGGAAGGAGTTGGAAAATGTTGGATAAATTAAAGTGTTAAAAATCACTTAGTTAAAAAATCACCCAAATAACTACGCAAGAAAACTCTATATTGGATTTAAAAAAACATCCTTGTCTGTGACTGAGGTAGTATGTTATAGACTTAGATATATAATGTTATTGTATATTCATCTTAATAAATATTTTTTTAAGTCGTTGGAAGAAACAATGAATTGAAAGGAATTGGAAGTTGAAAGGAGTTGGAAAAAGTTGGAAGTTAATTTTTCCAACCCAAAAGAACAAGCACTTAAAAGTGAGTAAAATCCCCCAACGCAAGTCATATGAGTAAAAGGGAAGAAATATGCAACAACCACAGTATTCAATGAGCACTTTCAAAAGTATTTCGAACAGATAATGCAACTTAATTTCCACTTTAACGGCAACAAAATTATGATTTAAAACAGTCTTATGCCACCATAAATGCTTGATTTATAGCTTTAAGCCACAAAGGGAAAACAAGACTCTTGATGTTTTTCAAGAGTACTTATCCACTTCCAACATCCTACATTCCTGCCTATTTGATGTTTTTCAAGAGGATAGCAACTAGCAAGGGCAATAACTGAATAAATGACTGGATCAATAGAATAGAAAAATACATCCAAGTGAGAACACATGCCTTGGTTATCTTCACTAGCAGATAAAGATTCAAGATGTCTCTTGATTTTTTCCATCCCAAACTCAGATAAATATTTTAGGGCAGCATGAGTTGCAACTTCCACAACCTCTGTTCCTGCTAAAGCTGAGAGGAAAGCTGCCTGTGTGATTTTTTTAAAAACAAAGAATCAGATGTTGTTTTGCCCAAGTCTTCAATACCTATTGTAGATGTGGGTAGCTTGAAAAAGAAAATACAAGCCTCAATTCAATTGATCATATGAACGGTAGAGGAACAGCTGTTCAAAGGCCTAGTTACTAACATGTATTAACAACTTAGAGAAAGTAAGTACCTGAGCCATGATAGGGTTACTAGCATCAGCAAGAGGTGTTAGTTTCGTCCTTTTGGAAGGAGTCTGTTGATAGTCCATTTCAGCAGATTCTGGAGGCCCAACGAACTGCTCGCCGAAAGAAAGTTTGATAAAGCGTGACACACACTCTTTCTCACTCCTGCCACCCACATGCCCAGCCACCTTCTTCCAGTCATCCCCAAAATGCGTGACAGCTTCAAGTAGAAGCAATGTCTCCTTTTCGCTCCAATCCGTCTTTGTCTCATCATTGAGATCCACTTTTCTAAAATCTGAAGAACTTAGCCCCACCCTGTAATTACCTCGTACGTAGCATTTCGCACAGAGAACCATATCATACTGCACCATAAACAAACAATCACATAAGGTACATAAGCTTCACAAAATTGAAAGATACCAAGTTATACATAATAATCATAAGCTATAGCTGATGAACAGTCTGTTGTAACCTACAAATTCAAACTTGATGAGTGAGTTTGTTTTACCTTATCACAGAGAAAACATGAAATGCTGCAAAGGGTCTTGCAGCCACTGCACAATCTCTTCTTTAGGACTTGAATATCCATGGAAGTTGCATTGGCTTCGCTGCTCTGGAAAGAAGCCCGAGATGCTTCTTTGTCTTCCCATTTAAGCTGAGTCTTGCTAGAAGTCGAGCCAGAGTAATTGATCAAACCCCATGTCTCTAGGAAATCAAAAACCCTTCGGATCGAACCCACATCCCCAACTAGAGTCTTTCGAACCTCAGTAAAGCTGACTTTTCTGGTTGGGTTTTCTCTAAATCGGCGAATTATGGTGTTCCGGTAGTATTTGTAAACCCTAGGGTTTTTGGAAGCGGATCCTCCATCGAAGAATTCTGGGAGTAACCGGATTTCTCCCTCGTGAATGCTATTCCATGAAAACCACCCTGCAAGAGGGGGTGGGTTTCAGAGAGCATACATACATATGAGTCAATAAGTTTTAAAAAGGAAAGAGATAAGCAAACTTACTGGAGTAGCTGGGTACGTTGATGACATCGGTTTCCGGCAGGTGAGAGGTGATAATGGCGGTAGGAGTGCCGGCGGTAATTGAGCGGATGGGTGCGGCGGTGGATGGAATTGGGGAGGACTCCGGACGCGTTAGCTGTGGAAGTGGCGGTGTCTCTTGTTGTGGCGGAGGCGGCAGAGATGTGAGATCCGGGTCGGCCACTTTGATGGTGGTGTCGCCTGTGGCCATTCTCTGGCTATTCGGAGGCGCCTCTAAATTTTAAGTGGACTTCAAATTTGGACCCAAAACTTTCGTGTAACACTAAAAAATGATAGGGTACACCAAAAGTGTACCCCAAACATCCACACTCCCTCCATCATCACACAAAAAAGACAAGAAAAATTCAAAAAAAATAAAATAAAATAAAATGAATGGTTAAAATGAGGGTGGTGTACATTTGAGGTACACCTTTGGTGTACCCCTAGCATATCCCTATTTTAATTATTAATATCCTTACATATACATAAATATAGATTGGTAAAATATGATATTTGAAACTACATTGCAAAATAAATTCAAAAAACAAATTAGAGTGTTAAAAATAAGAGTTATTAATTCTTAATATTAACCACATGAAACTTATAAAAAAACTATTAATCTTGTCACTATGTTCAATCAATAAAAAATTAAAACATTAAAGAAAATGTCAAATCATTACACCGAATATTGATAAAAATTACCAACTCATTAAAGAAATAAATAGGTGGCCGATCAATTGTTAAAAAATACCCAATACACTTGTCATATGCCAAAATTATGTGAGCTAGAATCTCAAATATTATAGTAAAGGAAGTATAAGCCAATAAGGGCATGTTTGGGAATAGCGTTAGACATTAGCGTTAACGATTTGGATAAAATTTCAACGGTGTAGATTACTTTGAAAATGTTAACGCTAACGCTGCCCGTAGATAGTTTTTTCAAAACGTTAACGCTTATGTCTAACGTTATTCCCAAACAGGCCCTAAGTGTATTACCAAATCAATTGACATTTATTTATAATCACACATTAATAACCTTCTAATTATAATTACTTTTACATGTACTCCATAATGATTTTTCATATGTGCTACAATTGATAATGAATATTTGCTTCAATAGGATCTTTCCATATTTTAATTTGAAATCGCCAATTCATAAAGTCTTCAAAGGTGGTAGACGATTTGTAAAAAAATTGCCAACAACTATGCGCCAACTCTGACTCTGAGCACCCGGCTACTTCTCCACAGAAGAAGCCGGTTGATGCTTCCACTTGCGCTCCCTCTTCTTCCGCGGCGCAAGTGGTCTCGGTTGCCCAGTCCGGGGACAAGGGCCTCATTCAGCTAGACGATCGGTTGCTCTTGGAGCAACCGTTGTACATGCAGAAACCCCAAGTCCACGAACTGCGTAATCTGATGCCCGATGGGTATCAATTGACCTACCGGGCAACGTGGAAGAGCATTATACCTCTTCACGCCGGCACGTCGATTGGGATCCATTACCATTCGATCAAGGACTTGGGTGAGTTCTCTATTCACCCATTCAAAGTCCTTTTCCTTGAGACCTACGGGATCATGCCCGGGCAGCTGGCCCCTAATGGTCACCGTTTGTTAAGCAGCTTTATCAACATCTGCCGGTTTCTTCGTATTCCTCTTTCTCTTCGCCTCTTTGATTATATGTTCGATGTTCGGCCCGGGTCCAAGGAAACCCTTGGATTCGTGGTGGTGTCTTCCCACCAAGGTCGAGCATTCCTTTGTGGTCTTCCACCCTCCAACAAGAAGTGGAAAGACAAATATGTCTGCGTCAAATTCCCCCCGGGTGCCTTTCCTTTTGCCCAAAACGTCTCGGGGAAAAGAATGAAGCGCCAGGTCAAACCAGCGGAGGCCGATGACCTGGTTGCTTGGGAAGCCACTCTCCGGGCCGGGGATGCCTCCACCCGCGGTCTGTACCACGTTGGGAAGTGGAGCGTCTACCCCGGCCGGGAGACTGACCCCGAACCGGAGATTGTTCTGCCCGGGGTGATCCCCGAAGCCATCCCCATCCGTCAGGCGAGGGGATCCAAAGCCCCGGCCACTACCAATGTCGGTCCTTCATGCCCGGCAAAGAAGAAGAAGGAGGAAGGTCAATCAACCGCCCTTCTCATTTTTCATTCGAATTAATTTGTTCTCAACTGCATTCTTCTAACTGGTTCCTTTTTTTGTTTCAGTGGTGAAGTTTCAATCCAAGTTTGTCGTCCCCCAAATCGTGGTTGAGGAGCCCTCCTTCGCTCAGCCACTCACTCCTCCATCCAGCCAACCACTCTTGATGGATGATCTGCCGGCCCAGTCTCACCAAGGGACCAGCCAACCGATTCACTCGGGGGAGATCTACTTCAACGTAGACACCTTCGAGTTCGACAATCTGATGGGTGAGACTGGGCATACGTCCCAGGCGGGGGTGGGAGACCGGCCCAATGAGGAAAGGGACGCCAAGGAGGAGACTTCTAGGGGGTCCCTTCAACGGAAGAAGCGGAAGACTGAGGAAGTCAACCACCCTTCCCATCAGGGGGCCCAGTCCTCCGACGCCGGCAAGGGGCCGATAGTGCCTCGTTCTCTAGCTTTAATGTCCAGGTCAAACGAGGAGCTCTTCCGAGCATTCCGTGCTGATCTGAATGAGGTATCCCCTTTTCGTCTCCTACCGCCTACTTACCGTTTTTATACTTTTCTGAGTAATTTTCGATGTCTTTGAAGCAGGTCGGCCGGATCGGGGAGGAGTACTTCGCCCGGCTGGTGAAGTCGATGGATGAGGAGAAGGCCCGGATGGAGGCCATGATGGTCGAATGCCGGAAGGAAGCCCAGGCTGCCCAGGCCAAGGCAGAGAAGATAGAGGCCAAATGGACAGAGCACTATGCGGTTTACCGCCAGCTCTATGCCAAGCACGATGGTCTCCTCAAGGCTGCGAAAGAGGCCGATGAGCAGGCCCAGGCCAAGATCAATCAGCTGGAGGCCGAAAATGCCCGGTCAGCCGAGGAAATCACTCGGCTGGAAGATGAGCTGCAGAAAGAGCAATCGGAGCGTGCCGCCCTTGCTGCTGCCTGGGCCACTCAAACGCCTGAGGAGTTTGCTGCTAAGGCATTGCCTGACCGGGAGACTGCCATCCGCTTCTTCCAAGGCTTGTACAAGTACGAGGTCTCGGCCGGGATCGTCGACGAAATCAGAACGTACGGCTTTGAAAGCGGCCAGTACTCGGAGCGGAAGGCCCTCTATGGCATCCTTCAGCAGAGGATCCCAAGTTTTCAGCCAAAGGCTCTTTCTCTGCCCGAGCTGCACTCCGAGGCGCCTGAACCTCCCTTCCCGGGCATCTGATCCGTCCGGCCTTCCTTCCTCATCTGATTTTCTCTTTTTTTTATTTTTTTTATATGATGTAATGGTCTGCCTCCGGGCACTTTTGTATTTTATTGAAATATTAATGAAAATATGCTTTATGTTATCATTTCTCATCATTTCTCTTCATCTTGGATTCTTTAACCGTTTAGATTAATAAATAACAGCCCGGCTATATTTACCCGGCTTAGAATACAATTTTACCCAAGTCTTTTCGAAAGACTGGATAGTCAGCCGGGAAGACTTTAAGGCTGACCTGTTTCCACAATGGCTCAACGCCCCGTGTGGATAGGCAAACCTTGAGTTTTCCTTCAAAACGTCCGGCTTAACTGGCCGGGATGCTCTCCCACTAGTAAAGCCAATTTGTTTTTAACTCCCGTGTCAGTACGGATGAGGTGTCAAATCGGTCAGACCAGTCTTCTTTTTTTTTTTTGAGATGTCCAATTCGATTGGACGTCTAACCGGGTAGATTGGTACGCGACGAATTACCGGTTAATATATGAGGACAATCTTTCCGAAAAGAGTGAACTTTTATTAATGGTCAGGAACCAGTTACACTTTATCTATAAAATTTACGTAAGTGGTGAGAGTTCCAGTGTCGCTCGACCCGGCTACCTTCCATAGTCTCCAACTGGTAAGTGCCCGGTCTGACAATTGCTTTTACACGATAGGGCCCTTCCCAGTTACGCGCCAGTTTGCCCCTCTCATTAGGCTTACTAGCATCCCTCCTGCGCAAGACTTCATCATGCACCTGGAAGTATCGCGGTCCTACCCGGTTGTCATGATACCGCTTTACCGACTGCTGATAACCGGCCATCTTAACAGCTGCTATGGTCCTTCGTTCTTCCACCAGATTCAACTCAGCTAGGTTGTCGACCTCGTTCTGGCCGGGCTGATACACGGTTTCTCTAAATGTTGGAATTTCCACTTCAACTGGCAACCGGGCTTCACATCCGTAAGTGAGCACAAATGGAGTTTCTCCGGTTGCCCTTCTTGGAGTCACCCTATGCGCCCAGACCGTGTGAGGCAAAGCTTCCAACCATTTATGGCCTTCTTCTCCCAACCTCTTCTTTAGGCCGTCCACTATCGTCCGGTTAGCATTTTCAACTTGGCCATTTCCCTGTGGATAAGCTACTGAGGCCTTGCTGTGCTTGATTCCAAAACTAGCCAAGTAATCAGTGAACCGGGGGTTACGAAACTGCGAACCATTGTCGGTAACAATCATCTTCGGGGCACCAAACCGGGTGATAATGTTTTTCCAAACAAATTTCTCACACTGCCGCACGGTTATGGTAGCCATTGCCTCGGCCTCGACCCATTTAGTGAAGTAATCAATAGCCACCATCACGAACTTCTTCCCGCCTTGGGCAACCGGGAAGGCTCCAGTAATGTCAATCTCAAACCGGGCAAATGGTATGACATTAGACGTTGGTTGGTAGTATGTGGCCGGTCTGTCGGGATGTTTGTAAAATACCTGGCACGTCCTACATCTCTGGACATACCGCTCACAATCCCCCACAATGGTCGGCCAGTAGTAGCCAAGCAATATTATCCTTTGAGCCAGGGTGCGAGACATTTGATGGGTCGCACAAACTCCCTCATGCACCTCAGCTATTACCCGTTCAGCCTCTGGATTGGTAAGGCAACGTAAGAGAGGTCCACCGATGGCACGTTTGTACAAGTGACCATCGATTACCTGAAAACGGGGAGCCCGCAGGACCACCTTCCTGGCCCGTTCCTCATCATCCGGTTTCTGACCGGTCTCCAAATATTCCATGAGATCGTGCCTCCAGTCATCATCTGCTTCGATTGTCCCGGTAGCCGAATTCTGGCCCGGTTGGATAGCCGCGATTTCGAACCGGTCTGTACTCGGCACGTCCATGATCTCAATTTTCGCCAACTTCGACACATGCTCCGGGCAGGCTTGTGTCAATTTTGAAAGCATATCTGCATCAGCGTTTTCCGACCGGGGTATCCTAGTCAGACGAAACTCTTCTAATTCCCTCAGGAGCGCTCGGACCAGATCACTATATCGGGCCAGCTGATCCTCTTTTACTTCCATCTCACCATTGACCTGTCCAACCACTAGACTCGAATCGGAACGGATCTTCATCCTTTTTATTCCGAGTGTCCGGGCTAATCTGAGGCCACCGGCCAACGCCTCATACTCCGCCTCATTGTTGGTGAGTTTGAAGTTGAAGATCAAGGCATGGTAGATCTTGAATCCTTCCGGGGTAGTGAAGACTACGCCGGCCCCGCATCCCTTTGGTCCAGAGACTCCATCAACGGCCATGTCCCACCACGGTTCGACCGTATGGGAGGGTCCGGCTTCGGGCTCTAGACCGGTCAGTTCAACGAGGAAGTGTGCCAAAGCTTGACCCTTAATTGCAGTCCTTGGTTTATATTCTATTTTGAACTGGGTGAGCATCATCGCCCACTTGATCAACCTTCCCGAGGAGGTCGAATTTCGAAGGACCGGTCCAAGTGGCTGATCGGTCAGTACTGCCACGGTGTGAGCTTGGAAGTATGCGATCAGTTTTTTGGCCGTGATGAAAAGCGTGTATGCCGTTTTCTCAATGGCAGTGTACCGGCTTTCAGCCCCATTTAATGCTTTGCTCACATAGTAAATAGGCCTCTGGTCGTCTTCATTTCTTATCAAAACAGAGCTTACAGCGTTTTGGGAAATGCCTAGGTACAAATACAAAGTCTCACCCGGTTTGGGTTTCGACAAAACAATATCAGAGACTAAGTACTCCTTCAGCTGCTGGAAAGCTTCCTCACACTCCCGGTCCCACTCGAATGTGTTGGCCTTTTTTAACACCTTGAAGAAAGGGAGAGCCCTTTTAGCAGACCGGGAGAGAAAACGGCTCAAGGCTGCTAGCCGCCCGGTAAGTCGTTGTACGTCCTTCAGCAAACTGGGCGACCTCATTTCAGTTATGGCCTTAATCTTCTCCGGATTAGGCTCAATACCACGCTTGGTCACCATAAACCCTAGAAACTTGCCGGTCTTTACAGCAAAGACGCATTTTTTGGGATTGAGACGCAAGCTGTACTTAGCCATAATCTCGAAGCAAAGCCTCATGTCAGCCGGGTGATTTGTCGCGCCCGGGCTTTTGATCAGCATATCGTCCACGTAAGCTTCCATGGATTTACCGAGGAGTGGCTTAAAAAGCCGGTTCACCATCCTTTGGTAAGTGGCGCCCGAATTCTTTAGTCCAAAGGCCATCACCCGGTAGCAATAAGTGCCTTCTAGAGTCAAGAAGGAAGTCTTCTCCTCGTCCTCCTCAGCCATGAAAATCTGATGGTAGCCTTTGAAAGCGTCCATGAAGCTGAACAATTCACACCCGGCCGTCTCATCGACCATCTGATCAGGACTGGGCAGCGGGTATGAATCCATGGGGCATGCCTTGTTCAGATCCGTGTAATCCACGCACATGCGCCAGGTGTCGCCTTTTGGAGCCAAGACGACGTTAGCCAGCCAGGCCGGGTATTGTACCTCCCGTATGTGCCCGACCGCCAACAAGTCCTTGACTTCTTTCTTCACAAAGTCCCTACGGACGGTCGCCAAGTGCCTCTTCTTTTGTTTCACAGGCCGGCTCCCTTCCATCACAGCCAAACGATGGCATATGACAGAACGGTCAATGCCCGGCATGTCTGCCACACTCCAAGCGAAAATATCTGCATATTCCCGAAGAACTGAGATGATTTCATCTCGAAGTCCTCCGGGTAGGTCTCTTCCGATCCGTACCATTCTTTCTTGGAAGGCTTCTCGGAGAACAATCTGCTCAGTTTCATCGCCCGGCTCTAGCTTCGACCGCTCTTCTTCCTGAGAGACCAAAGTGACTCTCTCAAATGCCTTGGTCATTTTCTTTAAGGCCTCCAAGTAGCAATGTCGGGCCTTCTTTTGATCTCCTCTGACCTGTCCTATACCGCCCGGGGTATAGAATTTCATGCAGAGGTGGGTCATGGAGATGACTCCACGGACCTTGTTTATTCCAGGTCGGCCTAGGATGGCGTTATGAACACATTTGATGTTCACCACCACAAACCTCATTTGTTTCTGGACGACCTGGTCTCCTGTTCCTAACTCACAAGTAAGAAGGATTGACCCTTCAGCTTCAACAGAGTCCCCGGTGAACCCGGACAGGGGAGTCTTTAAGGGCTCAAGCCGTGTCCGACACAACTTGAGCTTTTCAAATGCATCCAAGTACAAAACGTTGACACTACTTCCCGTGTCAACGAGTACCCGGGAGACATCGACTCCACCCATGTCCATAGTTATAACCAGGGGGTCATTGTGATCTTCTCCGGTGGCGGGGAGGTCCCGGTCAGTAAAAGTGATCGGTTCCCGTCTTACTTGTTTTGACCGGGGATTGAGGGCTATCGTCCCCACGTAGAGTTCTCGCCCCCACTTCTTCTTTTGGGAAGCAGAATCTCCCCCTTCCGGTCCACCGTAGATGACCTGTAAATGCTCTTTACCGGCGATTTTCTTCTTTTTATTCTGCTCGGCCGGTTGTCCTTCTGGTCTGACCCATTGGTTCTTCTTTTGCTTAGCCTGGGCCAGATATTCAGGATCAATCTCACCGGCCTCAATCATCTGCTTTATTACCCCCTTCACACTGTTACACTCTGTAGTGTTATGGGAATCAGTTTTGAGAAAGGAGCAATACTTCTCCGTCCATTGTTTCTCGCCGGTCAGTTTCTTCTCTATTTTGACCGGTTTTACCTCCATGACTTCTGCTTTTATCTTACCGGGCAATGTAATTTCCTTTTTCAAGGAAACTTTTCCCTTTGAGTGGCCCTGCTCGGCTTCCCTCTTGGATGACACCTGGGCTTCAGCGTCAGCATAGTCCCAGACCGTGTTATAGGCCTCTTGATAGGACTGGGGAGGCCTCCTGCAGAATTCTTTGTATAGTTCTCCGGACCGGAGCCCGGATACAAGGAGGGACATTGCTGTCTTGTCGTCCATCTCCTCCACCTTGTCAACCTCATCCTTCCACCGGGTGAGGAATTTTGTCAGATACTCGTGTTCTCGCTGCCCGGCTATACTCAAGTAGGTAAACTTTTTCCTCTTGGTACAGTTTTCTTTGAACTTTTCTTGAAACACCTCAGCCAATTCATCGAAAGAATCGATTTCACCGGCCGGTAAGTTATGAAACCACTCGGCGGCTCGGCCGCAGAGGGTCTGAAAGAAAAGCAAACATTTCTCATCCTCGGAAAGACCCATCATCCGCCCACTTTGATGGAGGGTTTTGACGTGAATTTCCGGGTCCTCCTTCCCGGTGAACTTCGGGACTTCAAGTTTCGCCTTCTTTGGAAATGGTGTTTCATGAACTCGGTCTGTGAATGGAGATTCGTTCAGCAGAATCTTCTTCTTTTCTTCTCGGTCTACCCGGCGTTGTAGTTTCTCCAGACGTGCCTCGACCCGGCCCACACGATCCCGAGGTTGCTCAACATGTGAACGGGTCGTGTGCCTGGGTGGCTTTCGGCTTCTTCCTCTCGTGGTGCCCGGCTGTGCTGGGGCTCATCGCGTGGGGATGGCTCCGTTCGCCTGGTCTGACCAAGTCGTCCAGCTCCTCTCCCTGCACGATTAAAGGCACTAGCTGGAATGGTTTCTACCCCAAGCCGCTCTTTTGCTGACCGGTTCTGATTTCGGCCATCATGGCCAAGTCTCTGAAAGGCCGACCTCCTAGATCCTTCTGGCTGAACTGCCTTTCCCTTCAACTTCTTGACCGCCTGGGGGACGTCCCAATCCTTGTCTTTGCTGTGCACTGAACGCACATCCCCGTCCGAGGTCACCTTTGTCTGTGACCTACGGGACCGGCTCCTTCTAGACCGGGATGGACCAGCTTTATCCATCTCCCCGATCAGGTTTGTCGGAACAATCGGGCGAATGACGTTAGTTTGAGGCGAGGATTGTGGATACAATCCCGGATTGAAAAGTGAAAACCCTCCCGGCTGCTGGAACATGGACATGAAATGTCCAAAATTCTGAAGAGCCTGGCTGTACATTGGATCAAGGGGTCCAGGGAAATTTGAAGGAAAAACGAGAACAGGGTTCACGGGGGAAGTGAATGGGATAGGTGGTGGAATGGTGATGATGGGGGTAGAAACCTGGCTTGACGGTTGGGAACTTCCTCCCGGGAATGAAATGACATTCTCAGCGGGAGTAGAAATTTGTGAGATCACGGTTTCCTGATTACTGGCCATGACTTTTTTTATAATAGGTCCCACGGGTGGCGCCAATTTGATAGTGTAAATTACTACGCAAATACTAAGTATGAGTAATCGGAAGGGTTGTAGGTGGAATCACCTGTAACCCGATTTGTTATTAATGATAATAGGAGTTATTAACAAATACAAGCCGTGTAGGTTAATTAAAACATGCCTCACAAATGAGGCTTTTAAGGGTATTTATAATAATCCTAAGCACGTCTCTGATTATCCAACCGGTCAGGCGGCTGACCGGCCCACCAGGCGCACTTTGAAAGTAAATCTTCGGGTATTGGCATCTGGTCTCCTCATCCAACCGGTCAAATAACCCGGGCTAAAAAAGACGTGTGCTGTTCGGTGAACCAACCGGGTGGTATCCTTGGGTTATTACCCATCACCTTGTATGGGACTTCAACGATGTTTTACAAAGAATTGTCGCATAACGAACGATTTCGATTCACATCAAGTAATCGCATAATGTGTCCTAATGAGTCAAACAATAATATCGGATACTTTAGATAACAGAGTTTCTTGATTCTAAACATTCGTGTTTGAATCAACGATTAGATCGTCTTGAGTCCATATGAGGATCTTTGACATCGGCTTCACAGATGTTTCTCAACATTTATCAACACGAATCGTTCTTTAGGTTCATCTCACTTCCGTGCGACTTTTCCGGTACAGATCAATTTCGTCATTCACGATGTGATGCGTACGTTGATAACGTATCAGAGGTTTATACATTTTTTTATTCTTTCGTTTCTTCACTTAGTACGAAAGTTCAACTTAAGTCCTTGTTCGATATAATTTCATTACCAACAATTATTATCTAATGAGAATTTAACATAGTCAATATTTACCAAGTAAATTCTCATACCTTTCCTGGAGCAGAGGGATGCGAGAGTTGTGGATGTGATTGACAATATTTTTTTTTTAAATTCAAATTTTTGATCCGAAGATCGGTTTTAAAACCATTTGCTCCGATACCAAATTGTAACACCCTAATCCGTCCAGGTCTGCAACCCCATTCGGACTAAAGTATTTAACTTGTAATCGTAAAATTTAAAACTTTTCAAACACACTTTATTAATCCCAATAATATTTTTCATAACATATACAGTACAGAGTATTTAACAATATTGCGGAAGCGAATTTAATATTGACATATCATAAATTATTTCAAAACTTGTCACATCCATCCTGACAATCTCGCCCCATCTGCCGCCAGGATCACATTAATCTTTCTGTTTACCTGCGTGTAGCAAATAAAACACACTACACGCTCAGCGGTGAAGCTGAGTAAGCATATCTAAAACGTCGAACATCCACATAAATTGAATCTCAATTCATAATCAACCATTTGATATCATGCACACAATATATGATTCAAACATTCATGATATTCTCAATATTTTATTCCAAGTCATTTGATATTCAATATATATCAATAATGCTCTTAAATTATTCTTAATCTAAGGCCACATCATTTTATATTCAGCTCTTAGCTATTCCTAGTCTAAGGCAGTAATTCTAACCAGGCCCTTAAACTATAAATAGTTTAATGCAGAACACAAGAATCGATAATCCACCCTATGAGTCATGTGGATTACGTACCAACCGAACAATGATTTGTCGGGTGGGTGATATCCGGTCTGGATCCCGTACGTACGTTTTAACCCGAAATATGAATTGGTCAAGTAGGTATATCTTAGAGTTCTTCTAGATATCCTTAATAATCATCATCAATATACAAGTGGGTATATCTTAGAGTTGTTATAGATATCCTTAACAATACGATTCATTAATTCATTATTTTCACTTTAACAATTCATGATCATCATTCAAAACGTTCATCATCATTAATTTATTATAATCAATAATCAAACAGTCGTCATAATGCATAATAACAAATTGCGGCCTAGTCTCGAGTGTTAACACACGAACTTACCGTCATGCATCACATAATGTTTATATGTCACAAACATCATTTTATTGTACAAAATCATATTTATATTGTGCATAATTAATTGGTATCAAAAATAGGATTTTAGAGCATATTTTCAGGAACATTTTCATCTCGAATTGAGGAAAATAATTTAAAATAATCAATTAATTTATAAAAATTGATTTATATAATTTTATATAATCCATTAATTCATAATAATTTATTTTTACAATTTAAATAATCAATTACTTCATTATAATCGATTTTTACAATTTAAATAATCAATAAATTCATTATAATCGATTTTTCCACTATAAATAATCGATTAATTAATAAAAAATCGATTTTTACAATTTAAATAATCCATTAATTCACAATAATCGATTTTTACAATTTAAATAATCCATTAATTCATAATAATCGATTTTTACAATTTAAATAATCAATTAATTCATAATAATCGATTTTTACAATTTAAATAATCAATTAATTCATAATAATCGATTTTTACAATTTAAATAATCCATTAATTCATAATAATCGATTTTTACAATTTAAATAATCAATTAATTCATAATAATCGATTTTTACAATTTAAATAATCAATTAATTCATAATAATCGATTTTTACAATTTAAGTAATCAATTAATTCATAATAATCGATTTTTACAATATAAATAATCAATTAATTCATAATAATCGATTTTTACAACATAAATAATCGATTAAATGGTACTGACTTGGAGCCACTGGTCTGAATAAAATTCTAATCGATTTTAAGTAAGTAAATAATCGATTTTCGGCTACTGTTCATCATCTTCTTCCTCGGGTCAATTTCGAGTATTATGGTTTTAAAACACCAAACTTCAATTAAATTATATAGAAATGTTCTCCAAGGTTCATAGATTATTTTAGAATCATTAAAACATATTTTTAACATCAAATTCAAGGTTTATGATTCTTGGTTCTTCAAACATGTCCAACACAAAACTCAACTAAATGACCGTTTGTGAACGTAAAAACAACCTATATGAACATTCTAATCTTTAGATATATCTACGGGCTTACCTAGAAGGTAAATAAAGGTTTTGAATATTTTCCGGCGAAACCTCCGGCAAAGATTGTGGCTTGCTCCGGCGACTTCACACCAAATTGACAGCACAACTTCGTTCTCCACACTCACAGCTTTCTCTCCGAGTTTATTTGAAGGAGAATGGTGAAGGAATGAGGGAGTTAGCTTCTCCTTTTATAGGGAAGATGAAGAAGAAGGAAACAAAGTCTGAGTAGATGCTGCTTAGGAACTTCACGTTCTTCTTTCGGCGATAGTGCGACTTAAGGAGACTCAACACGTTACTCTCTGATTGGGACTAATTTTTGGTCCAGTCGGGGTACACTTCTCGGTCCAACTTTCTCCGAATTGAAATCCGTTTGCACCGTTGCGATCAGATAGTCGAACTCTATCCAACGATATAATTTTTATATTCATTTGTTATACTTTTCCCGACACCACATTTTTGGGTGTTTGACCTTAACAGAGTCAAAATTGGTTTAATTGACCTTTCTCATAAAAGGTTCTCTCATTTAATTCATATCAATTATTCTCATGATTTATTTCAACAAATCATTTCAATATTTACATTCTAAACAAATTCTTTATTTACTCTTGATTTGGGTCTGTACTCAGGTTCTCAATCAAGACCACACAAATAGTTCACATATTGGATTTATCTCTATGAGACTTATCCAGATTTTGATATAAGATGTCAAAACAAATTTCTTATCGGCCCAAATCCCAACAATAATTTATTTTAATCAAAACAAATTTGATTAATTGATTATTTATTCATTAATAATTCTAGGGTATATTTTGGGGCGTTACAATTCGCATCTTCAGAGATTGTTAAATCCTCATTTAAAACAAATTGTTCATTGATATTATTTTTTATATCAACATGCTCGATTTGTTCATTATCTTTCTTTGAAGAATGAACATCTTTTGTTTCAAATATTGTCTCTTGCCTTTTAAGTTTTCTTGGTTTTACATCTTTTGAACCAAGTGGCCTGCCACGCTTTTTGCGTATTGAAGACTCATTTGCAAGAGTTTTTTCATTTTTTTCTAAAGGAATTTCAATTCTAGCAGGAGCATTCATAGCTGGAATATGTGACTTTGTCACTTTCTTTGCATCCGTGAATGCGTCAGGTAATTGATTTGCAACATTTTGTAAATAATTATCTTTTGCACTTCTTGTTCGCATGCATTTATTCTTAAATCAAGAAATGATAATCCTATTGCATTCCATGTAATCTCTTTTGTACATGGGTCCTTTTTCTCATTTTCTCCCCCTAATGCTGGGAATACTTTCTCATCGAAATGACAATCAGCAAACCGGGCTTTGAATAAATCACCAGTCCTTGGTTCAAGATATTTTATAATTGAGGGACAATCAAAGCCAACATAAATTCCCAGCCTTCTCCGAGGACCCATTTTTGTACGATGTGGTGGAGCAGTTGGTACATATACGGCACATCCAAATATTTTTATGTGAGCAATATTTGGTTATTTTTGAGTTACCAATTGTAATGGGGAAAAATATGATTTTCAGTAGGCGTTACCCGAATTAAATTTGCAGCATGAAATACAGCATGTCCCAAAACAGATGTAGGCAAACTGGATTTCATCAATAATGGTCTAAAAATTAATTTTAATCGCTTTATTAAAGACTCAGCAAGACCATTTTGAGTGTCCACATGAGCAACTGGATGTTCCACATCAATCTCAATAGACATGCAATAGTCATTAAATGATTAGGATGAAAATTCTCCTACATTATCAAGTCAGATTTTTTTTATTGAATAATCCGGAAATTGAGCTCTCAAACGTATGATTTGAGCAAGGAGTTTTTCAAATGCAAAATTTCTTATAGATAAAAGACTAACATGTGACCAACGTGTTGATGTATCGATCAACACCATAAAATAACGAAATGGTCCATATGGTGGGGCAATTGGCCCACAAATATCTCCTTGAATTCTTTCTAAAAATGCAGGAGATTCAACTCCAATTTTATTTAGAGATGGCCTAACAATAAATTTTCCAAGAAAGCACGCAACACATGGAAAATCAATTGATCTTGGAATCCTTATATTTTTCAATGGATGTCCAAGTGACTTTTGAATTATTTTGTGCATCATTACACTGCCAGGATGACCCAAACGGTCATGCCACAAAATGAATGTTTTCTGATCATCTAATTTTTTATTAGAGACAACATTCACTTCAACGGGACTAATGTGAGTATAATATAGCCCCGAGGAATACGCTGACATCTTTTCACAAAGAATTTTATTGCCAGATTTGGTTGTCGTTAGACACAAGTATTCCTTTTGATTTTCTGTCATGGTTTCAATGTGATACCATTTTGACGCATATCTTTAAAACTCAATAAATTCCTTCTTGATTTGCTGGAATATAATGCGTCTTTGATAATTAATTTTGTCCCTTGGGGAAGGATTAAACAAGTCATTCCAGGCCCTTCAATGAGCTTTGCAACACTAGAGATTGTATTGACATTAGTTTCCAATAATGTCATTTGAGAAAAATATTCTTTGTTTCTCAAAATAGTGTGCGTTGTGACACTATCTATTAGACATTGTTCTTTGCCACTAGAGCCATAAGCAGTTATCTCCCTATCTTGAATACCAATAAATATATAAATAAGTTCAAGATAATTAACACAAATATCATACATTTTATTTTAAGCTTTAAATCATACATAATAATACAAGTACATATGAAAAATAAAGTACAAATTTCAAACATTTATTTAAAAAATAAACACACCATAACAGAGGAAATTAAAAATATTTAAACAGTAGTAGTTCCACCAAAGGCCACCTCATCACCAATTTTAGCATCATCCATGTAGAAATAAAACACATCAAATTTAGACAAAATTGGATTGATATCATCAGCATAATTAGCCTCCACATTTTTTCCTTTTTCTTTTGTAGAAGCTTGGTATAATTTCACCAAATGTTTTGCCGTTCGACATTCATTAGCCCAATGTCCTTTTATGCCACATTTATAGCATTCACCACTTGGTTTTGGCTTTTCATGAGTTTTAGCCTGTGGTGGTTTGAATTTTCCCTTTCATTTGGAGGATGATCCATTTGGATATTTATAGCCCCTGTTCGGCCCTTTGTTGCGGTTATTTCCGCGGCCACGTTTAAAGTGTCCACGCGCACCACCTTGAATAACATTTGATTCCGGTGCTGAACAACGATCAGGATGACCAAAATTTGTAGTGCTACAACCGGTGGGACTCATGTTATGATTTTTCATTAAGAGCTCATTATTTTGCTCAGCAACAAGTAATACTGAGATTAACTCAGAATACTTTTTAAAGCCGCTTTCTATGTATTGTTGCTGTAATATCACTTTGATATATGCATGGTGGAAAAAGTTTTCTCCAACATGTCATGATCAGTGATATTATGTCCACATAATTTTAATGTGGACGTGACTTTGAAAATAGCAGAATTATAGTCACAAACAAATTTAAAATCTTGGAATCTTAAATTGATCCATTCCTATTGAGCCTTTAGTAGTAGGACCTTTTGTTGATGTCCATATCTCTCTTGGAGATTATCCCATAATTTCTTCGGATCTTCCACCAATAAATATTCAGATTTTAAACTTTCATGAAGGTGGTGGCGAAGGAAAATTATGGCTTTTGCCTTTTGCTGAGATGATGATGTATTATTTTTAGCAATTGTATTTTCGAGGCCATTAGCCTTAAGGTGAGAAAGTGCATCAACCCTCCATTCCAGGTACCTTTGACCGGATAAATCAAGGATGTCGAATTCTCTTTTGGTGATGTTGGCCATGAAATAACTACAAGATCATAAAATTTGATTTATTAGATTTTTTTAAATTTAAATAATAATAAATATTGGGATACAAAAATACCCAATGGAATTAGACATGAAATGGTTTATGTTTTTTTTTAAAAATTGGGATGAAAACAAGTACGTGGACAAGATATTCCTCATGATGTTGCCTACGAAAAAGAACTAAAACAAAATAATAGATTAAATTTCTTTTAGAGAGGACTAAGGACGTGAACATAAATAGGGATAGAAAAAAAAATCACATGTCTTGTTTGAAAAATAATTCAGGAATAAGATTTGATGATTTGAGAAAAAATTGAAAAAAGAAAGAGGACAAAAGAATATCACATGTTGGTTGTCCTCTTAGTATTATTAATGGGTAATAATTCAAAAAGGAATCTTTTGAAAAGAAAAAAAAATATTAGTCTCATGGAAACAAGCACGGACTAGAATAAATATGTACTCCGTAATCCTCTCAAGAAAACTAATGAGTCTTATACTCCGTAATTCCCTCAAGAGATTGGATTGCATAAGGTAAGTTTTATTTATTACTAGAATATCAATCTATCCTTGAAGCATAAAACAAACTATAATCTAAGATATAGGGGAAGTAAACCATAATTAATTAAAGATTATTATTTTTCTTTATCTATAATACTCCGTAGTATGCTCCTTCAACCTTTTATTGGAGTGTGTATATCATTCCCCCCTTTCTCTCTCTTAAGCATATACTCCGTAAAAAAAATTGTATGCAACAAGAAGAAAACACTACTAGAAAGTTTCAAGTAATAAAGTTTAAGAGAGTTATATGCAGGGAGTCTACCTTTCATGCATAAATTAGTTTAAGGTATGTTCATAATTGAATTCTATATTTTTTTAAAGCTACCCTATATTAGATTCTACTTTGTTTTAATTTATCAAAAACATGATTTTCTGATGTGAAGGATCCCAACTTTGGGCAATCACATAGCATACTTCTCATATTTTTTTATGAAAATATTTTAGTTTGTTTATGAAGAAAATTAGATAAATTAAATAAATATACCTTCTGAGAAGAACAAGGATTCTGAGATTTTTGAGCAAATTCGTGCTGATAACGTGTTATAAAATGAGAGAAAAACTACTCAAAGATTAAGAAAATAAATATGATATATTTCTGATTTCTTCTCTCTATTAATTCTTCACTCTTCTTCTTGTTCTTAATGGTGATTTGCAGGGATCCAAAGCCTCTTATTTATAGTAGAGAGGCTTAGTGCAAACACTATTACAAATAGTATATGTACTATACAAATGACAACTTGATGGTGATGATAGACAATTTGTTCCTGCAACTTATGATGGAGCATGACCTAATTAATTGATAAATGAATAATTCGTATTTTTCTTAACAAAAATCTGTAAAAAACATTTATTTCTTCTCTTTCAAATATAATGCAATGACACATTTTTCACCATTCAAAATGAGGTTCTAGGTCCTTCTCTGTGTCTTACCGTCCAAATCCAAATGACTAATCCTCATTCGCTTTGGAAGCCAAAGAAGTTGGTTGAAGGACAATTGTGGCGTGTGAGAATTGAACCTAAGTTTTACTCCATTATATTTCACTTTGTAGTTTGTCCCAATATGTATCACTTTTTAAAATTTGGTCAAATCAAGATTTGGCCAAAAAGTTCTCTACACAACAATGGCTTTGTCAAAGCCATCCCACACCGGAGAAAGAAAAAAAATAAACTGTGAATAAAGTAATGAAGAAACGGAGATGTTTGACGTAATTGTTATATAACGGTGAATTTGGTAGGAAAAACTCCAACCTTCAATCTATATCATATATTATGATTGATCTATTTTATGGATTGTTGGTTAGAGTTTTTCCTCCCAAAATATAATTGTAAAGTAACATTTTTTCTGATTCCGTTTCATCATTTTTTAGTAACGACAAATAATAAATACGGAGTATGAAAGAGAGTTAAATACCAGTTAATATTATGCCCTTTTTCTATCTAAAAATAGTACATTTAGCTTTGAATCTTTTACTCCTTTTTTTAATCCTCACTTTACCCCTACGCCGTTATGCCCTGTATGTTTTTTTTAATTCTCACTTTACCCCAACGCCGTTATGCCCCTATATTCCATGTTGACTTTTTTTTCTTTCATTTAAGTGCGTTTAGCTTTCCCCGTCAAAGACAATGAAGGCGAGGTATGATTAGCTATAGGGGTGTGGACCGGTCTGGACCTAATTTTCAAATCCGCTCTGGGTTTACCCTATTATGGATCAGATTTTAAACATAAATGACCTAATTTTCATTATAAAAAATATATATCTAAATTGTATGTATATATATATATATACATATACATATATATACATACACACACACACACACACTATATATATATATATATATATATATATATATATATATATATATATATATATATTCTGGTAAGAATGCGATCTTATGAAAAAAATAAGAATGAATTTGGTGCTTTAGATTATGAGATCTAACGGTCAGGATTGCATCAAAATTAGTTGCACCAAAATGGTTTGAAAATGCATTATGTCGAAGTGCACCAAAATCTTTTAAAAATGCACTATCTCAAAATCTGAGTGCATGATGCAATCTTAGCCGCATGATGCATCAGATCATCAAGTCCTACCATGACGGCAGTGAATGAAACACAGATGGGATTGAATCAAACCTCCAGAGTGAGTCGATTGAAAGAAATCTTCACAGATTAGTCCATTTTTCCAAACCAGGAGACTCCCTCAATAATCAAGACGTGCAGAACTTCATCTGCTGAATTTAGCAACCTTACTCAAGTTGATTATCTGGGTCAGAACCAACCCTCAGTGCCAACTGCCCTAAATTATACAAAGAAGGTCACTTACTCTAAGGGAATAACTCAACAAACCCACCCCCATCAGCAGTCCTCAATGTTCATGCAATTCCTTTCCAGCCAGTTGCCTTAGAACTCCAACAACATTCTATCCCAGAGCAATCAACAGGGACCATCTCTTAAGGACTTGAAGGCAATGCAAATTGAGACAGAATCAATTAAGGCAAACAGGGCAGGTCTTCAAGTTCAAAATGGTAAATCTCTTAAGGAATTGAAAGCTTTGTCAATGCATAAGGAGGCTATGCTTAATAAGTCTACTGGCCATCAACCATTGAGCTTTTTTGACTTGAATTTAACATATGAATGCTCCAAACCTATCAGTCTCATTGACATGCCTTTGTTGATGACGGGAGGGGATGAATTAGACAGTATAGGGGAAGAGAAAGCTTAGGTTTGTGAAGAGCAGATTGAGAATGAAATTGAGGCGCATGACTATGTGGAAGAAGACACTTTTCACAAAGGAAAAAAAGGCAAAGGGAACAAGAAAGATAAGAAGAAATATGGGGATAACACCACCGATAAGTATGGCAATAGCTCAAATCCTCTGGCAAGTGGAAAAAAGAAGAAGAAATTGTTAAATTCATAAGTTCATAACACTTTAAAATCCATTAAAAAAATATCAAACCAAAGTTCAAACTTCAAAGTACAAAATAATAGAAAATATTTAAAAAAATGAAATTAAGTAACATTTAATGCAAGGAGCTTAAGAGAACTAAAAAAGAAGAAATTTGAAAGGATAATGGTCTAATGAATTGACTAGTGAGCTTTGGGATATTACATTCTAGGTTTGGATTTATTGGATTATTAAAAAAAAATATTTTATTATATATCGGTTCAGACCAGATAACTTCGGGTTTAGACCGGATCAGACCGAAACCTAGAATTCTAAATTTTTGAAGGACGAAGACTGAATCTGAATATTTGGTCCGGACCAGTGCGTTCTGGTTCGGTTCAGGTCTAAATTCCGGTCTGGACCTATGAATGCACAACCCTAATAATTAGCTATGTAGATTAGTGAACATTAATTGCTAAAATGTCCCACAAATATATATGGGCATTAAAGTAATATAGTTTAGAGAACAAAAAGGAAAGAAAGTTTAGAGGACATTATTAGAAGTAATAGAGAATATTAGACATTAATATATGAACATTCTACATTAAGAAAAGAGAGTTTTAATGAATTAAATATGTTGGACATGAGTTCAAACCTCTTTTGGATATTCATTAATATTATTTTTAAAGTTTTGATAAATGACAAACGGAATGATGAAATCGAAACGACAATCAAAAAATTTATTTTCGAATCAAGAAAACTAAGAGAGATATCAAGAAATTTACAACGTTCAATTCAATGCTCACCCCTACACAGAGTTTTTTCAAGTGAAGTGAAGATTCTGAAGATTTTTTATTTTTATTGAGTCGTAGGAACAATTGTAAGGATGACAAATATTTTTCACTTAAACAAATTAATTTTTTGAGGGATAATTTTTTTTGACTCAGTTGAAAAAAAAACTTTTATGTACGTATAAAAATAATTTATTAGGTTAGTTACAAAAAGGTGTGTCAAAATTTCTTAAAAAAATGTTTTTTAGATAAACAAATTTTTTTGTGGTTAAGAAAAATATATTTTAAATATTTTTTGTGTACACCGTTTGATACAAAATATTTTTGGGACTCAATTTCTACACCAAATATTCACATTCATAATTCAAAATTGAATTTGAATAATTCTTTATGAGATTGGGAGCCTCTTTCCCTGATCTCAATGTCTCAAACAAACCAAAGTGTCCAAATTTGCACTTCCACTCACACACATGCCTTGGGACCTCCATGTTTGGCCATTATTCGTCAGAGGATCGATCCACCTCTATGGATTGATCACGATGTGCAGAGTAATCAGAGAGTGGATCGATCCACCCGCCTAGATAGATCACATTTGGGTCCAAGATTTTGTCCGGTGGATCGATCTAGGGGGTTGGATCGATCCCCCGTGGCTTTGATCGAAACTTTTACCAAATTTTTTAACTCTTAGTGATCTATCATATGCCTTGGATCGATCACCTGTGGTAAAAACTGTCAAAAACATTTCATCTCCATCTCCAACGGTTTTATTTTTTTAAACCCTGTAAAATCCCTTATCCTCCTTCATTCAACACACAATTTTAGGACTCCATTCAATCCTTCTCTTATATTCAACTCTTGCTTCAATATTCTTCATCAAAATATTATTTTGAGAGTTAAAAATATTTTTGTTGAGTGCAAAATATATTATCATCTAGAGAGCTTTCATTTTGAACACTACTTGCTCAATTGTGTGAGCTTTCTTTCTTGTGTTGTAGAACTCAATATTGTTTGAGTTTGGTTGTTAATAAGACTTGTGTAATTCAAGTCTTGTTGTGAGAAATTGAGGCTTGTGTGATTCAAGTCTTGTTGTAAGAAGTTGAGGCCTTGTGTGACTCAAGCTCTTGAGTTGTAACCGGTTTTTCAAGCACTCGTTGAAGCTTGAAGATTAGTAGGACCTTTGAGAGAGGCTTTCGGAGGACTAGACTAGCCATGAGGTGGTGAACCAGTATATATCGTGGTGTTCTTCTTTCCCTTACTCTTTACATATTTTCTGGAATTTTTATTTCGTTTATACACACACGCGATAAATGCTCATTCTAGAAAACAACTTATTCACCCCCCTTAGAGTTGCACGTTTTGTCTAACAGTCCAGACCCTAACTCATACTATGAAAAATAATTAAACTAACATTATATTAAATCTGGAAACTTACAACCTCCGTACAAGCAGAACAGAACAGATCTGAAGTTGAATTCTCCGAAAATACTTCAAAACTAACTACAACAACTATACTACAAGCTAAAATGAATAATGGAGGGGTAAAAACCTGAGAATGGGATGGAATGAGATATGAAAATGGAGAGGAGAGGAGCTGTTTATATAGGATCAGGCGCAAAGCATCTAAGTCCAAGCGTCGAGGTCTGGACGCCTTAGCGGTCCCGATCACTCTGCTTCCGCCATGTGTCATTCATGGGCTGATTTTTAGCAGAAGCGTCCAACTTGGCCAAGTGTCCAAGTTTGACTCCTCAGGCCCCCTGGTCTATTGGGCTTTGCGGCTGGTTCATAGTTTTGGCCCAATTTCACTCTTTTTGGCCTCGAAAACTATTTTTGGCCTCCCGGAAGCTTGTTTCCATGAAAGAGTTAAAGAATTTCTACATTCCAATAATTATTTTGTGAGATACAAGGGACGATAAATACAATGAGAAAAGGAGCCTAGAGAGTTCTAGAGGACTACCATAATTAAGGTTTATATACATGGCAATATCCTTTATTATGGTTTGACATATATATATATATATATATATATATATATATATATATATATATATATATTACAATAATATATAAGTAAATATAATTAAATATAATTATTATTATATTTAACAACACAAATTTAAAACATGACACTCACACTTTTGATGTATAAATCTACCCATGGTGTTGCTAGGGGGCAAATTTCTCTAAGTCTAGGAATGACAACTGTATTTTTAGTAGCATTATCAAAACCAAATGCAAACAATTTATCATGTAAATTATTTTCTTGGAGAATACGCTCAAGCAAAAGAAAAATATTATCACCTGTGTGAGACTCACTGAAATCATGAAATGCAAGAACATGTTTATGCAAAATCCAATCACTATCTATCCAATGACATATAACACCCATATAAGACAAGTTATTATATGTTTCACTCCAAATATCCGAACAAATAGTAACACGAGAATTAAAAGTGAGAAAAATATTTGTAAAATTATTTTTTTTCAACTTCATATTGTCTAATCATTTCTCTCTTAATTGTTTTTCTTGAAAAACCTCTTGCTTAAGGGTTTAGTACGGTTTGACAATAATCAATAAATTCAAGTTTTTTAGAAAACATATAGGGTAAATTTTCCTAACAAATCATGTCAGCCATTTTTTGCTTATTTGGCTCATTGCTATAAGCAAAAAGGCCGCCCTTAAACCCTTGTTTACATGTCGAGAAATTTGGGTCTGCACTTGTCCCTTCATCGCCATGTATCTGACGTACTCCACGGGATGCAATGCTCTAAGGTGTTTGGTTGGTCTACCATAACCCCCAGAAATTCCCATTTTTATGATTGCTCCACAATGAAGACAAGTTTCATAAACTTCACCATTTTTTGTATCTTTTCTAAAATGGTGTACGAATAAATCAGATCTAGGTTTTTTACCGTTCCCCGAACCTTTAGAGGTCTTGGGCATAGCTCTCTCTTCGTCAGTAGGATCGTTGCTCTCGTGTGCTGGTTCCACCTCCTCTTCAACGTCCTTGAATATATCTTAACGAGTTTGAAGATTGGCGTCATTCGTACCTCCCAAATACTGGTCAAATTCTTTATCAGTCATAGTGTCGTCCATGAATTGATGGAGAATTGTAGTAAAGGAAGAGACAGAGTGTCTTTCTAGAGCAGCACGTGAGCTCAAACCTTCGGAGGTGGCGATGGTCTTGCCTTTGTTAGAACCTCCTCGGTTCACAACGCCCATATCTATAGACCTTTTTCCAGACTCCCTCTACATTTTAATATATTTTTATATTTTTTAAAAACATTGGACAATATATTAGAAATTTAGAATATTATAATATTCAAAATTTATATATTAATAATATAATATATTTAAATTTCAAAATATGTTATAATATAAATATATGATAATAATAATAATATAATATATTTATGATATATGATTATATATTTATATATTTATATTATATGATATATATAAATATAAAATGTACGTATAAAAGAGAGAATTTAGTAGAGATTAAGGGAGAGAGAAAGAGAGATTGATGAGTGAATTAAAAATGAATTAGGAAAGTATTTATAGGTAAACAATACCCCCCACCCCCTCCAAACGGCTATATTTCTAGCCTATTTGAGGCGCTTCCCTGGGCCCACCACCAAGAAACAAAAGGAAAAAAATTCAAAAATGAACCAGAGCCGTTACTGGTTCTAGAATTTATACACCGGAACCGGATCCTTGGCCGGATGTTCCATGTACGGTCCTCCGCACCGTGTCACCGTCTCCGTCATCGTTCCTGGTGGCAGAACTGCCGGTACCGGTGCTGGCATCGGTTCCGTTCCAGGACCGTGTCTAGCCCTATATGTTCTCCCCCTTCCATTACTAAAAAGTGCTCTCTTTTAATCCTAATTCTTTGAATGATTTTTTATTCATTACTCGCTTCACTCCACTAACTCTCAACCAAATCGTGTTAATTGTGTGCTTATTCTTTTAGAAATTTACCGAAATAGTACTAAAACATAGTGACTTCACAATGTAATATCATACGTTTTTATTATTCAATGTAGTAGCATTGGTTATTGTTCAAGTGATGAATGTCTACCGCACTGGACAATATTCAAACTAAATATCCACCATCAGTGGCCATTGTTCCCGCTACAAGACATTATTCGAATATTATTTAAAAAATAAAAAAATTTAAGTACTACATTTGGAAATGATGTATGTTTTAGTACTATGCATTGAAAATTTACATTCTTTTACTCAATTAAATACTCAATTAAAAGATGTAGTACTCCATTGGCACTAGCTGTAATTATCATGCAATTATTTTTTTCGTATTTATTTATTTTTAATCAAATTAAATTTCATCTTTTAAAATTAAAATAAATAAAGTAATTCTTTTTAATTTTTTTAATTTCATAATAAATAAAAAAATTCTTGTAGTTGTAGAACTATAGGGAAGCATAATTGATATTAGTTCACATGTCAAATTTTGAATGGAGGGGCATGCATGCCCATAAATTTTCAAGAGTATCGGAGAAAAACCCTCAGGTCAGAGCCTACATTTACTTCTAGTAATAACAACAACAACAACAACAACAACAATAATAATAATAATGAGAATTTATATAAATACGACTAAAACATAACGATTTCTCAATATAGGACTATATGTTTTTATTTCACATTGTAGAACCATTGGTCATTATCCATTAGTCATTATTCAAGTGAATGTTCATCATCATTGGACAGTATTCCTCTCACTAGACATTATTAGGTCCTATTTAGGAAATAAAAAAGTTTAAGTCCTATATTAGAAAATAACTTATGTTTAGTCCTAGTTAGTGCAAATTTTTCTAATAATAATACAATATAAAATAATAATAATAATAATAACAATAACAACACCAATAATAATAATACTCATTTCGCACACAAGGCTATACACATAGCCCTCGACCATTCTTCATAGTTTGCACCGGTTAATTTTACTTGTGTAATAAGCCAATCCGGTGTATCCACAGATTTCAGAATTGAGATCATATGGACTGGGACTGACCTTCACATTCTTGTCCATGCTCGGGTCTTCTTCTTTCTTCATCTTAGTATCGTCATTTTTTTCTTCAATTGTTTTGGCCATGGTTTTTTCCATAAACAGTGAATCAATCAAATAGAGGTTTATTTTCCCAAAGTAATGTATGCTGCGATATCGTATAGAAAATAATAAGTAAATATAATTTTATATTGAATTATCTTGTTGAACATAAAGAACTAATCCTTTGATCTTTATATATGAAGAGGGTAAATGTTGAATTTTCGCTGGGTCGAGTGAACTGGATAGAGTGTTAGGTGAGATTTGACCACTTGTTCATATAAAGTTTGGACCTACTTTCTATCCAAAAGGTTAAACTAAGGGATAGTGTTTCACCTTTCTATATATGGGAGTAGTCTTTATATTATTTTTTCGATGTGGGATGAATCCCAACAATAAATCAAAGAGAAAAAGACAAAAATAGGAGTAAAACATTGAAAAAATACCAAAAATAAGACTTCCATGTTTTTTATTTCTGAAATAGGAGTTCAAATGCATTTACATCACCAGACCTGGTCTTGTACATTACCAAACAATATAGTAATGTGAACGTGTACAGTGTCACATCATATCAGGATTGGTCCTTTTGTGCGCCTCTTTCTCATGCATCCACAAAATAAGAATAAGAAAAAACTAGTGACTCAGAAATAAATTGCATATATCCAGGTGCGAAATGCAAGTCGCCATGAAAAAAAGGTGACACCACATCCACCAAACTGTATTGTAGGGGTGAGCGTGGTACGGTATGGTACAGTATTTAGCTCGTATCGATACCGTACCAAATATTTCAGTTCGGTATGAGATTTTACATTGTACCGATTCCGATCTCGAAGCATCGGTTCGGTATGGTTCGAGATGGTTCAATATCAGTTTTGGTACGAATTGAGATAAATATATACGTACCTAGTTTACATCATAAAATGTAACAAAACCTTTATTTTTGAAAAATCAAAAGTACATTTAACAAAATAAAGATAAAATTTTTTAAAATGAAATAATAAAATGCAAGAAATGCTTATGAAAGTTAGTTTATATTTCACAAACTAAAGATAACGAGTGATAACAAAATTTTATTTCAAATATTTGTTAATATTCTTATAGTCATCTACAAAAAATAAAGAACTGTTATTAAAGTGCAACTTAAACATAATGAAATTAAACTAAATTGTCTATATAAATTTTTTATTTAATGAAGAAATATAAAAAGATTATTATTTTTATAATATATTAATATATTAATATAATAATATATATGTTCGGTATGGGAAGTAATCTCGTACCGTTCCCAAATACCGAACCGACCATTCGGTTCAGTTTCTTTTCGGTGCTTTATCGATACGGTATTTTTCGGTTCGGTATTATTGGTTTTTTTAGGAAATATCAGAATCGGGTCCATCCTTGATCACCCCTAGATAGTAGTCACTAGTCATAGTAGTAGGGAACGTGTGTCGGTGTATGGGTTATGGGTATGTGGGGTGTCCCAAAATCCCAATTGATTAAATGAATGCTGGCAATCTTATGGCTTTTTTTTCTTAGGAGGTATCCCAATTTTGTCTCTTATAAAAAAAATGTACCTCATCTTCAACTTGTAACAAACTGGTACCCCATCTTTAAAAAATTTAATAAAAGAATACCCCTTACTGGAATTTTGAAAACCCAACGAGTGAGTGTACATGTGGCTTCAACTTGACTTCATGGTGTACATGTGACATTCCATATGACCTCGAAACTAACTTTTAACTTCTCCTATACGTGATTAACTTTATACTTGACACATATAAAATTAAGTTTTCATGTTTTTAAAAATTATATTTTATTTAAACAATATCATTTTTTAATATTTACCAAATATTTTAAACAAAACTAGCGACTACTTTTTAAATAATTGTTTTTATTGTAATTTAAAACGTAGAGTTTCTTATTTGCTTAAATTTTAAAATATTTACAATATTTTGGAGTTAAAATTTAGATAGATAAATAAACACGATGTTGCATGAACGTCTCTTCTAGAGCTTGTTCTTAAGGGCTTGAACTCTTAACTTCTAGTTTCTTCACGTTCCTTCCAGTTTTTTCCAGTTTCTTCCAATTCCTTCCAGTTTCTTCCAGATTCTTTCAGTTCTTCCAGTTCCTTCTAGTTTCTTCCAACTTCTCTCATTTTCTTCAAATTCTTTATACTCCTCAACCAATTACTCTAAAAATGATATATTTTAATGTGATTATTATTGTTATTATTACAACTGTTATATTCATAACTATAGTTTATAATTTTTTTTTTCATCTCACTATTTTTACTATTCACACTTATTATTTTTTTCTTCAACTTTTTAATATGAATAAGACATATTTTGTATATTAGTCTACATGATAAAACAGGAAAACATCAATATGTTAAATTATACTAAAAATTATGGATAAAATAGTTACATTGAATGTTTTATTAATATAACTTTTTATAAGACATCTCAGTTTTCCCTTTATTACTTAAAAATTCCTCATTTTTCTAATTTTATAAAAAAGAATTGTAAGTCAAAAGAGCTTAGAGAAAAAGACTAAAATATGAGTAAAACATAAAAAATGTAAACAAAAAAGTTCTATGTCTTGATTCCAAAAATAGGAATTCAATGAAAATAAAATGTCAATCATGAAAGAAACAATATGTTTGATTATGTGACATGTATGATATTTAAAACAAAATATTTTAATATATAAATTATAATTACAAATATATTATTTATAATAAATACTGCATAAATAAATTGAGGTGCAATATAACTACACAACCTTTTTAAAAATTAATATTTTTATATTTATGCTAAATTTATATTATAATAATTTTTTGTAAAAATAGTTTTTTGTATTTAAAAAATAACAATACTCTTTTTTATATCTTAAAAATATTTACTAAGATAACGTGATGATGATGATGATTATGATGATGATGATGATGATAATGATAATGACAATGACAATGACAATGACAATGACAATGACAATGACAATGACAATGACAATGACAATGACAATGACAATGACAATGATAATGATAATGATAATGATAATGATAATGATAATGATAATGATCATAATGATAATGATAATGATAATGATAATGATCATAATGATAATGATAATGATAATGATAATGATAATGATCATAATGATAATGATAATGATCATAATGATAATGATAATGATAATGATAATGATAATGATAATAATAATAATTTATAACAACAAGAATTTAAAATAAATATTTTTAAAGTTTTTTTAGGTTTTCCAGTTTTTTCCTGTTTTTTCTAGTTCCTTCCAGTTTTTTTCAGTTTATTCCAGTTACTTCCAGTTTTTTCCAGTTCCTTCTAGTATTTTCCAGTTCCTTCCAGTTCCTTCCAGTTTTTTCCAGTTTCTTCCAACATCCAGTGGCGGATCCAGAAACTTTTTTCGCTTAAATTAAAGTGAAAAAAATAAAATTTAAAAAAAAAGACAATTAAATACATGGAACATACTTCTTACCATTAAAATTAAATTAAAAAACAAGGTACAATTAAATAGATAGAACATACCTCTTACAATTGTTCTCTTCGAGTTTTCATCTTTTGAAAGCGATCAATTATATCTTCATTTGTAACATTTAAAAACGCTTCCTTTTCCACAACACAAATCACACAAGCATTCAAAAACTCATCCCCCATTCGATTCCGCAAATCTGACTTCACATGTTTCAATGCTGAAAAACATCTCTCAACGCTTGCCGTAGCGACAGGTAAAACCAAGGCAAGCTTCAATAAGCGATCCACCAAAGGAAATGTAAAATTTTTCCTTGTACTTACCATCACTTTAGCAAGCTCAACTAAACCACTCAAGTTATCAAATCTTTCATCTTTTAGCACATTGTGAATATAAAGATCAAGCTCATTCTCAAGACTCATCCTGTCACCATTACTAAAATCATTGGGATACATTTCAGCCATCCTCAATAATTTAGATTTGTCAAAATCACATAACGAGTTACGTGGATTCAAAGAAGCAATGTAGATAAGCAATTCGGAGCTCACTTCATTAAAGCGGTCATCAAACTCATTATTCACCAAATCCAAAACTTGGTTGCAACAAAGACCCTCAAAATATTGTCGATTCGTGAAATCGGTCTTTTGTCTTTGACTTTTCGGATTAACATAATCCTCTTTTATGTCCAATACCTGAATATTATATTTAGCAAAAAAAGTTGATATCTTCACTAAAAGAGAATCAAACCATTCTGACGTTCTAAACATCTTCAACTGATATTTTGTTGATTCTAGTAAAGACATCGCATTCAAGATATCCTGATCTTTCCTTTGAAGAGCTTGTGATAATAAATCTGTAACTTCTAAAATATTAAGCATTAAATGCAAGTAGAGCACAAATTCAAATGATTTAAAATAAACTTGAAGACCAATTGCTTGTGTCTTACTAGCCCTCTTATCTGCTTCTTCCTCAACATATTTAAGAACTTCAAGAACGGAAGGAAATAAATCAACCAAGCGCAATAATGTTTTATAATGTGAACTCCAACGTGTATCCCAGCTCTTATTAGAGAAAGTTCTTGGTTTAATCCCCTTCCGGTTCTAACTTCATCATTTCCAATTGCTTCTTTTAATTTTTGTTTTTGACTCTCTCGAATCATATCTTTTCTCTTGCAAGATGCACAAACAACATTCACATCACCCACATGACTTGAAAATCTTTCTGTCTTATTCCAACTATTAAAACCTTCAACAACAAGTGCATCATTCCCACCCTGTCTTCCAAATTGATCTCTAAAAAGGTAAAACACAAACAATAGGCTTTGTCTGTTTTCACACTGTATTCTAACCAATTACGATATTTATCAAACCAATCTTCAATAAAATGCCTTGGACCGTTCCCAATCATTCTGCGTGGAAAATCATGGCCACACGGTTGACATGGTCCTCTAATCAAATATTTTCTTCTTATTTCATCTCTTTGATTAGGGTGATACTCTAAAATCTTTTTTCTGTCTGAAGGATCCCACAGAAGATCACTTAAATCTATTTCTTTAGCTATTGAAGAAACAGATGGTCCAGAATCACGTGTTGTCGGTGTTGAGGGGGACTTCCGTTTAAAAAACTTCTCCATTATCTAAAAATATAAAATGAGATATACTTTTTTACTAAATCTATGTCCAAAAATTAGAGAAAATTATTTAAATATATCAATTGAGAATTAATATATTTTTAGAGACAAGACTCATCAATTCATATGTTTTGGGACAATTATAAATTATAATTAATAATAATCAACAATTCAACATAATAAAAATTTCATCAAATAGAAAATTGAAATATAAAAACAAATTATTCAAAAGGTTTCAAACAATCACACATTACGCATAAATCTAATTTTCAGATTTATCTAATTATTTAGTTCATAAGTTAAAAAGGAAACAAAATTATTTGGAAATACCTGGTGCTCGACTGACGACTGGTCGGTGCTAAAGAACAAGCCCTAAAAATACTTCGATAACTTATAAAAACTCATTACGCGTATCATTAATACTCGACAATTATGATGATGATGATAGTTGGAGTAGTAATAATAATAATGAAAACAATAATACGTATTTGTTTAAGTTTAAATTTTAAAACTCTTAATAAATCTTTGAAAGTATTTTATAGAAAAATATTAAAATGTGATTGCTATTTATATTTAAAATACATAGTATCTTGAAAATTACGATTTTTTCAAAATGCTAAAGTTAAAATAAAAATCTTATAGAAAGTACAAGATTAAAATAAAATTAAAATTTTCTCCGTAAAATATACTTTCATTACATGGAAAAAATTAAATTGAATAAATTAAATAGAGTTTATTTTTTAATAAAAATTGGCTTTCTATGTGTCGAATACAAAGTTATTCAATTTAGTATTGGAAAAATTACAAGTTAATTTAGAAGGCATATGAAATGTCTTGTACACTAGAAAGTTAAGTAGAATTCCACATATGCATTCACCGGCCGAATTCATAAAGTTCGGACACCTTCTATGTAAAAAAGCTCCATCTTATCGGGGTATTTATTTCAGTGCTAAACCATACCCGGCGTGTAGAACATCTATTGTTTTCACCAATGAGTAATGTGAAAAATTCGTATTCAATATTTCAATCCTTGTGCAAGTATATACTCCCTCGGTCTAAAAATTATTTTCCTCTTACACGTTACGATATTTAACTAAATTTATTTTCAAATCATTTTATATAAAAAATAATATGGAATTAAAAAATAAAAATTACATATTTAAAAATTACATCAAAAGATCTACCAAACTAGAGGTGAGAAGGCTTTATAATTTTATCAAATGAAGAGTGAAAATAGGCTAACAAAATAAATAAAAAAAGAAGAACTCCCTAGATAGGAGTAAAAAATTATGCAAATAACAAAATGGGAGTCATAAGTCTTTCAAGACAAGAATATGAGTTTACACTGCCATTGGTACACTGTCACACTCATCACATTGTCACATTGTAACTATCACATTATCAACACCACACTGCCATCCGTCGCTGTCGATCACCGGAGTGCTGCTGCCGATCACCAACGGTTCACTGATCACACTGACATATTACACTCTCATCAGTTTTCCATCACACTACCAATGCGTATTCTTACACCACACTGCCATTATACTCCTATTTTGATCTTAAAAGACATAGGACTCCTATTTTGGTATTTTTAAACTTCTTACTCCTATCTAGGGACATTTCTTTTTAGTTTATTACTCCCTCAATCACAATTTATATTGTCTATTTTGGCTTACAGATTTGACTGAACTTATTTTCAAATCATTTTATATGAAAAAATGGTATAAAATTTAAAGATAAAAATTAATACTCCCTCCGTCCCTCGTAGATCTTTCCAATACCCCTTTTTATTTGTCCCACATAGATCTTCTCATTACCTTTTTTAACATTTAAAATACCACAACTACCCCCACTTACTTTATTTATTACACCTTTTCCACCTCATTGAATACACCCCACCCATTTTCATTAAGGATATTTTGGTAAACTTTCACCTTTTTTCAACTCTCCTTAAAAACCGCAAAAAATCAAAACGAGAAGATCTTAGGGGGACGGAGGCAGACAGTATTAAAATACTATATCAAAAGATCTACAAAACTAGTGGTGACATGACTATTTTATTTTATAAAATGACTACCCAAAAAAGAGAAAGAAAATTAATGAAGTTTGACCCATGTGATTAATAAACATCAATTTAATTTGAGATAGTCTATACCATTAAAATCATCAAAAAAGCCAATGTTAATTGAAAATTGTATTCTAGACCAAATTCGATTATTGGATGATTTTCAATTTGAGGTGAACACAGTACGAGTACGATTCCTATTCCGAAACATGCCATTCCTAGCAGTTTAGGTTCTGAAATTTTTTTGAACAAAATATTTGGCAAAAAAAGTTATATAATTAACTCCAAACTCTTATATTGTAAGTAAATATTGTGAATCAACCTCAAACAAAATAAAAATAAGCATAAAAACACAAAAGAGTAGAACAAATTAAGGTTCTTTAACGGTTCTGGTACCAAACATTAAGAACTGGATCCAGAACCTTTTCCCACGATTCCTATATCTTCCATGAGGGCCCATGGGCCGTTTGAAAAGTGCCCCCTTGTCTGTCAAAGACTCGTCTCTTCCTCTTGTATGGCTACTAGCTATGATCGCACCAAATTCATCTTCCGATTCATTATTCATATAATATAAAATCTATGGAAAAGGAAACATTTGACAATAAAAAGGAAATATAGTTTCAAATTAACCCAAAAATCTCTTTTAATTTAGGAAAGGTATGTTTGCCCTTTTCTAATACCCTCTATCCATTGGAACCAAATAATTGTTTTGAAGGTATAATCACCTTTTTGATAATGTAAAAGAGTATAATACCTTTTTCTTTTGCTTTCTCCTTTGGGTTGCTCTAAAAGAAGAAGATGATGAACATCAACAAGATCATTACTGTAACATATATGGGATAATCAAGAGTTGAGATCATTGTCGATTAATATCTGAAACTTTTTCTATGAATTGATGGTTTTATGTGGCAATCTTTTACAATGTTTGGTTCAAAAAATTTGGAAAAAATGAAAAAAAAATGGTTTTCCCTCATTTTTATCACCAAAATGGGAAAAATTTGGTTTATCTTTTTCTTAGTATATTTTATCTTCTCATTTTCTCTTCATTCACCTTTTCTTTTCTTTTCCTTTCTGTAGAAAGAATATTTTCCAATGAATGATTAGGGAGATTACATGGTCTATATATACAAAGGTTTCCTAATGATAATAGGAAACATAATAATTAATACACCCTATACAAATATGGTAGCTACCAATATACATAAATATTAAATATAGTAAATATATATTTACATATTTAACATGCTCCCAACGGCGCTAATGGAGATTGCCGTAAGCCTAGACAAGTCCGAAACTCTGAGAAAATCATGGAGGGTAGTCCCTTGGTGAGTATGTCATCGTACTGTAGGGAAGAAGGGACATGAAGGACCCGTATCTGACCCAGGGCTACTCTGTCGCGGACGAAGTGAATATCAACCTCAATGTGCTTCGTGCGCTGATGCTTGACAGGATTTGCAGAGAGATAGACCGCGCTGATATTGTCACAAAAGACGAGTGTGGAGCGAGTCAGAGGTTGCCGGAGCTCAAGAAGTAGATTGCGTACCCAACTGACCTCAGCGACTGCATTGGCAACAGCTCGATATTCTGCCTCGGCACTGGATCGAGAGGTGGTGAGTTGGCGCTTGGAGGACCAAGAGATGAGATTGTCGCCTAGAGAGATGCAGTAGCCGGATGTGGAGCGGCGAGTGTCAGGACAACCGGCCCAATCAGCATCTGAGTATGCCCGCATGTGATCCGTCTGGGAGGGTGAGATGGTGATGCCATGAGTGGGTGTACCGTGTAGGTAGAGCAGGACGCGCTTCATGGCTGTAACATGTGGCACCCGTGGGTTATAGAGAAAGAGGCAGAGCTGCTGGACGGCATATGTGATGTCAGGATGTGTGAATGTGAGATACTGTAGTGCACCCACAATAGAGCGATATAGGGAGGGATCTGGGGCGGGCGGACCGACAGTGGCCGACAGCTTCCCACGGGTGTCCACAGGAGTAGAAACTAGTTTACACGAAGTCATGCCGGCGCGTTCAAGGATGTCGTAGATGAACTGAGTCTGTGTGAGGAACAATCCATGAGCGGTCCGCTGGACATTAATCCCAAGGAAAAAGTGAAGGTCACCCATGTCTGTCATGGCAAACTCCCCTTTCAGCTGATCTGTAAGCTGCTGAAGAAGAGCAGGGGAGGAGGCCGTGAGTACAATATCATCAACATACAGTAGAAGCAGAGCCATGTCCTGACCGCGACTGTAGACAAATAAAGAGGTGTCACTCTTGCACCCACTGAATCCAAGAGAAAGAACAAAGCCTGTGAATCGCTGGGACCAAGACCTGGGTGCCTGCTTGAGGCCATAGAGTGCCTTATTTAATTTGCAGACATAATTCGGGCGCACTGGGTCCTGGAATCCCGAAGGCTGAGCAGTGTAGACAGTATCTGTGAGATAGCCCTGCAAAAAAGCATTTTTGACGGGTGGTGGGGGCAGTGTTGGGGGGGTCGAGTTGGTTAGGTTTGGAGAGTAGTGATGGTGGGGCGGGATGCTGTCCTCCATGTCATCAAGAAAGTCATACGCATAGGGAGAGGGTTGAGGGGCGTAAGGAAAATCGGACTCATCGAATGTGACATAGCGGGAGATGATAATTTTGTGTGAGGTGAGGTCTAGAAAGGAGACACCGATAGCCACGCTAGGCCTCTGGGTAGCCAGGGAAGATGCATCGAGCAGAACATGGGGCGAGTTTGTGGGGAGCAGTTGCAGATAGGTAGGGGTAGCAGAGGCATCCGAAGACGCGAAGGTGGGTGTAGGACGGAGGAGTACGATAAAGAGCTTCATGATGAGTGCGATTGTTAAGGGTGGTGGTGGGAAGAATATTAAAGAGGTGGGTACCCATGTGTAGGGCTTCTACCCAAAAGTAAGGGGGAAGGTTAGCTTGGAAGAGAAGAGTGCGAATGGTGTTATTGATGGTGCAGATGGTGCGTTCAGCACGACCATTTTGTTGGCTCGTGTAGGAGCAAGAGAAGCGAAATAGAATTCCCAAGGACTCAAAGAAAGTAGCAAGTGGGTTATTTCTATATTCAGTACCATTATCACATTGTACCGATTTTATTGTTGTATTAAATTGATTTTTAACAAGAGCATGAAATTTAACAATATGAGAGTAAGCATCAGATTTGTGACGGAGGGGGAAAATCCATAAGTAATGTGAAAAATCATCAAATAAAAACATATAAAATTTAAACCAGTTACACTAGGAACAGGAGATTGCCATAAATCAGTGTGCATTAATTGAAAAAGGAAGAGTTGAAACACGGTTTGACGAAGAAAAAGGGAGGCGAACATGTTTGCCAAGTTGACATGCATGACATAAAAAATCTAATTTTGATTTGGGGACACTAGCTAGAGATGAGGATACGCCATGGAGAACAGCAGGGCTGGGGTGGCCAAGCCGACGATGCCAGGTGGAGAGATCGACTTGGGCCAGATGGAGATGAGCTGCGGACGGCACTGGAGAGATAGGATAAAGAGGTCCATCACTATTGGATCGATGAATCACGGCTCCCGTCAATTTGTCCTTTACAGAGAAACCACAAGAGTCAAATTCAACAGTACAATTATTGTCACGTGCAAACTGACTAATAGATATGAGATTGTGTATGATGTGGGGGAGACTAAGACGTTGTTTAGTGTTAGGGGAGGGGGGTGTGGGGAGGGTGCCCTTACCAAAACCGGTAGTGCTCACTTTAGAGTCGTTACCTACAATAATATGCGAGGGAGAATTAATGCTTGAAGTAATAACATGAGATAATGTACTTGGGTCAGAAGTGATGTGGTGTGAAGCTCTAGTATCCATGAACCAGTTGGGGTAGTTAGGGGTGAGGGTTAAGCTTTCAAGGTTGTGGGCCAAGGCTGTGGGGTTGGGTGGGGTAGGGGAGTGGGTCGGGTGGGCTGGGTTAGGTGCTGTGGGTGACTGGTACGGGTAAGGGGGGGATTGGGTTGGGTAGTGGGCAAGTGGGGTGGGCTGGAGAGGGAAGTTTGGGCTGTGGGGCTGATTTGGGAAATAGGGGCTGGTGTGGTAGTGGGCTTGGGCTGGAGGGTTGGGTAGGTTGGGCCGTGGCCCAAGGACGCCAAGGGAGGGGGGAGGGAAATACCCAGGGAAGGCCCAATGGTTGCCGTGGATGTCCGCCGCTACCACGACCTCAACCGCGGCCCCTGCCACGATTGCCATCGCCGTTGCCTCCGCCGGAGTTCCTGCTGCGCCCGCCATAGCCGCCACCAGACCCGCCGCCAAAGCTGCCGCCGAGCCCAGATCCGCCGTAGCCACCGCCCCGCTCCTGCCGCTGTTGGCCGCCCTCATATCCGCCGCCACCTCCGGTGCTAAGGAGGGTTGTGGATGGCGTGCCGGCACCAGAGAAATTGTCGTTTTGTTGCTGTTCAACGAGGAGCAAGGCGGAGCGGACTTCTAGGAATGTGGGGAGCGGATTTTGATATTGCAAAAATTGGACCTGACCACAGAAGTCGTGGGGGAGACCTTGGAGAACTTGAAGCACAAGGGCGTGTTCAGTTACCGGTGCGTCCACATCGTCAAGATATTCTGAGAGGTTCTTGAGGAGACGACAATAGTCGTTAATGGAGAGGTTGCCTTTCACAGTTGTACGGAAACGATGTTCCAGTTGCATCGCCCTGGCATGCTTATTGTCGTGAAAAAGATTGTAGATCGCCTTCCACAAGGCATGAGCAGAGAGATTGTTGGCGAGCACAAGATCGTAGACCTCATCCGTGATTGTGGACAAGATCCATCCCTGAATTAGGGCATCAAATTGGTACCATTCGGCGTCATCTGCAGAAGAGGCGATGGTGGTGCCGTCGATGAAGCCTTTGAGATTGAACCGAAGAATCAAGAGACGGAACAAGTGACTCCACTTTTTGTAATTTGGCTCTGACAGACTGAGTTGCACGGGGATGTGAAGTTTGATATTTGATATAGTTGTGAAGGCGAGATGGGGGGAGTTGTTGGAGGAAGAGGTATCGGAGGTTGAAATAACCTTGCCGGAGGAAGAATTTTCGTCGGCCATGGCTGCCGAGAGGTGAGACGATCGGCAGAGGGGTTGGGGGAATTTCCGATCGAGAGACAGAGAAGGAGAAAATGGAAGCCAATTAGGGCTCCGATACCATGTAGAAAGAATATTTTCCAATGAATGATTAGGGAGATTTCATGGTCTATATATACAAAGGTTTCCTAATGATAATAGGAAACATAATAATTAATACACCCTATACAAATATGGTAGCTACCAATATACATAAATATTAAATATAGTAAATATACTTACATATTTAACACTTTCTAACCAAACAAAAAAATATTTTCCTTCTTATTTTGTTTTTCTTTCCCTCTCAAATTCTTTGAACCAAACATAATGTTAGGGACTGAGAGAGTACAATATACGGAGTATATTTTATTTCATTATAGGTCAAAAGTTAGAAAGATTTGATTGAAAAAGGTCAATATTAGCAAAATACTCAATGATAGAGGCAGTTTCTATTTGATTTGTACACTATCAGGCTCTTCACCACACAATTCTAATTCACTTTTCTTTCTTATCATCCACATCAAATAAATGTGAGCGGTGGGAGCGTGATTCTGTACAAATAGACTACACTTTTGACATATTTTTAGTATTTTTATTTTTAGAATACACTAGTCACTATTTGTAGGATTATTTTTTTCTTTTTATTGCTCCGTATTTTGTTTTTTTACAATTTACATCGTAGATCTCTGATTTTCTACGGGTTCGAACCCGCCGTAGATCTCTGACTCTGTGCAGGCCTCTGAGTATCTAACGGTGTTTAGACCTCGACTGTGGGAAAGGCCGGTCCTAGGTTCGTAGAATAATCCTTATGGAAGTGCCCCACCTTCCCACAACCTAGGCACAGATCTTGTGTGAACCAACATTCACCAGAATGATTCCTTCCACAGAGATTGCAAACTGGGTGCCTCGAGGGTTTATATCAAGTGTTTTCCACCTAAGATTGGGCTGGTGTAGACTTGGTCTTCTTAAAGCTTGGTGCGCTCTTTGCTTCTCGAAACGACCTCTTTCCTCCTTGCAACACATTAGGAGCTGCACTGACCGCGGGTCGGGTACTGGACCCAACCTCCTGCTCTCTCAGACTTGCCTTCAAGTTGTTGACGTCTTTCTCAGCCTTCACCATTATATCATAGGCCTCGGAGAAATCCTTAGTAGTAGGGAGGGACACTTTCGGTCGGACGTCAGGACGCAGCTTCTTACAGAATTCCTCGATACGGTCCTCTAGCGTGGAGACCGACGTGGGTGCAAACTGGGCCATATGGACAAACTTTTAGCATAGCTCAGTAAGAGTTATGTCTCCTTACCTCAAACCCATGAACTCCGTACGTTTCTCCTCACGAAAGCGGGCTGGTATGTACTCCTTCTTGAAAGCCCAATCGAAGTAAGCCTAAGTCCAAGGCTTTGGTGTCTTGTGGTAAAAATCGACGTGCTTCCACCATTCGTATGCTCTCTTCCGCAGCAGTTGAGATGCGAGTCGAGGATGGTCCACCACTGGGACGTTAAGGTCCATTAGCACTCGGGCGACCTCATTTATCCAGTCTAGCGTAATTTGGGACTCTACGATCTTGTCCCCAAAGAATTCTTTAACTCCATTATCCTTCAAGGTCTTGAAGGTGAACTGACGCGGCGGCGGGGGTGGCAATTGTTGAAATATCGGTGCATTCCCCATTTTCTGGAGAAAGTTAGCCATGAAAGCAGACATGGCAGCTTCAAATAGTCCTCCAGCATTCTGGTAAACTCCCATCTATCTGGGAACCTCCAGTTGCTCGGCGTGCTGCTGAGGGACAAAGCTTGACCCCTCAGTGTGAACCTCAGTCTAGTCATCCCCATGCTGGTGGGGGTTTTCCTTGCCGTGCGTAGATGCTTGACTCATTCTAAATTTTACACATGAGTTTCCTAGTTAGTTAACAACACATAACAAACAAAGTTGTAAACTTATAACCTTCTCAAGGCGGATGAGTCGCAAGAGATATGGTGCAACCTTTTGGAAATCATTTGTTTGTGATCCGAAGATCGGTTTTAAAACCATGAGCTCGGTACCAAAATGTAACCCCCCAACCCACATAACCCCAACATATGGATCAATGAACCGAATTGCTACCAACTTGGCATCCTAACTCCACTTACTTCCAAAACAATTAACAACAATCACTTTAGAAATATAATTTAACATTCGCCGGAGTGATAATTAAAACATTTGCAGAAGCTTAAGTCATCATCAAAGCACAACTAGGGAATCAAGCTCGTAAGAGTAATAGGTCATGAAATAATAAATAGTAATTCAAAATCATCAAGGATAGCCACACACATCTCCTCATCCTCATCGCCCTCCGGGATTGGCTCCAAGTTCATCATTTCCTTGATTACCTACGTGCAACAAATTAACAAATGCTACATGCTCAGCATTGAAGCTATGTGAGAAATATCTAACATACAATTATACACACAGACGACTTCACTAGCCCATATTATCATACGATATCATGCATAGAGAATAGTTCATAATAATATCACAAAAATTCATACTAATCAATCACACATCATTGTAAGATATTAATACTTTCATTGCATTCCATCCACTTACTTACCTTTACTTGGCTCATAACTTAATCTAGATTAAAGCTTAACTAACATCAACTTGCCTATCGGAGTCATGACCTTCCCCTTTGGAACGAAGGCCAAACTCAAACCAACTCGAGAGTTCCTTGTTGGGTGGGTGAGATCCATGTCCCCTTCAGAACAACAATTCAAAGATCCTCGTGCAAACATTTTTAGCCGAATAGCCATTGGCCCCAGCATGTATCACATAGATCTACTCTATTATATCTATATCATAACTTCCCACTAATCTATTCAGGTCGTTCCTTAGAGTTCCTCTAGGTTATATATTCAATAGTTCATTATCTTCCATAATAGCATACATAGGCTTAAAGCATCACAATTAGACCTGGCAATCGGCTCAATCGGTTCGGTTCCGGTTCGGGTCTCATTCGGATATATGTTATAATCGGTTCGGGTCAGTTTGGTTTGGGTTAGTCCGGTTCCGGGTTAATTTCTGTTTGACTGATTTTCGATTTCGGTTCGGGTTTGTATCGGATCGAGTTTATATCGGTTTGGTTTTGTATCGGTTCGGGTTTGTATCGGTTCGAGTTTATATCGATTCGGGTTTGCATCGATTTAGGTTTATATTAGTTCAAATATATATCAAATATTTACTAATAAATCAATAATATCACATAATAAATTTAATCAATTTATGATATGCTCTGTAGTTATTTTATTATTTAACACGGACGTACATAAAATTTAATCAATTTCGAGTCTAATCGGTTCCGGGTTTAATCAGGTTCTGGTTTTATCGGTTCGGGTTTAATTGGATTCGGATCTGAATCGGGTCTGAAAACATTCGGTTCGGGTTCGGTTCGGTTCGGATCATTTTGGGTGTTCAGGTCTATTTCGGTTCTTTAGTTTTCGGGTCAAATCGGGTTATTCGGTTCCGGGTTATCGGGTCCGGGTCAGTTTTGCCAGGTCTAATCACAATAGTCATATCCATGTCCAACTTAAACAAATATCATCCTAACACTTGGTATGGATGCCCATGTTTACCGTCATGCAACACACGAAGTCTCAAAATCAATCCTTGACGGAGAACACAATCCAACAAACCCGGAATAAGATACCAGGCAGTACCTTTCCCGGTATGCGGTACCGACCCCATGGTACCTGGGTATCTCCCCCACAGTACGGGGTACCGACCAATATGTAACTTACCCTTATAACAGACCTGTCACGGTAGCCAGCTACCGACCAAGTGGTAGGGCCTACCGCGTCCGGTACCTCGGTACCGTACAGACACAGGTACCGACAGACCGACTAGAAAGGCGTAGCTTATGGCGACCTATGGCGGTAGCACGGTACCACCCTAACAGTATAGCCTACCGCCTGACGCGACAGTTCACAGACGTGCACTAGTTCGGTTTTCCAACAACCAAACTCATACAACGTCCATAACAAAAGCAAACAATATATACATATATCAATCCAACATTCTCTAGCATCATAATAAGCATACCAATACAAATTATTCCCTTCTATTCCCAATTCAACACAAAACAATACATTAACACACATAGGTTTCACATAACTCAACCATAACGATCCTACGAACGTAAGATTCAAATCTACGGTATAACTATATGTTACATGTCCACGTACTCACCTCGATTACGACAATTAGAAAACTACGAAGACGTTACCAACGAACCATGTTGTGTGCCGCAACTTCCTTCCTCTTTCTTTTTCTTTTTTCTTTCTTCTTCCTCTGCGCTGCTACTATTCCTCAGTCGAGCAAGAGAGACGAGAGAGAGAGAGATGTGAGGGAGTTACGTAAATATGGGAGTAGCGACGTGGCTAGGGAGTGTAGACTTATACACACACACACACACTTGGGGTTTTTGACTCCGTAATTAATTAACGTACCTGGGCCAAAACGCAATTTTCGTGTTCACGAGCTCCAAATCCAAATCCGTTTGCACCGTTGGATTCGTTTCACCGAACCCTTCACAACGGTATTATCCTTTTCATCAAACGAAGAATATTTGAGAATTACACTCGGTCCATCGTAGTAATTAATTAATTATTTTTAGTTAATTATTTGTGATAGGTCCATCGTAGTAATTAATTAATTATTTTTAATTAATTAATTAATTAATTTTAGTTAATTATTCGTTTCACCGAATCATCAATCCTTTTCTTTGAATTGATGGTTTTATGTGGCAATCTTTCACACTATGTTTGGTTCAAAGAATTTGGAAGAAAATAAAATAAAATAGTTTTCCCTCATTTTTCTCACCAAAATGGGAATCATTTGGTGTTTTCTTTTCTTAGTATATTTTATCTTCTAATTTTCTTTTCCTTCAACTTTTCTTTTCTTTTCCATTCTAACTAAATAAGAAAAATGTTTTCCTTCTCATTTTGTTTTTCTTTCCCTCTCAAATTCTTTGAACCAAACATAATGTTAGGGACTGAGAGAGTACAATATACGAAGTATATCTTATTTCATTATAGGTCAAAGTTAGAAACATTTGATTGAAAAAATCAATACTGACAAAATACTCAATGATAGAGATAGTATCTAGTTAATTTGTACACTATTAGGCTCTTCACCACACAATTCTATTTCACTCTTCTTTTTTCTCATCCACATCAAAAGAATGTGTGAGTGAGAGTGTGATTCTGTACAAATAGACTACACTTGATATATTTTTAGTATTTTTATTTTTAGAATACACTAGTCACTATCTGTAGGATTATTTGTGTTTCTTTACATGTCTCAAAATTAGTAGACAAGACTATGGGAGGCACAATATATTGAGAAGGCACATGGATTGTAAGTAGTAAATAGTCCATGTTGTTCTTGGGACATTTTTGGATTTTATGAGGCGAAATATTGAAAGTTGACCACGTCAAGTGCGCATGAATAATTTTATAGTCATAAGTTTCTGTGTTACAAAATTCACTTTCCAAGCACAACAATTGAGTCCCAAGCACAACTATATGAGTTTTTCTAAGCTTTAGGTTAGCCCGACCTAAACTTATAATATTTTCTAAATAATTAAAAAATTGTTACTCCGTAATATATTTCTTAAATTTGTTGAAAAAGTGTTAATATATTTTTTAAATTTTTAAATATGTTCATTTGATTAAATACTTATAAGTCTTACTGTTTTTACTTAGAAGTACAAATGCATGCTAGTACAAGGGAAGCCAGTGAAATAATGTCTAGTGGAATGGTCAGATGGGGGAAGAGATGACGCCACGTGGGAACCATATTGTCAAGGAACCAACTCAACCAAAAGCTCAAGCTTGTGGTTGTGGCCCAGGAATGATTGTTATATAATCTAACACACCCCCTCACGTGCAGGCGTGACATCTTTGAGCCTTGCACGTGAAACCTTAGTTTTTTTAAAGTGGGTGGCGGTGAGTTTCGAACTCGTGACCTCTTGGTCATCAAGGCTCTGATACCATGTCAAGGAACGAACTCAACCAAAAGCTCAAGCTTGTGGTTGTGGCCCAGGAATGATTGTTATATACTCTAACACATATGATCGACTTCAACAACGATTTCCCACATTACACCTTGAGGACAAGGTGGTTTCGCAAACGGAGGGGAATGTTACGCATGGGCTGCATGGGTCTCGAGAAGGTAGCGTGGGAGAGTGGAGCAAGCCAATGGGCCGAGCCAAGGCCAAACAGACCAAAGAAGAGAGGATTCCGACCCAAGAGGAACGTGGGAAACCACGAGAGCCGCGGACGAGGAAAGCGCTGGGATGGCACGGTGATTATGTTCTGAAGTAAATTAATATTTTATGTAATATATTTTCTTAGGTGGACGTATTATAAGTTCCTTCAAGGGTTTTGTTTTCGGTTCTTTCCCTTGACGCCATTTTTTGAACCGACAGGGTAGCGTAGGATTAGGGTTTCTCAACAACTATAAATAGAGGATGTACTCTCCTTGTTTTGACATCACATAAATCAAAACCCTAATTTCCTATTGGAGTTTGAAGGCACTCGAAGCCCTTCCTCACTTTTACGTATCAGCTACACCGACATATAACAACATGATGAGACACACTACTCCGAATTGTTAGGACAGAACATCTAATCTAGGATATTTAACCCAAACTCTGTTCAGATCTGCTTCGGCTAACACATCTCCACCGAGATCACGAGGACAAACGTGTTAGCAGCCCACTCGTTCAGCTCTAGTTCATCTCCTGGACGCCATGATCTGTTTGGCGTTGAAGATCTCCTCCTTCATGTAAATCGTAACCTTCTTCACGCATGGGAAGCTCCGGGACGCGACGGGAACGCTCTACATCAGTGTATATTCTTATTTTCCCTCTCGATCGCTCCAAGTAATTCCCAAGGATCTGTTGCGTTTTTATATGCTTCTCTTAACACAATCCTAGTAGGAATAAGTTAGTAGAAGTTGACTTGAATACAACTTTTTTAATCTTGATCCACAAGTAGCCTAAAGAGTTGGGATTCCTTAGCACGTGCAACTGGAGTTATTATCATGTAGTCACAATCCCAATAGGTCTCTGATTCAGATTGCAGCTCACAATCCCGTGCTCAGACTTCTGATCCCGAATAGTGTGTTGCAGCATCGTGCTGTAGCATCTTCTGTGTCAACCTTGAAAAGTGTAGCAATTTTATAAGTCTAAAGAAAATAAACTTCTCCTAACAAATAGAGGTTTCTACCTAGTAAAACACCTAAGAAATATGAGATTCTATTTTGCCAAAAGATTAGCCAACACCATGGAACTAACAATTGTAACATATATGGGATAATCAAGAGCTGAGATCATTGTTGATTAATATATCAATCTTTTTCCATGAATTGATGATAGTTTTATGTGCAGCACAATCTTTTCCCTCATTTTCCTCACCAAAATGGGAAAAATTTGGTTTTTCATTCTCTTAGTATATTTAATCTTCTCATTTTCTTTTCCTTCAACTTTTCTTTTCTTTTTCTTTCTAACCAAACAAAAAAAATTCCTTCTCATTTTCTTTTTCTTTAGCTCTCAAATTCTTTAATTTGAACCAAACATAATAATAGGGACCGAGAGAGTACAATATACAGAGTATATTTTATTGCATTATACGTCAAATGTTAGAAAGATTTGATTGAAAAAAGTCAATGCTGACAAAATACTCAATGACAGAGACAATTAGGGGTGAGCACATTCCAGTAAACCGACCGAACCGTACCGAAACCGAAAATTTTGGTACGTACCAAAACCGAACCAAATAATTTGATTCGGTTTTAGGTTTTTATGGAATTTGGTTTTCGGTTCGGTAAAATTTTTTGGGTCGGTATTTCGGTAAAAACCGATTACCGAAATAATTTAAGAATATTGTATAATTCTACCCAACCCACTACCAATATCCAGCCCAATATTAAAAAAGTTAATATCCAGCCCACATCTAAACTAAGTCTCACTATCTAGGTTTCCTTTTCTTCGATCAATTATTCAATTCGATGGAATTAGCCGGCCGCCAGTAAGGAAGTCTCTTCACTAAATTCAGCCGGCAGTTCGAACTGAATTTCTGCTGCCTTCTTCATCGTGCTACCTTCTTCATCCGATCGATTGCACAACCTTCTTCATCCCCTAATTGGTTTGTTGCATCCAATTTCCCTAATTTGCTTTTATTTGTGATTTTTTAGTTTTTTGTCTATGTGTTCACAGTTCATATACCAAACCGATATGTTCACAGTTTTTTTTATTTATGATTTTTTCATTTTTTTCGGTTTTTGGTAAAACCATTTGCCAAACCGATTTATTTCGGTTTGGACCAAACCGATTAATTTAATTTTGGTTTGGTATTCGGTACAAAAAATTAATAATCGAATTTTCGGTTTACCGAAATTTCGGTTCGGTACGGTTTTACCAAATGAACACCCCTAGAGACAATATCTATTTGATTTGTACACTATCACGCTCTTCACCACACAATTCTAATACACTTTTCTTTCTCCTCATCCAAATCAAAAGAATGTGTGCGGTGGGGATGTGATTCTGTACAAATAGACTACACTTTTGACATATTTTTAGCATTTTTATTTTAAGAATACACTAGTCACTATTTGTAGGATTATTTTTTTCTTTTTATCACTCCGTATTTTTTTTACTGTTTACATCATAGATCTCTAGCTCTCTACGGGTTCGAACCCGCAGTAGATCTCTGACTCTGTGCAGGCCTCTGAGCAGCTGATGGTGTCTGAACCCCGGCTGTGGGAAAGGCTGGTCCTGGGTTGGTAGAACAATCCTTACGGAAGAGCCCCGCGTTCCCATAACCTAGGCACAGACCTTGCGTGACCAATAGTCACCAAAAAATGATTCCTTCGACATAGATTGCAAATCAGGTGCCTCGAGGGTTTAGATCGAGTGCTCGCCGCCTGAGACTGGGCTAGCGCGGACTTAGTCTTCTTAAAGCTTGGTGCGCTCTTAGCACCTTGGAACAACCTCTTTCCTCCTTGCGACGCGTTAAGAGCGGCCCTCGCTGTGGGTCGGGTACTGGGCCCAACCTCCTGCTCTCTCAGATTTTCCTTCAAGTCGTTAACCTCCTTCTCTTCCTTCACCATCAAATCATAGGCCTCGGATAAATCGTTAATAGTAAGGAGGGACACTTGCTGTCGGACGTCAGGACGCAACTTCTTACAGAATTCCTCTACGTTGCTGCTGTTCATCGGTCGAGCAAGAGAGATGAGAGAGAGAGATGTGAGGGAGTTACGTAAATATGGGAGTAGCGACGTGGCTAGGGCGTGTAGGCTTTTATATATATATATATATATATATATATATATATATATATATATATATATATATATATAATATATATATATATATATATATATATATATATATATATATATATATATATATATATATATATATATATATATATATATATATATATATATATATATATATATATATATATATATATATATATATATATATATGCATGCTTGGGGTCCGTAATAAATTCACGTACCTGGGCCAAAACGCACTTTTCGGGCCAACGAGCTCTAGATTCAAATCCGTTTGCACCGTTGGATTCATTTCGTCGAACCCTACACAATGGTATAATCCTTTTCATGAAACAAAGAATATTTCAGAATTACGTTGGGTCCATATTAGTAATTAATTAATTATTTTTAATTAATTAATTAATCCTGATAGGTCGGGTTTCAAGGCATTACATGATTAGTATCTCAATCCATTTCTATGAATTGATGGTTTTATGTGGCAATCTTTTACACTATGTTTGGTTCAGTGAATTTGGAAGAAAAGAAAAGAAAATGGTTTTCTCACATTTTCTTACCAAAATGGGAAAATTTGGTGTTTTCTTTTCTTAGTATACTTATCTTCTCATTTTCTTTTCCTTCAACTTTTCTTTTCTTTTCCATTCTAAACAAATAAGAAAAATGTTTTCTTTTTCATTTTCTTTTTCTTTCCCTTTCAAATTCTTTGAACCAAACATAATGTTAGCGACTGAGAGAGTACAATATACGAAGTATATCTTATTTCATTATAGGTCAAAGGTTAGAAATATTTGACTGAAAAAAGTCAATGCTGGCAAAATACTCTATGACAGAGACAATATCTAACTAATTTGTACACTATGAGACTCTTCATCATACAATTCTAATTCACTCTTCTTTCTTCTCATTCAAATCAAAAGAATGTGTGAGTGGGAGTGTGATTCTGTACAAATAGACTACACTTTTGATATATTTTTAGCATTTTTATTTTTAGAATACACTAGTCACTATCTTTAGGATTATTTGTGTTTCTTTACATGCCTCAAAATTAGTAGACTAGACTATGGGAGGCACAATATATTGAGAAGGCACATGGGTTGCAAGTAATAAATAATCCTTGTTGTTGTTGGGACACTTTTGGATTTTATGAGGCGAAATGTTGAAAGTTGACCACATCAAGTGCGGATGAAGTTGGATTTCTATCTGATATAGGCAATAATTTTTTAGTCATAAGTTTCTATCTTGCAAAATTCACTTTCAAGCACAACAATTGAGTCCCAAGCACAACTATATGGGTATTTCTAAGCTTTAGGTCAACCCGCTTTAGGTCAGCCCGGCCTGTACTCATAATATTTTATAAACAATTAAAAAATTGTTAATATATTTATTAAAATTGTTGAAAAATTCTTTATATATTTTAAAATTTCTTAAATATATTCATTTGATTAAATACTTATAAGTCTTTCTGTTTTTACATAGAACTACAAATGCATGTGTGTTTAAATAACAGTAATACTACTGTAATAGTACAAATTCCATTATTGCTGTTAACATAAATATTAATGTTACATTGTTGTTGTTGTTGTTGCTGCTGTGTTGTTGTTGTTGTTATTATTATTATTATTATTATTATTATTATTATTATTATTATTATTATTATTATTATTATTAGGGTATTGTGCTAAATCCACCCCAAAATGACTATATCCACGCTTGTTTCCTATATTTGCTATATCCACACCCATTAATATAACTTTGATTTGATATTGGAGTGTATTCAACAAATTTGATCGAAAAGAGTGGATATAGTCATTTTTGGGGTGGATTTAGCAATACCCTATTTCAAAATATGATATATGAAAATTTTATTTAATTCATGATCAAAATTTGGCAATTGTGTTTGCAAATAAAGGACAAATAGACCAAGATAGTATCTAATGAGGGGAAAATGATGTACTTGGACTCTTGGAGGAGTAGACCGATTGGATATAATTCAGGAAAACACCTTGCAACACCAACGTACCAAACCGTACATGACCTTTACTTTTTTTCCGGATACCACCGCTAATGACAAAATTTAATTGAATATTTTTTTAAATGTAAAGTATATTTTGAAAAAATGATATAAAATGTTAAAGTTATTTCCAAACAAGGTCATAGTGTATGTTTGGCAACGTCTCCAAGGTTTTTAAAAGATTATCTAATAATGATAGTGTTGAGTTTATTATTTTTTAAAGTTAATCTATACCGTTAAAATCATAAAAAAACCAATATTAATTGAAAATTGTATTCTAGACCAAATTCGATTATCGGATGGTTTTCAATTTGGGATGGACACAATATGATTACGATTCTGAAACAAGCGCTTCCGGGGTTTTTTGAACAATATTTTTGGTAAAAAAATTGGAAAATGCTAGGGTGCCACCACATGGGTGCTACCATGGGTGCACCCATGCTTCGCACAGACAAACACAGATGATAATTGTCTGTACGACATAGACAATTATCGTCTGTGTTTGTCTGTGCGAAACATGGGTGCACCCATGGTAGCACCCATGTGGTGGCACCCTAGCATTTTCCAAAAAAATTATGTAATTGACTTCAAACTCTTATATTGTACAAAAATAAGCATTAAAAAAGGGAAAAAAATACAAAAGAATAGAACTAATTAAGGTTCTATCACGGATCACGGTTTCGTGTGGGCCCATGGGCCGTGTAAGAAGTGCCATTGGCAAGCACCCCCAACCCAAAATCTCGACGGACCCATTATAAAATTGCTTAGCGTCGATACTCCTAACCAAAGCCCAAGAGGGAAATGGTAGTGAGCCCACAATTTGAGAGCAGCAATAGGGTCGAGCGAATGGGTCGAGTTGTGTATATAGAAGCAGCAATCCCGTTTCTGATTTCCGGCGGCTTCCATTCCAGTCCCTCAACCTTTGGCTACTTCCATTCAGGTTTCTTCCTTTTTCCTCCCAATCTTATTACCCCACATGATTTCTGATTCATTATTTGTTTTTTTTGAATCCAAAAATACTTCAACTTGAGTTTGGAGATTTGAATGGATATTTAAAGTCAAATAGATACAAAATGCATATAAATAAATTAGGCTTATTCAGATGATATTTTGTAATAATGGTTCGTACAAATAGTTGTTTATGCTATATTGTTGTTCAGTATTTTTATATTAAGGACTAAAATAATCCCACAGTGTGATGCATAACAATCCCAATTTTACTGAAATTTGCGAGTTTTGGGTCGCCGTTAAGTTTCTAACAGCGAGTTACGGTTAACGGGAATGCCTGTTTTGCGCAAAAAAATGAAAGTTGAGATTATTTTTGATGAATTTTCATTTTTGATTTTTTTGAGTTTTTCATTTAAAATTTTAAAATTAGTTTCTACCTCCATCATTTCTTTTTCCCTTTTTAAAGATTAGTCTTACTTTAAAAAAATAAAAATAATAGATTTAACAAAATGCGAAATGTAACTAATATGATACAAAAATAATAAAATAAATAAGGTAATCAATAGAAACTAACTTGAAATTGGTAATAAATAAAATAAAAATATACGGAGTGGTGGTTTTTAATATTTTACGCACTATACAAAGTATTAATGTATCACTTCTTATTTTTTAGAAAAAAACATCTAGAATAATTCCAACTTTACTGGACGGCTTGTTCTTTTAAAAAATAAGTTGTACATTAAGACTCCGTATAGTGTGAAAAATGCTAAAACCCACCACTCTGTATATATTTATTTTATTTCTTATCGGTTTCAGTTTAATTTCAATTGATTACATTATTTATTTCATTAATTTTTTATGGTTTTAGTTATTTTTCTCATTTTCATTGTTTTTTATATCTATTTTTTTAATTTTTTCTAAGGTAAGAATAATCTTTAAAAAAGAAAAAGAAATGGAGGTAGAAAGTAATTTCAAAAACTTAAATGAGAATTTCAAAAAAAATTAAAAAATAAAAATTCATCAAAAATAATCCCAACTTTCATTTTGTTGCGCAAAAAGGCATTTCCGTTAACCCGCCGTTAGAAACTTAACGGTGATCTAGAACTCGCAAATTTCAATAAAGTTGGGATTATTATGTATCACGGTGAAATATGAGATTATTTTTGAAAGATCAGGTAAAGTTGGGATTATTTTTGGTAATTGTTTCTTAAATTAATGATCTCAAATAATTGAATATACACAGGGCAAGCCCAATATATATGTGTGTGTGTGTATAATTTTTTTAGATGATATTTTGTAGTAACTGTATATATAATTTTTGTTTATGCTACATTGTCATTCCTTAAATGAACTTGATTCAAAAAACAGTGCCCAGTAGGCCCAAAATGCAGAATATGGTTGCAACATTTTTAACGCCTTTTATTTTTTTTGTTTTGTTTTGTTTTTTTTTCAGGATTTCCAAACAAGCATGGCTAAACGCAAAAGACCACAACAGGGTAGAGCGGGAAAGAAGAGTCAAAACAACCAGGTATATACTCTCTCAGCTCGAGTCTGAGTCATTAAATGCCTCAACCTATAGGTAGAGATAGGCAACAAAATAAATGATCCATGTCATTAAATAAAAATTTAATAAATAGTTTCAATAAATAATTATTTATATTTCAATAAATTGAAATTCAACATTACATATAAATGATATAATATAGTACCAAATCCTCCAATAAACTTTTATGCACATAAACATTTTTAGACAAATTCAGTGCTCACAACTCCTACAATCATATAACCCACACAAATTGTTCATTGTTGGCAAGAACTAATATCTATATTGGGTTATAAGTTGGGTTATAAGTGGTAAATCACTTTATTTACAGTGAGAATCTATTGTATAGCATATGCATCTATTACATAGCCAACATACGCAACAATGTCTCCAATTTTTCTTCACTACTTCGATGATTTTGGAGTTCTCACAACTCCCAAAAGGGATCCACCAATGATATAATGTGGGAGTTCAAGGTCTCAGATTTGTCAAAATATGTGAATCTAAGTCATGTTGGCAACAAAGTCCTTGGGGGGGCTTTCCCCTAAGACACAACAGACTACAGCCTTATCCTGTACATGAATCTCTTCAATAACATCAGACTTTGTAAATTTAGCTATCCTCTGACCATTTTTTTTATTCTTTGGCCATAATTGAATCCGATGAAATCACTGCATCCAGATTGTTCTTTGGCTGTTTTTTTGTCTATTTTACCATCAGTCGGCTCACATTTATTCTGCTTATCCTTTAGCTCTCTCTCCACCTCAATATCCCTTTCGTTTCTAGTTTCATGTCTTTCATTTTTCAGCATCCAATGACATGTTCCCAAGATTCATTAGGGAAGCCTGTGTACTTCAAGATGTAGATCCTTCGGTATTCTCTTCCTTTGAAATCACTGAGGACGGGGTTGAAATCTTCGCTGCTTCGTTGTTGGAAGTGTTCTTCTTGGGCCGTCCTCTTCCTCGCCATGTTAGAGAGAGACAAACCTCAGTGAGTTTTGAACTTACCCCTACTAAAGTAGAGAGCTCTATAATTTAACAAATGGAAGTTTATATGCTATTCCTGTTCTTTTTTTGAACGACCAACCGGAAGCATCAATTCGTTTATGCATCAGCCAGAATAAAAGGGTTCGTGGCGGGTAAGACCCCACACAGACTCAATTCTACACCCCTAGCCAAATGATGAGCGAGGACGTTACAATCCCGCTATACAGAATACAAACAACCCGCTCACAGAATAAAAAACAGGATTCGTGCTCATGATGTTGTTAGTAATTAAATCCAAAACAGGTAAGCCTACACAGGGGTAACGGAGAGCACCAAAAAAAGTTAAAGAATCCACCTCAAAAGTGACGTTCTTGAAGCCTACCCTCTCTTATGCAAGAAGAATCTGCTCGTCTTACCCCCTTATATATATTCGGAAGCCTGTCTTGTCTTGGGAAATATTTTGGGAGTATAGTATCCATTCTAGTTGCTAAGATTCTTGTACATATTTTTCTCTTAAAAGTTCATAGAGAGATTAGCCTAAAATCCCCAAATATATTAGCCTCATCCTTTTTGGGTATTAGAGTGAAATGTACTCCCATGGGCTCGAGGTACTGGAATTCCTAAAAAGAACTCTTGCCCAGCCTTAATAACACCCTATGAAACCCACCATCTGGCCTAGCTGCACTGTCTGGATTAAGTCCCCAAAACTGCCTCTTTGATTTCCTCTTTGGTAAGTATTTGGATAACATAATATTTTCCTCCTGTGTGATGATATTTGGAATGTTCAGCATTTTTTAATTACTTCAGTGCTGTCATGGAATTTTCCTTTGCTGCATGGTAGTCAAACTCTAGATTCTACGTAGGATCGATAAGCACAATGAAGATCGTAACATCGTAAGATCGTGACTCAGATCGTAAGATCCTACTCTCTCTCTCTCTCTCTCTATATATATATATATATATATATATATATATATATATGTTTAATGTTTTAATGTTTAAAACCGAAGGAAGGATGTTGCGACAGAGACTTCTAATATATATATATATGTTTAATGTTTTAATGTTTAAAACCGAAGAAAAAAAATCCGAAGGAAGGCTATTAGAAGTCTATTGGCAGGAGAAGTCTGGATTCCCAAATAAATAGAAGATACGGTTGATAGCCTGTTATTACGCTGGTTTCCGATTTAATTTGGGAATAAATAAAAGAAGAAACGCTGTTTCCGATCGAAATTGGGAGTCGCGACAGACGCGACTTTCCAATTGCAATTCCGGACGCGATTGGGGGAAGATTTCGAAGTCTTCCGATCGAAATTGGGATTCTCTGTCGCAACATCCTTCCTTCGGTTTTAAACATTAAAACATTAAACACACACACACACACACACACACACATAGAGTAGGATCTTACGATCCGAGTCACGATCTTAAGATGTTATGATCTTCATTATGCTTATCGATCCTACGTAGAATCTAGAGTTTGACTACCATGCCCAGACCCTACTTTCGTGGGGTCCAACCGGGTTTCTGTTGTTGTATTTGTTGAGCTTAGTAAACCAATAATGTGAAGGAAGACAACTACATAATAAACTCCAGAACGGTGGCCATATTGTTGTATTAACCTGTCTGATACTTGTGCAACGGTTCCTCACAAATATGCATTCATTTTATTTTCTTCCCCTCAAATTTCATTAGATATTATTATATCATGTTAATTGAACTTATTATAAGATTTTTTAGCAACATATTTACATGTTACTTGCTACCAGCCAAGAGGGGTAAGGCTTGCAGCGAAGAGGCGTGGTCGTGTGGAGAGAGGTATGCGGCATGCTCTTATTTCTTTATCTGCATTTTGAAATCTCTGAGCATCCCTCTCTAAGATAACGGGTGTTTACCTCTATGGATAAACAAAGTTTACCCCTAATTCAGGTATTTGCTTATAGCCTTTCTGTTATTGCTTTCTTGATAAACTTTGAAATCTAGAAATAAACTGTCCTGCCTCTGAATTGATTTCTTGATTTTATGTTTGCCTATAACTTGAAGATTTTACATTGTGAAGATTTACAATGAATTGGGAGAAAAAGTGATTGCACCAAACACAAACAAAGCGCATGTGTTATTCGAGAGTTTGAAAATGGTTGAATAGGTACATAATTAAAAGCAAATTTATATTTTTTATTTTGAAAAAGCAAGAATGGATTTGCTGTTGAAACTAGATCCAAGGAAAATTATTAAAATTAATATTGAAAGATCTACAAAACCAAAATTGTTAGATTGTGTATTTTAACAATTAGTCACAGAACTTTGATATAGTCACTATCACTATAAGAAACAATCATTGGAAGGCTAACTACTCAAATGAATGATCGTAAGTTTTGAATCTTCATTAACCCACCGGTCTTATTTTGCTGCAGATGGTACTGGCTGACAAAGGCAAATTTTAGTGGAGGAGAACAAACATTGAGAAATAACATTGGTGAGAATTGTGATTTAAATATATGCATGCTCATTGTGGGGACCTGTGTTTCTTAAATTGTTATTATTGTTCTTACTGAGGGTTGGTGTAACTTTGTAATAGCTTTGCTTTATGTTTTCATTTGGGAGCAAGCATGTGGTTTGATTTTCATCTCCGTTCATGTTTGATCTTCATTTACAGCCCTTTGTGATCAATTCTTTTCCATGGTTTGAATATCAGATTAGGAGTCATTAGTGCTAATCCTCTTTGATTCTGGAGCTTATTGCCATTCCTGTGGAAGTTTCACTCGTCTTACTTACTTTAAACCATACTTTAGCATTCCCTTTGAATTTTAAAAATTTTCTTTCTGCATTTCTTGATTTTCTATTTTTTTTCATAAACAGATGTTCAATTTTTCGTAGAAATATTTTCTTATGTTTCAGGTTAGAGAGGTCATTGTTGCAAGTATGATGATCAAAGTTCTTTTGTCTATGTCTGTGAGCTTTAAGCAGTACTTTTTTTCTTCTTGAATTCATTTTAGGAAAAATGATAGTTGTTACTAGTTTATTGTGACATTATGAGAGTTAGTAGATTCTATTTATAAAAACAGTCAACATACATAGACAAGAGAGGAATGTGTGAAGAATGGTATGGGCGCAAGTGAATAAAATGCTGTCGGTTGTTGATAGATTTTTCATTCTAAATGGGGGGAAAAGCTGCTAGAAGTATGTTCTTCGAAGTTCATAAATTAGAAGTATGAATTTTTTTAACTCTGTGTTATCTATTTTCAGCAAAGAGTAAGCAATTGCATTGTTTTTTGTTTTGTCTTCTCCATGAATGTGATCACAGTTTGTCTTTTTAATTAGAATGTCCACTGGATCCAACTGGTAATTCATCTCTCACTCTTTAAGTTTTGTTGATTTTATTTATGAGATTCCGTACAATAAATTGTGTTACGTACATGATATTTGCTGATGTATTATTATCTTTATTTTTTTGAATTGTATGATAGAAATAGTACAAAATAGTGACCCACCGCTTTTAGTATGATAGAAATAGTACAAAATTGTTATGGATTAGGCAAAGATATTTGCCATCAAAGAGGTGAAGATATTTTCCATCAAAGAGGACTCGAGCAACAAATTCTCAAGAATTAGACATTTTGATTTTGCCTTTTAAAGGCAGTAAAATGAGGGAGACCCTGGTACCTACTTTTAATCTAAGGAGAGGAAAATTATGAGCATTAGTTTCGGTGTGTTTATTTAATTATTAATTTATCGTGCATTTATGGATCTATTTTTTTACCAAGAAGTTGATGTTCAGGGATATTATCTCACTCTACATTCTTTAAAATTCAACCATGTATCTCACTTTACATTCTTTAAAATTCAACCATGTTGCCTATTTCTATGTTGCACTTTGCAAATTGTAGGTAATCTAGTTGTTATGCAACTAGCGTTGGATCCTCAAATTCACGATTGAACTATGTTGAGCACCTATTCTGATAAAGAAGGGTCAGTGAGGACACAAAATGCAAGTTTTGCTGCAAGAAAAGGTTCTACGTACTGAACGTAATCCTGCTACCCCCCTTTTCCAATATGATCTCAATTGTGAGGCATTTTTTTGTTACTCTGCTTTATACTTTTGTGCTAAAATCATAACTTTTTTTGTGTGGCCAGAATCAGTTTAGCACTTGCCAAGCTTGCTGCTTCCCTTAATTTATCTGTGGGATTTTCCTTAGCTGATAGAGTTTCTGCCTCCTTAACCTCTTGAAAGGTATTACCAAATATGGATTTGTTCCACTCCTTGAAAATCCCCTTTAATCCCTTAAGTCTGTCTATAAAACCCATCATTCCCCTCTTCCTTGTGCTATTACACCAGAATTCTTTAACATTATGAAATGAGAGACGAGACATCCAAATATTTAGAAACCTAAAGGGCTTAGGAGTTAGGACCATTATTGTCTCGAGTTATGTATTGCGGAATGATAGGCTTATGGTATGATGTTGGTTTACTCAAGTGTTTGATGCTTGTACATCAATGTATGATTGTAGAACAACTTCATTGGCCAAACCCTGTCCAGTCTCCTCCACAGCCTTCCTCTGCTGCTTCTTCCCCCTGTCCAAGTGTAAATGCCCCTCAGTAGCATGTGGTGTGATTAAGCTGTTAGTCTCTAAGCGGTCCCTGAAATCATAAATATATGCCATAAAAGGAGATAGCTTACCCTTGTGTTCAGATATATTGGCAATGGCATTGAAATCCCTCCCACTATCCCCACTTACGATTTGTGATAGCTTGAACTGTGACGCCCTTCCACATTATTCTTCTTATCATTCCTGAATGCTTCCCACTAAATATACTCTTGGTTACTGTGCAATGTTCTTTGGTAGATCAGAACTCATAACTTTAACATCTGACCCTTTCTGTTCAACTGAATTTGGAGTACCAAATTTCTAGAATTCTCGAAAACTCATACTTTGTTGTTGAGGCCTACCATGCAGTTGCCGAACCCAAGAGATAGTTTAGTATTATCACTTTTTTTAGCAGAGAATTCCTATTCTCAACAAAATCAAAGGAGTAAGTTTTTAGAAGCAAAATCAACCTAAGTGACGATTGCACACCACAAACATTCCACAAACATATTGTAATAAAACATCCCACAAACTCTGTTTCACAAGATAAATATATATTTGGTCTATACATACATACATACATACATACATACATACATACATACATACATACATACATACATACATATATATATATATATATATATATATATATATATATATATATATATATATATATATATATATATATATATATATATATATATATATAGGAGGAAGTCAGTAGAGTATCATCATCATATCTCAATGGTCAGAAAAACCAAAACACTGCCATGCCCAAAAACTCAAAATCCAGAGCACTTCTTCTGATCATATAACTTATATAATATCTAAGTCTTCTGATCATCACAAATAAATGTCTTTATTTTCGGCAAAGTTTTTGTTCCATTTATCAGCATTCAAGATCTTATGAGATCCTGTTCTTGTGTCCAACTCAACCGACAATCTTATCTCATATAAACAATTCTTCCCACGCACCTTCTTCGTGTTGATCTCAGCATCAATACCAGTTTTCTCGCCAACCATTGTATGAAAGCTTTTTTCGTTCACTTTCTTCCGTTTTGTTCCTTCTTCAACTGGAGCTTGTCTGAATAATACAACCAAATGTATAAATTATTCTTAAGCTATATAATTTTTATAAAGTTCTCTTTTACAAATTTCCAATGACTCAGTAGTTGAGCGGAAAATGTGTTGCACTCATGAGTCAGAGTAAAGACACATTTCGTACATGTTTGAAGTTGAGGTCAATAAAAGCATGAATTGAAACATAGGTATGTCGAACAAAAAATATTGATGCTTCATTAATGGACATATTATTTTACTAAGAAAGTTCTTAATTTTTCATATGGATGCAATGCGACAGGTTCTAAATTTGTTTTAATGTTGCAGCAACTGAAAATTATGGCTTGTGGTATTACACTTGTAAAAATGTCAAGGAAATTCTTTCCTAATGATGTGACTTTTGATTGTGGAGTGTGTGATGTTAGAACAGTTACATACATGCTCTTTTAGTGATGAACGAGGACTGATTTACTTCGTTTTGAAGGTTCAATCCCAACATGAAGTAGTCTGCGATCGAAAGACTCCCTTGGAACCGACCATGTTTTGTCTATTGCCCAAAAATGAAGTCATATGTGGATTGCGACACATAAATCGATTTCCAAACAAGTGCAATCTCCTTTTTTTGTTTTGCACAGCAGCGGTACATCAAGCTCCTTGTTGTTTCGTGGACTCCTTTTACGGTGACATGCAAGCTAAATTCCATGTAAGACCCATGAACTCTTTTTGACGCCTGTTCTAAGCTCTTTCTGCTGAGCTGCTTTATGTGTTTTTACGTACTAAGGAAAATCACAATTTGATTAATCAAGGTTGTCAAGGCCCCTAGGCGAGACGAAGCGCGGCGCTAACGTACATTCAAATTTCATATCGCCGTGACGACTAGGCACATGCTTAGGTGACTTTTGGGCTATATATCGCCTAAATGTTGCCTAAGCATATCGCCTATATATCTTTGAAATATGAATGTACGTTAGCGTCTCGTCTCGCCTACGGGCCTTGACAACTTTGATTAAACTCATTGTGATTTTCTTTCAGTACGTAAAGACACATAAAGCAGCTGAGCAGAAAGAGCTTAGAATAGGCATCAAAGAGAGTTCATGGGTCTTACATGGAATTTGGCCCGTATGTCGTCGTAAGAGGAGTCCACTAAAAAATAATGAGGTTGATGTACCACTGGTGTGCAAAACACGTAAGAAGATTCCACTTGTCTGGAAATCGATTCATTTGTCGCGATTCACATATAACTTCATTTTTGAGCACTGGACAAAACATGGTCGGTTCTAAGGGAGCCTTTCGATCGCAGAGTACTTCATGTTGGGAGTGAAACTCCACAACGAAGTACATCAGTTCTTGTTCATCCCTAAAAGAGCATGTATGTAAATGCTCTAACATCACACATTCCTCAATCAAAAGTCACGTCATTTCCTTGGACAGTTTTTACTAGAAGTGTAATACGTCGAACTACAATTTTCAATTGCTGGAACACTGAAACAAATCTAGAACCTGTCGCATTGCATACATATGAAAAATTAAGAACTTTCTTAGTAAAATAATTTATCCATTAATGAGGCATCAATATTTTTTGTTTGACATATGTACCTTTCAATTCATGCTTCTATTGACCTCAACTTCAAACATGCACGTATTGTATCTGTTCTCTAACTGATGAATGCAACACATTTGCCGCTCGACTACTGAGTCGTTGAAATCTGTAAAAAAAACTTTATAAAATTTATATTGCTTAAGAATAATTTATATATTTGGTTGTATTTTTCAGAAAAGAAAGATCTAGTTGAAGAAAGAACAAAATGTGGAGAAAAGTTAACGAAAAAAGCTTTCATACAATGGTTGCCGAGAAAACTGACATCGATGCTGAAATCAACGCGAAGAAGGTGCGTGGGAAGAAATGTTTATATGAGAAAAAGATTTTCAATTGAGTTGGACACAACAACATGATCTCATAAGATCTTGGATGTCGATAAAAGGAAGAAAATTATGAAAGATATATACATATATTAATGATTTCAGGGACTGCTTAGAGACTAACAACTTAATCACACCACCTGCTACTGAGCGGCATTTGCACTTGGACAGGGTAACAAGTAGTAGAGGAAGGCTGTGGAGGAGATTGGACAGGGTTTTGGTCAATGAAGCTGTTCTACAATCATACATTGATGTATAAGCATCAAACACTTGAGTAAACCAACATCATACCATAAGCCTATCATTCTGCAATACCTGGAGACAATAATGGTCCTAACTCCTAGTGGGAGGGATTTCAATGCCATCGCCAATATATTTGAACACAAGGGTAGGCTCTCTCCTTCTATGACATATATTAATGATTTAAGAGACCGCTTAGAGACTAACAGCTTAATCACACCACATGCTACTGAGGGGCATTTACACTTGGACAGGGGGAAGAAGCAGCAGAGGAAGGCTGTGGAGGAGACTGGACAGGGTTTGGCCAATGAAGTTATTCTACAATCATACATTCATGTACAAGCATCAAACACTTGAGTAAACCAACATCATACCATAAGCCTATCATTCCGCAATACATAACTCGAGACAATAATGGTCCTAACTCGTAAGCCCTTTAGGTTTCTAAATATTTGGGTGTCTTGTCTCTCATTTCATAATGTTAAAGAATTCTGGTGTAATAGCACAAGGAAGAGGGGAATGATGGGTTTTATAGACAGACTTAAGGGATTAAAGGGGATTTTCAAGGAGTAGAACAAATCCATATTTGGTAATACCTTTCAAGAGGTTAAGGAGGCAGAAACTCTAGCAGCTAAGGAAAATCCCACAGATAAATTAAGGGAAGCAGCAAGCTTGGCAAGTGCTAAACTGATTCTGGCCACACAAAAAAAGTTATGATTTTGGCACAAAAGTATAAAGCAGAGTAACACAAAAATGCCTCACAATTGAGATCATATTGGAAAAGGGGGGTAGCAGGATTACGTTCAGTACGTAGAACCTTTTCTTGCAGCAAAACTTGCATTTTGTATCCTCACTGACCCCTTCTTTATCAGAATAGGTGCTCAACATACTTCAATCGTGAATTTGAGGATCCAACGCTAGTTGCATAACAATAAGATTACCTACAGTTTGCAAAGTGTAACATAGAAATAGGCAACATGGTTGAAGTTTAAAGAATGTAAAGTGAGATGATATTTTTGAACATCAACTCCTTGGTAGTAAATAGATTCATAAATGCACGATAAATTTGTGTTTTGTCATAAATGTTTGATTCCTCCAATCATTTGTGTTTTGTCATTTTTCTTCATTTGTACCTGGGCCGAACTAAAAAAAAGTTATTTTTAAAATTAGCTCAATTGGAACCACACGAAGGATGTGGCAAGATGGTTGAAACATAGGTCCGCACTATAAAAATAAAACGGAAAATTAAAACAAAGTGTAAAAGTCATCTTCAATTGAGACTCAAAACTCTTTCAAAATATACCTAAAATGTATATAAAATGTGTGCATATTAGGTACAGTGGCAGCACATAGTTGACATGATCAAAGTAGGCTTACTTGCATAGCCTTAGCATTGAAGGGTTGTGGCAATATGCTCAATGGCAGTGCCTTGATTGTCAATGGTGAGGTTTAAACACTGAATGGAGTCGACAATGGAGGAAAGAGATGACCGTCTAGGTGCTTCGGTTTGGCGCGAAGCAAGTGGGCATTTTCTGACCATTTCTTGAATGGTCACAAATTATCCAAATCTTTGTGGTCTTAGTGAGAGGGCCAGTGTTGACAATGACTTCATCCCACTCAAGAATTTCCATCACTAAGAATGCATAGGGCAGAATCTGATCGTGGGCGATGGTGGCACCGTCGGCCATGTGAATCATCATTAACATAGCCCAATTCATCTGAGCGGTGTGCATGATGGCATGGATGATCTTGAGATCCTCACTGAACATCGTTGTGTGATTGCTATTCCGAGGTTTGAGAATCTGGGTGATGATGTAGTACAATAGCCGGTTCTCCAGAGAGGCTGAGTGGATGGTCTTGCATCCTATGGCATGTCAAATGAGTTCGATGATGCCGAATTCGTCTATGATCAACCCTTCATTGTTCAACACCCAGTCCTCTCCCCCCTAGTTAGAGATGTCTCCTCCTTGGAAAAGCAGCCCAGCGAAGCGTTTAAGCCTCTCCACACTAAGCTCTAAGGGTCGAGATTTGATCATAAAGTAGATGACGTCTCCTTTATGCTAGAGGTTGGAGTAGAAGGCCCGAACTAGTGCCAGATTAAAGTTTTTCTGAGACTTGGAGATGAAGGACCATAACCCCGTTGATGGAGTTGAGCATCTTGGGTATCAAATCCCTTTCTTTTCGGATAGTTCTCCGGGAGAATCCTTGGAGGAGCAACTGCCCGGTTGGGATAATAGGTGAAAAACCGGGTGAGTTCCTCACCGATTTCAAACCGCAAAAACGAACCATCCAAGTAGTTGAATTTAGGCTTGGTAGAACTTGTGGTTCCCTTTGATTTGCCCGTGGATTTGCTAGTCTTCGATTTTCTCTTGGCCATGGAAAGGGAAAATCATTTTAGCTTGTGAATATAGGTATATAAAATCATTTCCTCACATTTTTTTCCACCTATATTTTACGCTAGTTTACTATTTCAACTTCATTCTTGAGAACCAAATCTTAATAGATTCTTGTTGCACCTCAAACACTTAAACAAAAGTTAGCTCTTATGTTGTTTGTTAACATCAAAACACAAGACTAATCAAACCAAGGCTAACATCATATGCATAAACTAAGGGGGAACTTTATTAGTCGGGGTGCCAATAAAGCATTTAAAAACTTTTCAAAGTTTAGTAAAATTGGTGTTGGCAAATGCGAAAGCAATTGATAAAATGCAGAAATAAAAGCGTAAATAAAAGACACGCCAATTTTATACCATAGTTCGGGAACTCCTTACTCAAGTACCTTAAAGCTCCTTAAGGATTTCCAAATCCACTAAGTCTCGGTCCTCTTGAACTCTGTCAAAGCACCGCACTAGTTTGGCAAACAACTTTTGCCAATAGAATTCACTTTGAGATTTTACTAGAACTATCTCGAACCTCTTACACCAAAAAATTCACGGCTAACTTCAACCAATCTCCCCAAGGATTTGAAAGGTTATCCTTGAACATTTACCCAAAGATTTATACGACTATCCTCGACCATTACAACTAAGAATTTAGCTGCTATTCTCGATCGTAGAAATGTGTGTTTGATGAACACAAAACTAGGTTCTACACAACGTCTTGATCACAAAGATGAAGAACAAAACCTAGCCGGTGTAGAAAGAAAATATACTCTCTCAAAAATACAATATAACATATGAATATGAGAGTATATATCTAAACCACAAGCTCAAAAGTGTGTGTATACAACTCAGAAGAATAAGGCTCTTGGAATAGCCAAAATATTGAAAATAAAGAAGAAAAAAGATGAACACACTTAAAATATGAAAGTGGATGTTTGGAGCTTGGTTTCTTGTTCAAATATGAAGTATTAGGCCTGTATTTATAGTGAAAGGTGAGAATTAGCCGTTAGGAGGTGATTAGGATTGACTTAATTCAAATTTCGCCATCGGGAATAGTAACTGCAACGGCTACGGTACCTGTTACGGTAGCATAGTATCATCCGGTAGCAGGGTACTGTGACCAGGGTATGCCCTACCGGGTAGGGGTATCGTGTATCTTCAAAAAACTAACCAGCTCTGGCAGGACGTAGGCTATCCCTGTACCTGGGTACCGTGTGGGCAGTATACCCTACGTGAGACTGTAGTGGGGTACCGTTAGGGGTATCGCACGCATTAACTGGTTTTTCCAAAATTTGCTTAATCCTTCCCTTTTGAGTTTAAAACTTTTTGGATATTTGAAAATAATTATGAGATGGTTTTAAACATATTTTGTGAGTGCTTTTGAGATTTTGAATATGGGTATATAAAATCATATCCTCATATTTTTGTACCTATATTCTAGACTAGTTTAGTGTTTCGATCGGCGTCATTCTTGAGAGCCGAATCTTAATGGATTCTTGTTGTACTTGAAACACTTAAGCAAACGTTAGCTCTTATATTATTTGTTAACATCAAAACACGAGCCTTAGCCAACTAAGGCTAACAATCTCCCCCTTTTGATGTTGACAAACAATAAACTTCAAAGTGAGTTAGGTGGGAGTAAAAATAATAAAGCAAGCAAGCCCCCCTACGAATAAGCGTATTGAAAATACCCACTTTAAATTTTTCTTGTGTTTATTAAAAGTTTAAGTTTGATGAAAATAATCACACAATAATGCACTCAAGTCAAGTTACTTATGCACCACTTTGAAGTATACATCTTTTCTCTCTTTTGTCAACATAAAAAAGGACAGTTTGAAAATTTTAAACATCTATAACTTCTTGAAAGCCCTCCCCCTATCAAACTGAATTTTTAAGAAAAATGATAGTTTGGTGATCATCGGGCAAAAAGGTGCATGTACAACAAAGCTCCCCTTAAAATAAAAAATACTCCCCCTAAAATATATGCAAGTTTAAAAAATTTGTTCTCATGGATTCTTGGGGATAATTTTTGAAAGGCGTGATTTTAAAAATGGATTTTGAAAAATTATATAATCATGCAAACCAAGGCTAAAAACAAATCAAAACACATATATGATAAGGTTTTATTTTTTAAAACAATTAAAAACAAACATAATATCTTATCCCAATAAGTGAGAAAAGACTTATCTTAGCTTATGTTATTCTTTCTTTGGCTTGGAAGGCTTTATGAATTTTTCTTTCCTCTTGAAGTGTTCATACCTCTTCCATTTGAGGAAATCTTTATATTTCATTTTCATTGCCTCATCTTCATCATCATCGCTTGACTCGTCGCTTGAGCCACGAGATGTTTCATCTGTTTTACTCGACTCTTCGCTTGAGTCACTTGAGTCATCTCTAGACTCATCCTTGGATGCCTTGAAAGCATTGGTGAGTTTGGGGTTTTCATGTAGTTCTTCCTTTTTGATCTTGTTCATCAAAAGTTCGTGAGAATATAAGGAAGACCAAATGTGGGTAGTTTCAGCCTTTTCACGATTGGGTAATAAATCTACTATACTACTATTCCATTCTTTTGGTAAAGAAAATAATATCTTTGTGTTTAACTTGGAAGTAGTATACGTCTTACCCAACTTAACTTGTTGACGATTTCGTTGAACCTCTTGTTCATATCTTGAATCGTCTCATTTGGCCTTTTAGAAGGATTCATATTCTGAGTTTCCTAGGACAAACATGGTTTGTTTTGTTGAGGTGTCTCCTTCATGTGTAGCTTGGAGTAGATCCCACACCCCTTAGCCATTTTACAAGAGCAAACACGTGTGAATTTATCGGGACCAAGATAACAATGCAAGATATTAATTGCTTTTGTATTCATTGAAAGCATTCTCTTGTCCTTGGCCGACAACCCTGCAAGATCACCATTTCTCGATACAAATGGCCCGTGAAGTATATTCAACCACAAATCAAAATCAATGGATTGAATATATAATATTCCATCCGCATTTTCCAATAAGAATAGTTTTGACAATTGAAAATTGGAGGGCAGTAAATGCTTTGGGATTACATTGAGACCATTTTTCAAAATTTAAATTTTAAAAATCAGGTATTGTAAAATGTTGAGATTTTAAAATTTAATTTAAAATGGACACAAATAGATCTTTATTGTAGATGCGGTTAAACACTTTCAACTACGAAACCGCTCCGATTCTACTTGTTATTCGGTACGGTGTGCCCACTCCGTAGAGGGTGGTGAATAAGACGTTTAAAACTTTTCAGAGTTTAGTAAAATTGGTGTTGGCAAATGTGGAAGCAATAGATAAAATGGAGAAATAAAGGCGTAAAGTAAAGACACACCAATTTTATACTAGTTCGGGAACTCCCTACTCTAGTTCCTTAAGGCTCCTCCTTAAGGAATTTCGAATGCACCAAGTCTCGGTTCTCTTGAACTCCGTCAAAGCACCACACTAGTTTGGAAAACAAACATTTCCAATAGGATTCACTTCAAGATTTTGCTACAACATTTCACGACTATCTTCAACCGTTCCCCCAAGGATTTGAAATGCTATCCTTGAACCTTTGCTCAAGGGTTTATACTATTTCTTAAAAGTTCTAATCAAATGAGGGATGCGATGTGAGACCGTATTGAGGAAAAAGTTCTTTACAACAATTGACAAGGACCCCTCTTACTTAACCCGAGACCAACACACTTCCAAATGAGGCCACATAAACAGAAAAGTCCAAAACTTAATAAGAGTATACGAGAAATGCGCCCATTCCAAGAAAAGCGAGACAAATAATACTGATATCCTGCGGCTAGCCACCACCCAGTATCTAGACGACGAACACCAAGGCACAGTCCCCATTGATTTGTGAAAAGTTTTAAATTGTTCATCGAAATTGCAACAACTCTGCAACCCCAAGGCTAGATCGTCAAAGAAAAGATCTTGTGCTGGGATTAACGCAAAGGACTCTATCGGCTTGTTGGAACAAAGGCCTCCCCTCAACCTAGATAACTCTAATGACGAGGACTCCATTCCACGACCGATCGGAAGAAAGAAAGCTAAATCAATTGACTAAGGGTTTCTCTCACGATGATAATGGCCTGCAATTATTTGAACCACTACGATTGTTCAATCTTAGGGAAGGAGAGGGGGAGAAACAGAGGATAGAGAAGGAGGAGCTTGAAATAATGGAAATCGGCCTTAATTCATTAACGGAATTCGAAAGAATGTATTACGAGGAAAAACAAAACAAGATCAAAGCTCAATATAATATGTGTTAGTTTTTTATAAATGTATTTTTTAAAATTTAATGTACTTTTCGTATTGAATGTATTTTTTGAATGCATTGTTGCGGTTTAAAGTTAATTAATTAATAGAATCTTATTAATTTACTTTTACAAAATGTGTACCAAAAAAAGAATGTTTGAAATCCCAATTTGGAACTCTGGACTTCAAACTATTCTTAGTAAAACTTTGAGATAAGTTAAAACACATTAAAACTGATGGCAGAGAGAGAAGATTTGAAAACTAGGTTTGAGATACCGAACTTCAAATATATTTTCAGTGCTCTTAGGTTTATAAATGTTAGGAGAAGTGTATATCTAGAGCAAATGTAGCGGTGAGGATTACAATGCCTCGCCCTGCCACCTCTCCAATTCTCCAAAGTCATGGCGTGACAAAGGCATTTCACCTTGCCTTGTAAGGCATGTGCGAGGCAATCTGCTCTCAAGACATACCGCTCTATACACTTGCCACACACAACTAGACTGATTTTAATTAGTTAAAATATTAAAACTCAATGTATGTCATTCCATTTTCTACTTGTCATTGCTCATGCTCTTACAATGAATTTATTTTGTATTAATATGAATTTACTCAAGCATTTTAGATGCAAAGAGCCAAAGACACGAAAGGCTCTTTGGAATTTGGGGGCGCAACCGGCGCATATTGGAATTGACATTTGGAAAGCCGGGCTGACCGGACTCCTTTCAATTGGGCTGCTCAGATTGTCGAGCATAATAAAATCTCTGCAGAACCATACATCCCACAATCCCGCCCACGATTCACCATCGCACCGGGAGAGCACTATGCCTCCGACAACTCCCCGTCTTCTGTAATCGCCATTCCGAATATCATATAAAGATTCAATTTTTTTCACCTCCAGATAGAATGCAGTATTAGTTTTGGCGTTAGGGTTTGAAGCTGCGAATTAAGCTTTCTAGCTCTTCCAGGCGCCCCATTAGTAGTAATCTTTACAATGTATGCTGATCGAGTGGAAGCTGGCGACAGGCTTTCAGTTAGAGACAGGCTCATCGGAAAATCAGTTGGTGGCTCTGGTCGCCGACAACAAATCACCGGCAAGAGGTTCGATCTTTCTCTTTCTCTCTAGCCAGACACTTCGCCTCCTGTGTGTATGTGTATGCGAGGGTGCTATGTATGTGGGGCGTTTTTGAATTTTACTCTCTCCCAAGTTTTTCAGTCAAAAAAGTTGAATTTTGAATTCATTGATAGCTTATCCTGCTGTTTTTCCAAGCTTTGAGTTATAAGGATGTGAAGAAGTGTTAAACTTTGCAAGGATTATGTAATTTGTTCCGAAAGGCTTTGTTTTATGCTAGCGTAACATACTTTTTCCACCTAAATTTAGTGGAATAAGAAACAAATTGGGTCGCAATGGTTTTCTCCTTTCCATAGGCAGATGGCTTTAGGATGTTCGTCCTTTTTTGTGCAGACTCAGGGAAGATGATGACAAATGGGAACATGACCTATACGAGCACGGCACAGCTCAAATTTCAAGTATGTTATGATGCAATCTTGCTATGTCCTATCCACCAACAGTTTATCATATTATGATTGATTTTTATTTTTTGCTATATATGTTCTTATGGCAAAGCTTTTTCCATAATCATTGCACAGGTCGCAAACTTGGTGCAAAGGACCTTCGTCTTAAGCTGCAGAAACGAAGTGTGAGGGATCTACGTGAAAAGCTCTCTGGTGCGGAGGCTGATAAATCCAAACCAAAGCCAAATTCAGCATTTGAGGTCAGTAAACCTCTTAAGAAGAGTATGGTTGCTGATACCCCAACATTGGAAACGAAGAAAGGTGCCAGCACAACTTCTAAGAAGAAGAGTCAGCAGAAGGTCAGAATTTCCTCTTGCTACACTTTTACAAGTCTTCTTGTTGTGAATATTTTTCTCTTGATGCTATAAAAAGGATACTTTAGTAGCATTCTAGCAACATCAATGTATTACAGAGTATTATTTTTTCTTAGTCTTAACTTGCATTTCAGTTTGTATTTATTCAACTGCTTTAATGTTAGAGTACTGATTTTAAAAACGGTTAGAATTTTATAGATATTTTTGGGCTGTGTCAAAGCAGTTTGCTTCAAAGAGGTGAGTCGTAAGCCTTGAGGCGCTTTGAGACGTAAGCCTCAAAATATAGAACTAGTTAAATTTTTAATAGGTTACCTACTAATTAACAACTAAATATTTACATGATTATATTGTTATGTTAACACTATGTTTCCAAGATGGATATTTTCTCTTTCTACTAATCTAAATAATTCCCTTAGAAACGCTGAGACCTTTACTTTCGGGTTCTTTTTATTTGTTTTCTTGGTTTCTAATCAAAACATACAGTTGCTCACCCCTACCCGATGGAGCCTCGGACTGGAAAAATAGAGAGTATTTAATACTCCATCGGTCCCATAAAAAGACTGCATTTCCCAGAAAAAAGGTTCCTCTTTCCTTTTGAGGAAGGAATCTTGTGGTTTATACTATTTTCTCACCTCTGCACATAACTCCACCGCACACTTTCACCTTTAGTAATCACCATATCCAGCAAACTTTGTAGAACTTTATGTCGGGACAAAGGGAGTATATTTCTTCTCATCTATTAGGGTTTAGAAAAATTATATGGGATAACTTTGAGTATATAGGCCTTATTACTCCCAACTCAAAAATGACTTGAGCTGCACCTCACAATGCATGCTTTGACTCATTGGGGTGTAAGCCTCTTATCATGCAAGTAAGTTGAGGCCTCGATACGACGATACCCATCCTGGATGCCTCACATTGAGGCGAGCCTTAAAAGTTAAAGCACTCCACATTGATGATTTTGTTTATCTCTTAGGCTTCTAGCTTATACTTTATGCGTTCCTTAAAAAAATTAAAAGTTCATGAATGGGGTAGAATAAGATTTATAGCCAAAAAACAGCTCTTAACCATCTATTTACACATCTTATGGAAAATCATATGTAAATACACCCCGTTCGAGAAAGGTTATTTTTCTCCTTTTTTCGTGTCCCAAATTAAGGTTCTAGTTTCTTTTTAAAGAAAGAAATATGTGATTCATATTTTTTTTCTCATCTGCATCTCAATCACACAATTTCACTTTTTAAATAAACATCTGGTCCAACATAGAACTTTTATATGGGATAGAGTAGGCATATCAATAGGTTTGGTTTGGACCCGATTCCGGCCGGTAACCATAATTTATTTGTAAGCATAGTGTAGATTTACTTCTGTTTGGATCGGGATCCATTTTAAAAATTATAAAACTGGTTTGGAACACTCTGTTCTGGACATCAGCCCGATATAAATAAATAATAAGTACAAAAAATTGAATGATATTATAGAAAAATATTAGTAATATACACTTAAAAATGTTGAAATAGAAGATTGAGATTTAAATAGTTACTATGATATTATTTAGTATAAGAACTATGGTTTACTTACTAAAATACACGTGTAGACGTTTAGTGTTTAAGATTTTTTAGAATGATTGCGTTAGAATAATATATTCAATTTTGAAGTAAATACTTTCAATTTATCTTAGTAAAAGTAATTATGTAAAGACTTTGATAACATAAAAATGTACTCGTATATATTTTTTCTATCTGTAAATTTAATCCAAATATAAATTTGGATCTAAACATGAAATAAAAAACTTTGTAATGTTTACTAATGTCTAGATCCGGATTCAGACCCAGACCCAGTAGGTCTTTCTTTATAACGGGTGGGGGTCTGGACCTAACGATTTTGGTCCATAGTCATACCCATAGTTGTGAATGGCGAGTGGCGGGCGAGAGGTTCTTTTTTATGGCGAGAAGCGTGGCGAGCGGTGGGCGGTCAAATGGCGAACATTATATAAATAAATAAAAAATAAATGAATAAATAAATAAATATATATATATATATATATATATATATATATATATATATATATATATTGTTTAAGTCTAAACTTTTAATCTTAACTTTGTATCAAACATAATTATCAAAGTAAAACATGAGTTAATTTTAAAAGTTAAAACAAAAAACAAAAAAACAATAAGAAAAGTAGAAAACAAAAAAATAGAAAATAGCGAAAATAAAGACAATAAATTATATCTATAAGAAATTAAGAATATAAAGACAATAAAGAAACAATAACCATTCCAATAAAAACAATAAGAAAAGTAGAAAACAAAAAAAAGTCTGAGTGTGACCTGCGAAGAGGACTTTACTTGCGCCGGCTCTGAGTCTGCGAAGATGTGCGCTGTTCGGACTCGGGAGAGAGAGGAGGGGCTGCGCCGGCTGAGGAGAACTTGAGGAGGGCAGGAGGCTGCGTCGGCTGGGGAGTAATTCGATCGACGGCGAGAGGGCAGAGGCGAGGCAGTTGAATCGATGAAGTGTTTCGATCGAGATATAGGTCAGCGCGTTTTAAAAAAAAAGTCAAGGTTTTTAATTTAAAAACCCTTGACCTGCGTCTGGCGTAGATGGCGAACGCCTTTCGACTCAGAGTCTGGCGTCCATGGCGACCGCCATTGGCGAGAATGGCGTAAAATGCCTCGCCAGGTCTGAAGATGGCGTCACATGGTCGCCACACAGCCATAGGCGCCTTAGGCAAGAATGGCGAGCGCCATTCACAACTATGGTCATACCTGGCTCATTGACAGCCCTAGGACAGAGGTAGTATGGTAGAACTTGCGTCGCTATGTTTTAGTACAGCTAATAAAATGTATAATGTATATCATCCGAGTTGTGGCACCCACGTAATGCTATTACTGACACTATGTGCGTGTTTTCGCTAATAGTAACTAATGAAACTTCGATCAAGTTTGATTATGTATTGTCCATCAAGTGGCATGTCATGTACTCTTATTCTGGATATTGTGCTTATTCTTTTCATTTACTTTATATAAAATGATCTGTGATTAATGGATAGCTGCCAAACTGTGAATTGCATCAATAGTGTTATCGTTAATTGGTTCATATTGAACGATCTGGAAACATCTAAATAACAAGCCCAGATAGTGAATTTCATATCCAGAAGTCCAGAACATAAAGGCAAATGTTCAAAGCTGTTAAACAACCACTTATTTCAGTATATCATTGAAGAAATAATAAAACACTAAATTAAATCCCCCCCGATAGTGTCAAATTCCAGAACACCATCAGAACTCAGAAGCCACTTATGCCACTCCCAATAAAAGTATGTATTTGTATTGTTGGAATCCCGGACAAATCAAATCACGTGATACATATTTCAAATTGTGTAAAGTATGGATGAGTGTATAAAATCCACCAATTGACTTGCTATGCTGTGCTATTTCTGAAATTATATTAATTTCCTCTCATGTAATTTATGCAAATCTGATGCAGGCTGAATCTGTGGATAGTTTTCTGCAGTCGTTGGGTCTTGAAAAATATGCAATCACATTTCAAGCTGAAGAAGTATGTAATTTTCCCAACACGTTTCCAATGTACTTATGTAGTGTCAAGCACTTAGGTGGATAGGTATAACCAAACTATATTGTTTTCTGGCAGGTCGATATGGCTGCCCTTATACACATGACAGATGAAGATCTCAAGGCTATGGGAATACCAATGGTAAAATTAGACTGAAATTTGTATTTATAAAATTTTTTCCTTATAAACTTTTTGTAAAATAGTATATCGAATGAGCTAGATAATGATGGATCATCTGCCAATGTTGCATGAAAATGAACTGGTACGAAAATGTTGCATGTTCATTAGATTTCTGAATAACCACTGGGACTACACCTTTCTCTCAGACTTATTCATGAACAGCACATACCATTTTACATTTTATCCTCCAAACAACTCTCAATCTAGTGCACAGAAAGTTTATGTTCACCAGTGAGACACTTAGTTTCTAAGGGGAATAAGCTTGATCAAGATATTAAATCCTGTATATGTTCGAGAATAAAAACCATGGCTGCAAGATTTGGTGTCTGACTGTTTCAGGGCCCAAGAAAGAAGATACTTCTGGCTTTGGAGTCTAAACACTGAGAGTCAAAGAGATCTCTTCTAGTTTGTCCGCCCGTCGGGAATCCGGCTGCACCTTCTGTAACTGTTATGGGCTCATTTTGTGTCTCTCCATTGGAAAGTGGTCTCTCCATAATTTCAACCATTTACCAAGTATGACTAGTCTAGCAGGGGAAAAAACTATTACTCCGTAGCATACTTTTCTGCCACTCTTTATAGTTTTATTGTGTAACCATGATTCTTTTTCTTGCTCAATGTGTAAAAAACTTGTTTTAAATTATGGTTTACTCTACTCATTTCAATATCCACCCTTGCTGCTTTTTTCAATAAAAAGAATTCATTTTTTCTTCTGCTTGAAAAATGTATATTCTTTCGCTATCGTTCAAAAGTGATTCGCTTATGATGTTCTGTGCCAGTATATCTTCTGTTGGCATAGTAAATGAAAGAGGGGGAAGGAATGTGGGTGCAACATGATAATAATCACAATACCTTTAGCCCAAACATGTTGTGTTTGCTAAACATGAAGGAAATTTATTGTCATTCCATCCCATGAAAAGGTCTTGTTTGAAGACTATTTGTTCCATAAATGGGAATCATATGTGATTAAATAAATTAATTTCCATTATATCTGTTGGGAAAAAAATCTCAAGCTCTAGTGGAAGCAGTTAGTTTTCCTCCTTTATGTTGTCATACTTCCTCCATCTTTAATTAAACTCTTTGTTTACTATTAATGTAGTTAAATTTTATCTATTTTTTTAATTTATTTTTGCTATTTATTTATTAAAATAATGTATTGATGTAACCTTTTGTTTCGTAGAGTTTTTGCATAATTTTAAAATATATTAATTTTATTTCTTTAAATTTCGTCTTAATTGTCAAATAAATTGACTTGAAAAGGAGTTTTGGCAAATATCTTAAACAGGAATATGCAGTTTAATTTGGGCAGGAGTAATAAGTAAAATCATATGGCCGGAATGATAAAATGACAATATAATCAAATGATATACGAACACCAAGATTTATGTAGAAATTTCAAGTAGAAGAGAAAATTTATGAGACGGTAAACATTGTACTAAATCCTTCCCACTAATCACCAAAATTTAATGGCTGCATCCAATAAAGTCCAAATCAATTACAGGCACACATAATTGTCAAAGTTTAACTTTGATAACGAACTAGTCAATACACAATAATCGTCACTCAAAGTGAAAAATATCCAAAAACACACTGCACAAATTTATCAAGTTTGTTTAGTCATTGATGGGAGTAAAAAGCACGAATTGCAGTAGTGCAGAATAATAGTGTACAGAGTGATAATAATAATACAGAGTAATAGTAATAAGAGTGTTTCTATATTGACTCTCATTTTAGCTAAACCCACACCTTTTGTGTTAAAGGGACAACTTTGCCCTTTAATTTTGGTTAGCATCTAAATTCTCGCTTTCCTATTTTTAAGTGTAAAATTATCAATTAAGTATGAAAATAGTAAAATTAGTTGAAATAGGAGTGTATATAACAACAATACCCTGAGAATAATTGGACTCATAAAATACTCCTCCAAATCCATGTCAATGTAAGTCAAAATGCATAGTTTGGGCTCTCATTCCTCTACGTAGGAGAGAAACTCAATAATATTCTGTACTATTAAAACATTAAAAATATAAGTATAATACTAATTGTGAGCTCCTAATTCAAGAGCTATATGAGCTTAAAATACAGAGTAAATTGTATTTTAATGAATTAAGATTCTTTCATAAGGCCAAATCCATGAAAAATAGGGGACAAAAATAAATAAATAAAGAATTTTTTTCTTCATTAGTTGTATAATCTTAAATGTATATGTTACACTAAAATTATGCATTCGATTTTAAAAAAGATGGGTGAAACTAAATCCATCCACACAGCTAAGTAGAGCAGCCTTTCCATGTCACGTACTTTCTGTTTTCTTGTTTGTATCTTTTCAATTCTCTCATAACAGCAAGAATCACATGCAGAGCCACTGGCAGAAAGAAGGGCTGAAGAAACACATAATTAAGAAACCAGAATAAGACCAAATGGGTTTCGTTCTTTTTGTCTGTTTATTTTTTTTCAAAAAATGAAGATATATCACTGCCACTTTTATATATATTTACCGAATAGACAGCAAAGCAGTGCTCGAACGAGTAGTAGCTCAGTGACATCATGGATGGATGGTAAAAGGCATCTTCTGCCAATGATCTCGCCTGTCTTGATGAAACTGGAAGAAAAGAAGTTTGCAAATTAGGGGGCATTGGTGCAATTTTTAAAAGTTCAGGGGGCATTGGTGCAATTTTTAAAAAGTCCAAGGGTAAATGGCGCAAAAACTCTCACGAGAGATTATTTAAAAGGAAAATGAATATAAAAAATGAGAGGTATAATGAAACTTGCCAGCTGATGCATCATAATTTCCAAATGATACGTTGGTTAGGGATGAACTTGCCGCATCCAGAGAGAGCTTCACCTGCTTCCCTATCTCATCCATGATGATCATCCTAGGAAGTGACTGAACCTGAATGGAGAGATTTTTTCACTTTTTCAGGAACTAGTAGCCACATAATATGAAGTACAAAGTACAACAGCTAAAAAAACAGGAGCAAAATGGCATACCAATCGACTAAGTGATCCAAGAGTGGTGCCACATTGTAGAAGATTGAAGCACGTGTGTTGTCGTGATATGAAATCCAATTCCCTTGAGAAAAGACAAGTTGAATGATAATTAGTTAATGCCTGGCAGCACAATAACTTCATAAGGAATTATCACCACCCCGGAAAAAAACAAGTGTCCCAAGATGTAACTTAAGCAGATAAAAGAGAGACTGCATCAGGAGAGAGAGAGAGAGAGAGAGAGAGAGACTGCGTCTGTGCGTCATGGAGTGCTGGGTGTACATTAAAACCTAAATGGAAAAAGTGAAGACTTGATATCATATGAAATTTTTAGATTTACATTCCTGACCATTGTGTAAAGCCGTTTTCACTGGTTAATAGTTTAGATGTGGTAGTAGCGCCAAGATAGAGGCTATCAGAACTCAGACCAAAGAGCTGTCGAAACTGTCCCATAAATACTTCAAAAACCTTCTTGATGTCCTGTGTCAATAAGTCCGTGAATCAATTCAGTTAATTAAGTTAGATGCTGTATAACAGACCGCACACATATTCAAAAACAAAGAAAACATCAAGTTTGCAATATAAATATGAATGTTAACCTCAGAGCGAATCCTATGTCTGAGGGGTTGCATCCCTGAATTCTTTGAACAAACAGGAGGATTCCAAACAACTACTCCTCCCCACATCTGAAAAGGAGTCATTCATGAGGTATGAGAATGAATAATGGAAGATAAAAGGGCAATCTACTCTACTGAAAAATCGTATACTCACGGGAGATATAAAGCCATTTGTCGCTGAAAGTTTTCCATTTGGAAGCTGCAACTGAAGAGGGCACTCTTCTGCTGATGGGATATAACTGGAATCAATCAATGAGGTGGAAATGATTAGTGTTACATTTTTCTTATTTCAGATAAAAATGCTCATGAGAATAAGCAAAACTAAAGTTAAGTCTTTTCTAATTTTACGAGGGCCTACTTTTAAGTTTATTAAAGTATTCCACATCGGTAAATTTGTGAAAAAATAATGGGCTCATATGGCTTTGAGTTGAACTAGATAATCCATTGAATTCAATCTTTTATTGTGGTTCAACAAATTGTCTTATGGCCCAATTGAGTAACCTATGTGAGTCTTTAGCCCGAGTACATACTCTGTGGCCCGCAGCCCATTTCACCCAATTGTCCAAGAAGCTTAATCCCACACTCTATGGTAATTAATCATATGAGTTATATGGAGTTTTTCTAATAGTAACATACACCACAAAGTGCAGAATCTTTGAACGGCCACCAGCTGCTATTGAAGTATCCAAATGCCACTCATTTGAATTCACCTGTAACACAAGCGAGTAGTAGAAAGCAGGAATTCTACAACAGCTTCAGTAGCCGTGAAGTAAAATACTTACAAAGAAAGGAAGATCTTTGATAGTGAAAATATAGCTGCCCTGCTTTTCATCCCATCTAGCAAAAGAGGACTTTGGAGTATGGTACAAAACCTTCATACCACCAATGACAAATTAGATCTTAATAAATGCTAAATACAGCCGTATGAATGAAAAAATCTTGATGAGCTTTCTTTACTAAGGACCTAAGAAAAAAACCGGAGTGGTGGGAAAGCAACCTGACTCTCTACACTAATGTCAGCTATTGGTGTCAATGCTTGAACAATTGGAGACAACAACATATCATCTAACTCTTGAAAATCCCTGCTTATGGAAAAGTGTGTTAGGTGAATAAGGTAAAAACAGCTAGACAAAATGTCTGAACAACACTATTGCACATCTGCATAGACAAGTATATATGGAGTCAAAGAACAACTTTTGAGAATATAAACATTATTCATGATGTACCAGCCTACCAGAGTACCAGGTACTATGATTATCCAAGGATTGCTAAAAAGGGAGTAAGTTCAAGCCCCTGATGTGAGAGAATTTAATTGCAAAACTCACAGAAGAATGAACATTCAAGTAAACAGGGAGTAAGTTCAAGCCCAACTTTGTGAAGTTACTGATTCATCCTTTGTGTAATGAGTATGTAACCTTGTAGAGTAAAAATGATACGGAGTACATCAATAATTTCAGATGCAAATATGCAATGTGTAACTTATGTAGTAACCTATAGTCTCCCTCTAGCATTTGTTTTATATTCTTGAGTAGGCGAGTAAACAACAATTTATTGAGGCATGAAACCCATGTGGTAACCTATGGTGTCCTATAATTTAGCATCACCCTTCAGTATAAATGGAGGTAAATAAAAGATCAAAGGCATTCTTTATTAACAAAAAAGAAGGGAGGAACTAAATACCAATCATAAATCCAATCACGAGGTTCAGCATTCAAGAGATTGAATGAAAGCACAACTCTACCATCTGCACCAACTGGCATAAATTCCCCATGTATCGATCCTTCTTTTTTCCCGCCATTCACAAACACATCAACAAAAATTTCAGCCACTTTATCTGCAGCTTCGTGCTCCGAGAGCTTACCTACAACCCAAGCATGCCGATGCTTCCCAACCACTGCTCTAACCTCATCATCCCTATTCACTACCACAACTGTATACACCCTACTAGTCTTACTATCTAGCAATGACTCTAAAAAATCATCAAAATCACGAACTTCCAAACGCTCATCAAAATCATGACCACTTAATGCTCCACATTTCCAGACAATTTCCTGATTTTCGCTGTAAATGCAGTTCGAATTCGAGCTGTCAAGTGTTACTCCAACAGTAAAATTGCTTAAACAAGTACCGCAAACGGGGGGTTTTGCTGAAGTGAGTTTTTGCACTTTATTATTGATCAGAAAGCCCAATTCATCCGCAGTGGAAGCAGTTCTGTGATCCAAGTTCAAAAATACAGCTTGAAATTTACATGGAAACAACAAGGGACTCCTTTCGATGGACAAAGCAAGTGAATCAATGTCGCTAAACGGCAATGGCGCTCTATGGATCTCGATCGTTTTCAACATAAACGGAAAACCTATAATCGATTCTCAAACACATGAATGATAATAGAACCTCAGTTAGAGATAGGTAGCGAGGAAAGGGGTTTTACCGGTGAGGAAAGAAAACAAGACGGCGAGCGTAAGAAACAGCCGCTTACTCCCGGGTTTGGTCTTCCTCATGGTTTCCGGGTTGAATTCGGTGGCAGCAGATTGATCGGACTGCCGGATATTGTCCTCTGAAGCGGGCGCTTCGGACATTTCTGCCATTGCAGAAACAAGAAGCTTAGGATTTGATCACTCTCTGTTCCTTGCTACATGTTGGTGCCCTATTACAATTTACAAATAGGGAGAAAATAAAACATTGACAAAGTCAAAATGGGATTTTTATCTACAAAATAATTTTAAAGTTAGACGTTTAAAAATATTGGAAGGAATTGGGAATAATCTGAAATTAGTTAGAAAAAGCTATAAAAAGTTAGAAAATATTGAAAGAATTAAATTATTAAAAAGTCACGTAATTAAATGATCACTCAAATAAATATGTAAGAAAACTCTAAATTTGGACATAAAAAATTCAATCTTGTTCATGTTTGAGGTTATATGTTATAAATTTGGATATATAATTTTATTATATATACATCATGTATATAATACCAACTTTTTTAAGTCTTTATTGAAAGAAATTGAAAAAAGTTGAAAAAAACTGGAATGAGTTGGAAGAAACTGAAAGGAATTGGAAAACTTTGAAGTTTATTTTTTCTAACCCAAAAGAATAGTGTCTATGAAAGACCACCAATTCCAACATATAAACTAAAAATTACTGTTTGTTACTCTTATTTAGAAGAGTTATATTTCATCCCATCTTTCTCAACTCTTAATTCAGTGTCACGTTAGCTTCCTATCTAACAACAAAGGAAGAGTATAATAAAGGAGAGGAGGGGAGAAGATATCATGTTTGAATTGAATATTTTGAAGAAAGGGAAGCATTGCGTGTGACCCGACCCGGCCTCTGAGCTAGGGCTTTATGCTTTTCGCTGATTGCACCACCACTGAGGGAGATGGAGATCAGCTCTCCGCCTCTCTCACTCTACACTCTACACACAGTCTCAAACCAAAGAAATGAGAAAAAAATGGAGCCAAAGAAGATGACAACTGTTAGAATAAATGTTCCACAATAAAGTGTGAAATAAAAAATGCAAATAACGACAAAGGATTTTATACTGGTTCACCATAACTTGTGGCTACATCCAATCCCAAAGAAACTCTCTCTCGAGTTCTCTTACTTGTACCATTGTATATGTAAACTATTTCTAATAACCACTCTTACGGGTGCTTAGCAAACTGTTTACAACCACTCGTATATGTACCATCTACAAGACTTTAACTCATCAAACTCCTCGCCTAAGAGTTCTTTAAAAAATCAAATGCTTGATGAGAAGAATTAATGTTCTCAAACTTCTCTTTTATAATATAAACTCTCTAGGAAGAGTGGATAAAGAGATACAATAAAAATTCTATGAACAACACAAGTTTATCTCTTGATTGGCTCAACAAAAACTCTAAATTTAATGCACAAATGATATTAATATAATGATAAAGAATGAGTTGAGTTATTCTATGAAACAAGACCCAAACCCCCCTATTTATACATAAAAAGGTCTCATAGCAATAGGGAAAAGATTGGAATTGATTGGACTTGATTTTTACAATCAAATCAATGATTGGTCTACTGAAATAGCTAAAACATCAAATATTTACAAGCAACAATGATGTTCTCTAAGTTGACTTACCAAATATAATAAATCTAACCGCTGGAGAGGTAATGAATAGCCAAACATTGATGTTCACATGTCAACATTGATGTTTCAAAGTTTCTTGAAAGTCTAGATGAAAACTAGGCCAAAACATTGAATATTACTTCGCAACATCAATGTTCTAGGCTGAAAGTCCAAAGCCATTTGTCAAAAGCCAAAAGTTGGTCAAAAGCTTAAATTTCCCAGAGCCAAACACCAATTATAAAAAAATACGTGCTTATGGTATATAAAGCAAAATCCAAGCCATAGATGCTAAAAGCCAAGTCTTAAAAGTCAAAAGCCGTAGTCCAACCTAGTCATAGACCAAGTGTCACGGCTGAGACCAACGAGCATAAAAGACGATTGAGTTTTGAAAGGCCTATGGTTGAAACTCATTTCAAAGTATCTAAAATCAAAAGCCACTATTGAAAACCCAAAACCCATTTGACTAAAAGCAAAAATCAGGAACATGGAGAAAAAAACAATAGCTCTTGATTGAGGGCAAATACCAAAAGCCGCTAGTCATAGTCCAAAGTCAAAAGCCATTTGCCAATTCATAAGCCATAAGCTAAAATCAAGCCTTGGTCTATTTTGAAAACTAATTTTGAGCAAGATGCAAGTTTGAAAACCATGATCTTATGCACATGAGAGATGACTTAAGTTGAGCCAAAAGGCAAGATAAAATATATGTTTCTCTCTGTAACACCCCAACTCGCGTAACACGAACCAAGGAGTTAACGAATCGGGTTGCTACTAAATTGATATTCACAACACAACAATTTAGACAAATTATTCAAAAATATTCAAACACCAAAATAGATATGAAAAGTTCAGAGTATAGTCTATCAAGTGCGCAAGTCTCAAAATAACGTTCTACAATAAATGTTTAACCCAAATAATTAATTAATGCAATAATTTAAATGTCCATAATAACAATGGTGACATCATCCACGGCGTCACGCGTCAATGTCCTCCAGGCTGGCCCTCTTAATCCCAAATCCCTACCTGCGTGCAGTCAAAGACAACAAGACTACACGCTCAGCTGAAAGCTGAGTGAGAGAAATATCTAACACTAGAATTAATTTCACAGATAGTATCGCATTTATATAATTAGCAACATCAGTGAACAATCAGCATTTATTTTCAGATGCAAGAATCCAATAGTTTTGGTCCATTTATTCTCAAAGGGTTAATTTTGTCCCTACATCTGTAACAGCCGCCTTCCTTGGACCCGGTTCACCCGCGACCCGACGGACCGGTGGGGTTACATGGGCGGTCCGAGAACCGTCCGTAGAGGAAAATGAATTAATGTCCATTTATTATGAAAACGGTTGTGTTTTAATCAGTGAAATAAATGCTAGGGAGTTAACCCCATAACGTGTGTGATATAAATGCAGAGTAAAAGCGGAAGTAAATAAATGAGTAAAACGAAAAATGGTGGGTTCATGCCCAGATGATTAGTTAATTAAATGTATTTAATTATTGAACTTGTCCATGCGCCGCCCATCTTCCCACCATCACTGTCCTCCAGGGTTAGCACTTGCACCGTCATGTCCACCTGCGTGTAGCAAAAACAACTACACGCTCAGCAAAAGCTGAGGAGTGAATCTAACAAAAGAACATGGAGTGAAAACCCATGTGATTATACACATGTTAATACCTGTACTTAACGTACGGAAAACCACATGTTTACTAACTGATTAATTTGCACTTGATGGGATATTATTACACATAACAAAATGATATACTACCACATTGAATATGGACATGATGGGGAACATACATGATGATGACAACCACATTGAATGTTGACGTGGCATGAACATACAAGATGACGATATGACCTGATGCATGATACCCCTGACTTAGTCTCACTTGACAGGATCACCCCTGCACTCCGGTAATGAGCCGGGCTCGACAAAACGTCGCAAGTGAACTAGCAAAACTGGGTGGTAGCCGTAGCCTGACTACCATGTACGTACACAAAGCCCACTTGATGAAAACCCGTTGGATCCCAAAGGTTCCTGGACGGGCCCACTGTAGTAGGCGCACGAAAGCCTGACCTCCCTACAGGGGTATGCGATGACCCTAGGACATGCGTCTAGGATGAACATGATGAATTGAATGCATTGATTGAAGAAAGAAGTTAAATTTAACGCATACATATGGGTTTGATTACAGTTTGTTCAACATGATGGCCTTAGGTTCAGAACTGGCTGATAATCGATTGTCTACTGTTGATAATCGATTATCATGTTGTGCAGCTTCTGCCCCCAAAGTCCCGCAGACTGTGATAGTCGATTGTCACCTTATGACAATCGATTGTCAAGCTGGTTTGTTCAGAAAGTCCTAAGTTCAGAGAGCCCTGATAATCGATTATTGCCTATGTGATAATCGATTATCGGTGAAGCTAACTCAAACCCAAGAATCCGCAGGGCCTGATAGTCGATTATCACATATGTGATAATCGATTATCACGCTATGCTGAATCAACTGAGGAGTCCAGCGTGGCCTGATAGTCGATTGTACTATTCTGTAACTCGATTATCAAGGCACGCTGACTTCCATTAAATCTGTTTGTTTGTCATCAAAACGTTGGAAGTTTTAGAAACGAATGTTTATATTTCCATGCTAGATAGTCGAATAACTTACAAGGTTTCAAAACATTTATATTAACGAGAACGTAACTTGATAACATTGACACACGTATGTTGGATGGTTAACCTACGAACATGCATAGTTTCTACGTAGGTTGCGTACGATATTCCTATGAATATAACAACATAGATTATGACTTGATGTTCTAGAATTAGAGGAGACAACTACTCACCTCTAGTTGAAGGAGTTGACGGAATGATAGGACGAGATGAATGAATGGATGACGATGAATGAACGACTTCCCGGGTAGCCCTCCTTCCCTTCTACCTCCTCGTCTTTTCGCTGGAAAACTCCTCGCCGGCTGCCGCCGGGGTTGGCCGAACAACAAAGGAGAGTGGAAGAGTTGTGATGTTGAATGGAGGTTACAAGTGTGGTGGAAAGTGAAGAGGGGAGAGGCTATTATATATTGAATGAAAATTGAAGGGGAATTAATGGGAAAAAAATGGAAAATGAATGAGAATTAAGAGGGAATATGAATGGTGAGATGTGGGGTGGCGTGTGAAATGAATTGGGAGTTACATATATTTATTTTACTCCGTTATGTAAAAATCTGACCTGAACAGTATGCGGTTTTTCCCCTGAACGGGTCCGAATTGAAAACTGTTTGTGTTTCCGGAATCAGACAGTCAAAACGAATTTAATGACATGTTCAAATAATTTTTATAAGAACTTTATTTTCAAACTTCCGGGTCCACCCCAATCATTAATTAATTTATTTATTTAATGTTGAGAGGTGCGTTATTAAAAGATCTTTTTATATTAAAATACATTAGCTTTGGAAACCCATTTAAAGAGATCGAAATCTCAATACTTATTAATTTAAAATAATGAGTCTCAATAAATAAATAATATTTATTTATTTAAAACTAGGCCGGTTTGTAGGGCGTTACAACATCACTAAGGCTTAATTCAACATACTAGAGTTAAGGACGCTTGAGAGGATGCCTCGAGGCCAATGCTCGGACAAACCCAAAGAGAATCCTCAATGGGCAGGTTTTCAGATGCAAGAATACAACAGTTCCAGTTCCTTTATTCTCAATGGGTTAATTCTGTCCCCACATCAATAAGGCTTAATTCAACATACTAGAGTTACGGATGCTCGAGAGGATCCCTCGAGGCCGATGCTCGGACAAACCCAAAGAGAATCCTCAATGGACAGGTTGGAGTCTCTACCAAGGAATCGCTTAGGTAGAACAGTGACTCCCGTACGTACGTATTGAACCCTGGACCACTGGATATGCAAACATGCTCCACAAGGCCCGAACCTAACATCAGTCCTATTGGTGATTAAATTATCCAAATCATTTCAGATCCGCCTAGGTATACTAGGTGTGTAACACCCTAATCCGTCCAGGTCTGCAGCCCTTTTTCGGACTAAAGTATTAACTTAGTAATCGTTGAATTTAAAACATTTCAAATACCTTTATTCATCATAAATATTATTTAATACATCACTGTAGCAAAATACGGAGTGTTTAACAATAATGCGGAAGCAATTTAAACCAATGTTTATTAACAACACGATTATTTATTTTAAAAATCACAAATTCCACCACAACAGTCTTGCCCCATCCGCTACCAGGATCATGCCAATCATTCATTCTGCCTACCTGCGTGTAGCAAATAAAACACACTACACGCTTAGCGATAAAGCTGAGTAAGCATATCTAAAGCGTTGAACATTCACATAAATTGAATCTTAATTCACAAATAACCATTTGTTATCATGCACACAATATTCATTCATGATATTCTCAATGTTTTTATTTCAATATCTCAATAGTCAACACTCATGTTCAATATTCAATATTAGCAATATCCTTAAACTATGGTTAGTCTAAGGCAATCTTTTGATGCTTACCAACTCTTAAACTATTTCTAGTTCAACGTACTTCTAACCAACTCTTAAGTTAGGTCATTAGTTTAAGGTACATATTCCGATTGATTTACCAACTCTTAAACTAGCCTTCGCTTAAGGTACAAATCCAGAAAACCGAACAGTAGAATACTAACTGTCGGGTTGGGTGGTATCCCCAAGGCCACCGAATATACATCTTTATACCCGCAAGGCCCAATCTAATTTGAGGTCTAACTTAGAGGTCTTCGAGATAGCCTTAACAACACACTTACTTCGTGATCCTCATTATATTCAATTTTAATAATGATTTAATCATTAATAATAATCCTAATCAGTTGGTTTATCATTCATAATCATCCATAATAATTATTTATCATAAAGATCATTAAACACATCGTTTAATAACAAATAACGGCCTAGTCTCGAGTGTTAACACCCGAACTTACCGTCATGCATCACACAATGTTTTAATTTGTTAAAATCATCATTTTTGTTGTGAAAAACCATTTTTATAATAATCATAATCAATTGGTATAAAAAATAGGATTTTAGAACTCAAAAATAGCAATTTTAGACAAATTTCCGGACCAGAGGATCGATCCAATGAAGGGGATCGATCCACTCTGTGGATTTCCAGCCACTGTTCATTCGTCTTCAACCTCGGTCCATTTTTCGGGAAAACCATTTTTAGTCACCGAACTTCAATTAAACTATATAGAGATGTTTTCCAAGGTTCATAGATCATATTAGAATTATTAAAACATATTTTTAACATCAAATTCAAGGTTTATGATTTTTGGTTCTTCAAACATGTCAAACACAAAACTCAACCAAATGACCATTTATGAACGTAGAAACGACCTATATGAACATTCTAGTCATTAGATATATCTACGGGCTTACCTCAAAGCGTAAGGGAGGTTTTGACGATTTTCTGGCAAAACTTCCGACGACTCTATCTCACTGCTCTGGCGACCTCACACAAAGATGACAGCACCACTGCACTCTACTCTCAGCAAGGAACAATATAGAAGGAAGAATGAATGTTTTTGGTGAGGAATTGAGGGAGTTGAGTTGTGCTTAAATAGGCAAGTGGAGAAGAAGAAGATACAAGCTTGGTTGCTTCCGTGATTGTGCGGCGATTTGCATTTTGGAATCTACGTAATTGAATAGGGCGCCGTTTGGTGTGTAGTCCCTGATTGGGACTAATTTTGGTCCCAGTTAGGGTATACTTTTTGGTTCAACTTTCTCCAAATTGAAATCCGTTTGAACCGTTGGGATCAGACAGTCAAACTCTACACAACGACATAATTTTTATTAATTATTGACAAACTTTAGAATTTACTTATTTTTGGGTCCTTCTCAGTAATTAATTAATTATCAATTAATTAATTAATTCTGATAGGCCTATTTTTGGGGTGTTACATTTCTCTACCCCTTAAAATAATTTCGTCCTCAAAATTACCTGAGTCATCGGTTGAAGAGATTCGGATATTGCATTCTCATTGACTCTTCGGTATCCCATGTTGCCTCTTCAGTCGAGTGATTCCTCCATAGCACTTTGACTAAGGGTACAAATTTGTTTCTTAATTGTTTGACCTCTCGTGCTAAAATTTGTATAGGTTCCTCCTCATAAGTCAATTGTTCGTCAAGAGTTACAATTCCCTCGGTCAAGATATGCGATGGATCGGAACGGTATCTTTTCAACATCGATACATGGAATACGTCATGGATCTTGTTCAGTTCTGGTGGAAGTTCTAACCGATATGCTACTGGACCCACACGTTCAGTGATTCGATAGGGTCCAATATATCTCGGACTTAGTTTTCCCTTCCTACCGAACTGTAACACTTTCTTCCACGGTGAGACTTTCAGAAACACCTTGTCATCAACATTGTATTTGATCTCACGACGTTTCAAGTCAGCATATGATTTTTGACGATCAGAAGCCACTTGCAGTCTTTCTCTGATTAGACGAAACTTTTCTTCAGTTTCGCGGACGAGATCAGGTCCTTCAAGTCTTTGCTCGCTTAATTCTGTCCAGCATACTGGGGTTCTACAACGTCTCCCATACAAGGCTTCGTACGGGGCCATTTGGATACTCGCTTGATAACTGTTGTTATAAGCGAACTCCATTAGCGGTATGTATTGTTCCAGTTGCTTCCAAAATCAATTACACATGCTCTCATCATATCTTCAAGAATTTGAATTGTCCTTTCAGATTGTCCGTCTGTTTGAGGATGAAATGTCGTACTAAAGTTGAGTTTAGTACCTAGAGCCTTTTGCAAACTCTTCCAGAATTGCGACGTGAATCGCGGGTCACGATCAAAAATGATAGACAAAGGTACACCATGTAATCTTAGAATTTCACGGATGTACAATTCTGCCAATTTCTTCAAAGTCATATCACGTCGAATTGGAATAAAATGAGATGACTTGGTTAATCGGTCAACGATTACCCAGACAACATCATTCTTCTTGGTTGATAATGGAAGTCCGATCACGAAGTCCATCGTAATTCGTTCCCACTTCTATTCAGGGATAGTAGGTGGATGTAACAATCCACTTGGCACTTGGTGTTCAGCCTTGACTTGTTGACATGTCAGACATCGCGTAGTGAATTCAGAAATTTCTTGCTTCATTGTGGGCCACCAATATGTCTTTCTTAGATCTTCGAACATTTTATTACTGCCAGGATGCATGGTATATGTGGTTTCGTGAGATTCACGCATTAAACGTTCCCTCACTTCGCCACTAGGAACTACCAAATGATTCCGGTAGAATAAAATTCCATCATTTACTGTGAAATCTTGTCTCTCCCCCTTAGAGACAAGTTCACAAGTCTTCAAACATTAATCATCACGTTTTTGTGCAACGTGAATTTCGTTCTCAAGAGTAGGCTGAATTCGGAGTTCGGCTATCATCTTCTGGCTCAATGCGTCAGCAACTACGTTAGCCTGGTGGTCTTGCAGTCAAGCCTTTGCACTCGAGGGCCAATCTCCGCTTGAAACCTATCAAAAAGGACTAAGGAAGCGAATCCAAGCCCTTTGGTTCTTAATTTTATCTGCACCTATTCCTGAGCCGGTAACCTGAACAAGCAGCAGCGTAAGAGGGGGCGGTTAAGCAATATTGGGGCAGGAGGCTCCCCATGAGGCAGAGAATAATGTTTTGCTCCAGGGTGATAGTCAATGTAGCAGTCGTAGTCTTTGATCAATTCCAACCATCTTCTTTGTCTCAGATTCAATTCTTTTTGAGTTAGCAGGTATTTCAGACTTTTGTGGTCTGTGTGAATATATGTCGTCTCTCCAAAGAGATAATGACGCCATATTTTCAGAGCAAATATAACTGCTGCTAACTCAAGATCGTGAGTAGGATAGTTACATTCGTGAGATTTCAACTGTCTTGATGCGTATGCCACGACTTTTCCGTCTTGCATAAGTACACATCCAAAGCCATTATGAGATGCGTCACTAAAGATTGTGTAGTCTGACTTCACGAACATTCCTTGGAACCTTCCACTCGGTGATGGCAGATATTTTACTGGGGTCTACCTTAACACCTTCTTGAGAAATCACATGTCCCAAAAACGTAACTTCATTAAGCCAAAATTCACACTTTGACAGTTTGGCATATAGTTTATGTTCCCGTAGTATGCTGAGTACTATCTCCAAATGTTTCGCATGGTCTTCTCGATTCTTCGAATAGACAAGAATATCATCGATGAATACAACCACGAATTGATCAAGATAAGGTCGGAATAAACTATTCATGAGATCCATGAATACTGCTGGAGCATTGGTCAAACCAAAGGGCATTACCGTAAACTCATAATGACCATAACGAGTACGGAACGCAGTCTTTGGGATGTCCTCTTTCTTTACAGGGATTTGATGGTATCCTGAACGTAAGTCAATCTTAGAGAATACAATAGATCCTTTAAGCTGATCAAATAAGTCATCGATACGAGGTAAAGGATATCGATTTTTGATTGTGACTTTGTTTAATTGACGGTAATCGATGCAGAGTCTCATCGAGCCGTCTTTCTTTTTGACAAACAGGACGGGTGTTCCCCAAGGGGAAACACTCGGACGTATGAATCCTTTATCGAGTAATTCTTGTAGTTGAGCCTTCAACTCTTTCATTTCAGCAGGAACCATGCGATAGGGAGTTGCAGATATCGGTCCTGTCCCAGGAACAAGATCGATGGAAAATTCTACTTCTCTGGAAGATGGTATACCAGGAAGTTCGTCAGGAAATACGTCAGGAAAACCACATATTGTCGGTATGTCTTTCAACTCAGGAGTTTCCTTTCTTGTGTCACATACGTTACACAGATAAGCTTCACATTTCTTTCGAATGAGACGCCTAGCGTGTATGTACGAGATGAATTTAGTGGATCTAGGTGTCAGATTCTCTTTCACCTCTATAGAATTTCCCTCTCCAGACTTTAGTTGAATTGCTCGTCGTCGGCAATCGATAATTGCTTGGTGTTCAGTGAGCCAATCCATTCCGAGGATGATGTCAAATTCTTTGTACGGTAATTCGACAATATTTGGCAGAGAACTGATGTCCTTCAACAATCAATGGACAGTCTTAATACACATGATCTAACCTCATACTATGTCCTAACGGGTTAGACACTAGTATAAGTTGTTCTAATTGTTCTTTCATTATGTCAGCTTTTTCAGGCATATGTACACAGATATAAGACAACGTTGATCCAGGGTCTATCAACACATGCATGACAAAATCAAATAAGGAAAACATACCCTGAATGACGTCAGGGTTTTCCTCAGCTCGTGCCTTCATTGCATAAGTACGAGCAGGACCTCGTCCCTGTTGTTGACTCTGGTTCTTGGCCGGATTAGATCCCGCCGTTGATCGTTGACTTGGCGCAGGTCGTGCTGATGCTGATTGGCTGACAACTGGGGCTGTCGGAAATGGTTTGCCAGGATTAGTGGGGCAATCCCTTCGAAAATGTCCAGGTTTGCCGCAACCTAGACATAATCCTTGGGCAAGCCAACACTCGCCTAGATGATGTCTCCCACATGTATCGCACAATGGGTGTTTCCATCCTTTTGATTTGTTTTCCGACGCCACAGAGTGCGTCTGCAACAATTTCCCCTTCTTTGAGAAGTGTGAATTGCTAGATTCCTGAAAGGGCCTTTTTCCTTTTGAGATAGAGCTGATGGGACGGTGAGTGCTTGAACTGACATTATTTGTCTTCAGATACTCAATGCAAGCACTCAAGTCGCTGTCTGCCCTGGCTATGAGATCATAGGCCTCCGCGAAATCCACAGTGGTTAGGACGAACACACGCGATGCGATCGGTTGGGGTACTCACCAAGGTTGGTGCAAACTTAGCAAGACTGGTAAACTTCTGACAATACTCGGGGAGTGTCATGTCTCCCTGTTGCAATTCGAAAAATTCCTTACGTTTTTCTTCACTAAAACGCTTTGGAATATATTCTTGTTTGAATGCCCATTCGAAATGTGTCCATGTCCATGGCTTAGTGGTTCCTGCACTCTCATCAGTCCTCTTCCACCACTCGTAGGCTTCCTTGCGAAGCAGCTAGTCGGGGATAGTTGCCAATGGGTACGTTAAGATCCTCCAACACTCGAGCAGTCTGCTCGATCCAGTCCCATGCAATTTGGGGTTCACCGATGCGATCCCCAAGGAATAATTCTGCACCGTTATCCCTTAATGTTTTGTAGGTTATCACTCGCGGTGGCGGTGGTGGAGGTGGTTGAAACATTGGTGTGTTAGCTATCTGTTGTAATACATTTTCCAGGAATGTGGGAATCACAAGGTTGGGTTGACCATCAGCGTTCGGGTTATTCCCAACATTTTGTTGATTGACGGGTTCATTTTGGACGGAAGGGGTAAAGCTAGATGCTTCAGTATGAACACTGACGTGTTCATTATTGTTGCCTTGTCCGTGGGCAGATTCTTGACTCATTCTACAATAACAGAAATTCCTTTATTAGGATTCTTTTATTCAGTAGTTGAGTTTAAGACAGGAATTGCAAAGGGTTACAACAGTTGATACAATCAATGGATTTGAAATCAACAATAAGATAATTTTCTAAGCGTTTGCGTTCGATTGGTTGGATCGTGCCGAATCTGCAGACGGGTCTTCCTTGCCCGACCCACATACGCTACTGGCAGAGTCTACGCTGAACGTCTCTTCTAGGTCATCTCGTTCCCACGCAGCCTTGCGGCGCAGATAAATCCTTCGTTTCATTATTCTTGCGAATCGATGTGCACGTTGGTAACGTACCAACGAGTCATAGACATTTCGTTTGTTCTTTCGTCTTTTACCAAGTACGAAAGTGCGACTTGAATCAACACTTGATATCATTTCCGAATTAACAGTTGACATCTATAAAATTTGATACAGTCGATTTCAATACTCATTTTTTTATTACCTTCCTGGAGCAGAGGGATGCGAGAGTCGTGGATTTGATTGACATCATTTTTTTTGGCCAAAATACATATATAATATGTAAAATATATTTTTATATATCCAAGTTTTGATCCGAAGATCGGGTTTAAAACCATTTGCTCCGATACCAAATTGTAACATCCTAATCCGTCCAGGTCTGCAGCCCCTTTTGGACTAAAGTATTAATTTGGTAATCGTGATAATTTAAAACATTTCAAACATTTTTATTTATAAATAATATTCCATACATAATTGTAGAAAATACGGAGTGTTTAATAATAATAATGCGGAAGCGACTTTTAAACATGCCTCATAACAACATAATTATTTATTTTGTTCAATGATCCACCACGACTGTCTCGCCCCTTCTGCTGCCAGAAATCAGCCAATCATTCATTCTATCTACCTGTGTGTAGCAAATAAAACACACTACACGCTCAGCGGTGAAGCTGAGTAAGCATATCTAAAGCGTCGAACATCCAAATAAATTGAATCTCAATTCATAATCAACCATTTGATATCATGCACACAATATATGATTCAAACATTCATGATATTCTCAATATTTTATTCCAAGTCATTTGATATTCAATATCTCAACCATGCTCTTAAATTATTCTTAATCTAAGGCCAAAACATTTTATAACAAACTCTTAGCTATTCCTAGTCTAAGGCAACATTTCTAACCAGACCCTTAAACTATAAATAGTTTAATGCAGAACACAAGAATCGATAATCCACCCTATAGGTCATGTGGATTACGTACCAACCGAACAATGATTTGTCGGGTGGGTGATATCCGGTTTGGATCCCGTACGTACGTTTTAACCCCGAAATACGAATTAGTCAAGGAGGTATATCTTAGAGTTCTTCTAGATATCCTTAATAATCATCATCATTATACAAGTGGGTATATCTTTAGAGTTCTTCTAGATATCCTTAACAACATTATTCATCAATTCATATTCTTAGTTCAACAATCATTTAATAATCCAGAATATTCATCAAATGAACAATCTAATAACAATCAGCGGCCTAGCATCGAGTGTTAACACCCTAGCTTACCGTCATGCATCACATAAGATCCCTTTTAGTTGTTAAAACACCATCTTTATTCCAAGAAATCATCCTTTTATTAATCATAATGGTTTGGTATCAAAATATAGGATTCCATAACTCAAAAATCATGTTTTCTAAATAAAAATTGATTAATATATGATAGGAAATTCAATTATTAGCTATTAGCTTCATTTTCTTCAATAGTGTAGGGAGACAGTCTACTGTCACTTCTGATAATCTACTGTCTGATGTTCAGAATGGGCTGATAATCGATTATCACACTCTGATAATCGATTATCAAACTTCAGAGAGGGCTGACAGTCGATTATCACATTCTGATAATCGACTGTTGCTCAGCTTTGTTACAAAAATCTGCAGAACGATGAATAATCGATTTTCAAGTTGATAATCGATTATCCATCGTCTTCTACCTCGAGCCAACTTGCGGAAATGTCACTTTTACTCACCATACTTCAATTAAAGTATATAAAAATGTTCTCCAAGGTTCATGGATCATTTTAGCATCATTAATTCATAATTTTTAACATCAATTTCATGGTTTATGATTCTTTGTTCTTCAAGCATGTCAAACACAAAACTCAACCAAATGACCATTTATGAACGTAGAAACGACCTATATGAACATTCTCGTCATTAGATATATCTAGGGGCTTACTTTAATGTTAAACGATAATTCCGGTGAAAAGACGGCGAAACTTCCGGCGACAAAAGCTCTCAACTCCGGCAACCTCTCTCTGAAATGGAAACACCAGCAAACTCTCCTTACTCAAGGCAGTAGAATAGAGAGAATTTTGGGATGATTTGGTGAAGAATTGAGGAAATAAAGATTTCTTAAATAGAGGAAGGAAGGAGAAGAAGACATGGATGAAATATTCCCGAGTCACCAAAATCGGATAGTGCGTCGTTTGTACAGTGAGCACCGATTGGAGTGTAGTCCCTGATTGGGACTAATTTCTGGTCCCAATTGGGGTACACTTTCTGGTCCAACTTTCTCCAAATTGAAATCCGATTGAACCGTTGGGGTCAGACAGTCAAACTCTACATAATGATATGATTTTCATTATTTATTGACAAACTTTAGAATTTACTTATTTTTTTGGGTCCTTCTCAGTAATTAATTAATTATAAATTAATTAACTCTGATAGGCCTATTTTTGGGGTGTTACATGTGTAATTCATGCTCAAGTCATGTCGTCATTAGCGATGATGTGAGCCTTCATGCATACCTTCGTTTGAAGAGAACCTATCCGTCGCTGCGTGACTTCCCTTTGTGTGTTGAATTACGTAATTTTGCAGAAACGAGTGTTTCAAATGGAGGGTCAGTTCTTATTGAAGTTCCACAAATTTTACTTGGTTATCATTCTGAGTTAAACTCAAATGCCCAAGAAGAAACTGATTCGGATGCTTCGGTTCATGATGTTTAACATCATGAAACCATGAAAACTCTTTGTGAAGACAATATATCATCTCATTATGCGTTTTCTAAAGAGTATTTATTTGACACATATCATGGTGATGCGTCTTCAGTGCATAATGACCATAACGGGGACTTGGTTTGATGGAATTATCTTGACTCCAACCCCCTGGTTATGTGATGTCCCAGCAAGATATTGACTCATTGAAGGAGATGCACATTACTTCTCGGTTTGATCCAACTAAGATAGTCGTTGATGCCATATATGCTAGCAAAATGGACCTCGATTTTGATTTGAAAATGCTAGCAATTTCCAACTATTCCAGTACCGGACTAGGACGTCCAAAAAATCTAAGCTCCATGTTGTTTGTGTGAACTTCCCTCAGTGCAAATGGGCTGTTCAGGCTGTGCGTTTACCAGGCGTTGAGATGTTCCAGATACATAGGTGTGTATTACTTTTTTTGAACATATAGGGCACCTTTTTTCTAATTCTGTGTGTTTGGGTCGTTAATGCCCATGGGGGTCACATGTTCTTTATCCAATGACATGCTACTATTTTCTACTTCCTTATTCTACGTTTTGTAATTACTCCTACTCTGATGGTCATTATATTCCTTATCTTACACCCTCTATTTAACGCAGTTTTTAATGTCTTAAAAAATGTCCTGCTAGTCATTCAGTAAACCAGTCTAAAGTCTTTACAAATAGATATCATAGGGAAAACAAGTGTAATGTGCTTAATGTCTACACATCATAATGTCTATACTGGATAATGTCTATACTGCATGGAGCAGTCTGCATAATGTCTATACTTTGCGGAATTTTTATACTGCATAATGTCTATGTGCATAATGTCTACCAGAAGCAGTCTGCATAATGTCTATACTGCATAATGTCTATGTGCATAATGTCTACATTATGTCATTAATGTCTTACACGTACCCTCGTGAACAGCAATGCCCAAGTGATGTTCGAAAAGGCACAACATATCTTATAAACATAATGACTACACTGATAATGTCTATAGGAACAATATCTTAAAAACATATCTTTTCTCACAACACATTAATTATGTCTTTAATGTCTTATAGGTACAATTCTGAACACCAATGCCCAATTGATGTTCGGCAAGGCACAACACGTCAGGCTACTTATCAGATCATTGCAGAGCTAGTAAAACACAACTTTTGTGATGCAACAATGAAGCTGTATCCTCCCAACTCAATTGTTACCGACATGCGCAGGGAACATGGGATTGCAATGAATTACAAGAAGGCATGGTTCGCGAAAAAGAAGGCATTGAAAATTTGTTTTGGAACACCATAGGACTCATATGCTTCCCTGCCATCAATGTGTTTTATGCTCCGCTAGGCTAATCCTAGTTCATTCATCCAACTCACCACGAACCCGGATCACTTGTTCAAGTATTTTTTTCACATCTCTCGCACCTTGGAGAGAAGGATGGCCCCATTGTGTTCCTGTCCTAATTATCGATGGGTCCTTTATGAAATCTTATTACAAGGGGACACTCTTAACCGCAGTTGCACGTGATGGGAATAATCAGATTTTTCTGCTAGCATTTGGCATATGTGATGCAGAGAATGATGTGAATTGGCACTGGTTCCTCACAAGAGTAAAGCAAGCTCTTAAACACCGTCGAGTGGAGTATATGGTCTCCGACACGCATGATGGTATTATCAAGGCTGTGAAATCTATTTTCCCTAAAGCGGGTCATGGCCATTGCATATTCCACATTCTCGGGAATATCAAGATTATTTTAACGGCTCCGAGAAATCTTTATCCTAGAAATTTTATGGTGCTGCAAGGGCAGCTTCTGAAGTAGAGTGTGACCGATTCTTGAGGTATCTGAGCAGCGATGACCCCAAGATCATTGGATACCTTAAAGCAATCGGCAAAGAAAAGTGGGCAAAATCGTGCTCAAAAAACCGTTTCTCAATAATGACTTCTAACCTTGCCGAGTCTATGAACAATGTTGATGCTGTCCCACGTGAATATCCAATTTCACAACTTGTTGATTTTATAGTGGGAAGGATGCAAGTTTGGTTCCATAAGCGCAGAGAATTGGCCAAGTCAACAGTCATGGAAGTAAGTCATTTTATACTAATTTTCATATGTACTCATACCACAATCATTATTAACTCTCGCTTACCATTCAACATACCACAGTTATAACAATAGTTTCTGGTCATTTATTAAATTTCATATAAGTCATCATACACTTAATTTCACTACAAAAAACCTAGCAAGCATGGTCATTACCTGTCATTATACATAACGACCAATCACCCCAACCATGGTCATTAGACGCATTCATATGCACTATTATACCTGGTCATTATCCGTGCTGTCTTTATTCACTGCCACAAAACGACCTAAAACTATAATGTCTGAATGCCTTACTAGTCATTATAGGTAATAACCAGCCCCCCTGTTCGTGATTGCGTGCTAAACAAACCATTAAACTACTTCAATCATTCCTATCATGCCATTTTTTTTCATCTACACTAACAAAAGCACAATACCGTAACTAGTTTTTTTCTTCATGACACACGCCAAATGGTCTTTATTATCATGATTCATATATGTTTAATACAAACCCTAAACTAATCTCTTTGCCATTGAGAACCTAAACGGATGGCGGTTAACATTTGCAGGTTAGGCCAGCTTGTGCATTTGAATTCCTGGTCTTTGACAAGAACGGCCGATCGTTCGTTGTATATTTTCAGAATCGGACATGTGCCTATTGTGAATTCCAGTTGGAACATTTCGTATGTGTTCATGCAGTCGCCGCTACTCGTTGCCGACACGGTTTGTCGTGCTATGATTACATATCATCGTTTTACATCGTGCTTCTTGGAGGGCTACATATAGCGGGATCATACACTCAATTCCTTCTAAAGACTCGTGGGTTGTACCTGATGAGGTCGCTGAAACTCTGTGCCTCCCACCATCTTGCTCTAAATGACCACCAAGAAGACCAAAGAAGCGCAGGATCTCATGGAAAGGTGAACATGCGAAGCGGCAATCATGCTCACGATGCAAATCATCAGGACATAATAGGAAGACGTGTTCGAATCCCATTGCTTTAAATCGTGCTTGACTTATTTTATGAAGACGTGTGCGAACCCCGTTTCTGGGAGAATGGTGATCTTTTTTAGACATTATATTGCTTGCACAGAATAATGACCAATACTATCTACTCCCTACACTTATATTCATACTCACTTACTAAAATAAACCAAAAGCACCCACAATGAAAAAAACAGTCAGTACGAAGCATAGGTCTTTAGAATTCAAAAAAAAAGGATCAGTCGTCACAACACAACAGAGCCACCCAATGCTGTATACAACTCACACCTTACAACAGGTCAAACCACATTCAATCAAAAATGGTGGCTAACATTTTCCTAAAACAAAACATCAACACCGGACTGACCACTCACCCATACTTATCCACATAAAATCACAATCCAGAAACACATCTACAAACACTGACTGAACCCAGATCATACCAACTAAAGACTAATTTCATGTCTAAGATAAAGAATCAACTCTGACACCCCACTGGAGGAAAAACAACCTTGTAAACCACACACACCCACACAAAAAAAATGGCGTACAAATCCACAAGTTACTGGCCGTCAGTTTTAGACATATGCCACTTACAAGAGTACTCAAATTAGCACTATATACGTACACAAACACAAGTCACACCCACATGTATGGAACACAATTCTTCATTCCCCAACAAGAACTTCATAATGTCTAGTGCACCTAATAATGTCCACAAATTGAAACTTCATACTGACCAGTGCACAGAATAATGACCAATAATGTCTACTTCCTACACTTATATCCACAATGACTTACTAAAATAAACCAAAAGCATCCATAATGAAAAATAAAAAACAAACAGTCAGTACGAAGCATAGGTCTTTGGAATTCAAAACAAAGGATCAGTGTTCACAACACAACAGAGCCACCCAATGCTGTATACAACTCACACCTTACAACAGGACAAACCACAGTCAATCAAAAATGGTGGCTAACATTTTCCTAAAACAAAACATCAACCCCACTATGAAATATTAAAAACAAACATTCAGTATGAAGCATAGGTGTTTAGAATTTAAAAAAAGGTTTTTACACCATAGGACACCCACCCAATTCAGCAACACATGTACCCCCACAGTTACTCAAACTAGACCTTGCTCAACCAAAGACTAATTTCATGTCTAAGATAAAGACCCAACTCTGAAACCGAATGGTATGTATTCAAATGTTGAATTAAGCACCATTAACACTCTTAAAAATCAACTAATACTAACAAATCGTACTACCTGGAAACAGACTTCCATACTCCAACAATCAATTTCTCAAATTAAAAAAAATGGGAGCCAAGAAATTAAAACACTTCACTGTGAAGGTCATTAAATCAAACATCACACATACATCATACTATGCTCAAAATTTGGTGTTGTTCATAACAAAAAAAACAAACACATAATGAGAATGAATAAAAAAACTCACTCGCCCAGATGTTGTCTTCAGTAATTTCATAGTCTTTAAAATGGGAATTTCATCCACAAAGTCATCGTCGTCATCTACTGGTGCTCTACTAGCCAGTCTCCTCGCAGTGGCGCTTCTGGTCGACATCCTTTTCTCAAAGCTTGTCGTCGAGGAGAATCTTCAATGAACCCTACCTCAAATGTATAAAGAATTGGATCTACTAGAGTAAAGACCTACGCCCTACATGCAGAAGAAGCCTACTCCTACATGGTAAGTTGTGCGCCCTTTCACCGTCCAAAATTACACCCTTTTTTCCCGAATCCCTAAACTACGTCGTTTTCTTTTTTAAATCATTAAAGACCATTTGGGGGCATTTTGGTCCTTTTCGTTCGGCGAAAACATAGAGTCATAGGAGTACTCCTATTTACGGAAAAGGGCTGGGTTTAGGTCCTATTTGAGTAATTTACTCTCAATATTTTCTATATCCTTCTAACTATTTCTAACTTCTTCTATATTTTTTAAACTTTTTTCAATTTCTTACGACATTCAACTCGTAAATCATAACCAAGAAAATAAGGCCTTAGTTTAATATAATGGAGTATCTCGATTCCCTTTGATTTTGGATAAGAAATATCATTTTTTAATTATTTTATATAAATATTAATTTTAAAATTTAATAAATAAATTTATGTATTTAAGAATAATATAAAATATTTATAAAATAAAGGTCGCATAATTATATTAGGCAAAAATCTATAAAGAAAGATATTTAATGGCGTGAATAAGAATTGAAACCAATAAAGTATGATGAAAGAGTATCTTGAAATCAAATTGAAATTATCATTGAGTTCATATTTCAATTTAGTTGAACATTTTCTCTATATATGAAATAATATATCAAGTCAAATTTTACAAAATTCAGGATTCTCACCCGAAATAAATGAATTTATAAATTTTCTTTTTCGTTTTAATTTACTAAACTAAACTGAATGAAAAAGTAATGAGTTGAAATAAATTGAATTGAACTAAATAAAATAAGGGACACTAAACTAAAAGTAACTTGAAAGGATAAAGCTATTTGTACCCCACATTTTTGTACCCCATTTTGTACACCACGGCTTTGCACTGTCATTTTGTGTAGGTGTAAAACTAGTTTTTGTTAACGCACCAACACTTTGTGTCCGTGTAAATTTTTGTTAACGCACTAATACTTGTGTCGGTGTAAACCATCAAAATGTTTGTATATAACTCTGGTATATAAATGGGGTACAATTTTTGGTGTAAGTGTAGCATAACCCAACTTGAAATAACACTGTCTATACTATATTTAAAAAGAGGGAATTCTTCATTCTATTTTCCCGCCTAAACATTTTAGTCACAAAAGATAAGTTCTAAAACTTGAAATGGTAACTTCCGTGTACAAGCTAAGGTAATTTTATGATTATTTGCTCTCTCACTTTTATTTCATAGTTATTATTAATTATTAAATTATTAATTATTATGGTACCATGTAATAATAATAATAATAGAAAAGGTAACATGTGAAACTTTAATATTAATATGGTAATAATATGATACCGTATGATAATAATAATAAACGTAATAATTATTATTGGTACCGTGTATAATAAAAAATGTAACATGTGGAACTTAATTTTAAATTATGAATTATTAATGAAGTAATTTTGTACCTCATAAATTTGGTACATCATAATAAAAATGGTAAATGTGAAACTTTAATTATTAATAAGTTAATTTCATACCTTACAATTTTTTGTACCGATTATAATAAAAAAGGTAACATACGAAAGAATAATAACATGGTACCGAATAATAATAATAATCATAATAATAAACGTAATAATAGTAATAAAGCTAAGTTAGTTTTGTACTATTACCGTGTATAAAAGCAAAGGAAAGTGTTGACTTGGTTTAAAAAATATATTCTCATACCTTATATATTTTACCAAACTTATAAATTATAATATTAACTATTAATTATTAATAAGGTAATTTCATACCTTATTTTTTTGTACGTGTAATAAAAAAGGTAAAATTTAGAATAATAATAATAATAATATGAAAATAATATGGTACCGTATACTAATAATCATCATAATATAATAATAAACGTAATAATAATCAAGGTATGTTAGTTTTGTGCTTTTACCATGTATAAAATAAATCAAAGTGTTGACTTGATTTTAAAAAAATATATTCACACACCTTATATTTTTTTACCAAAATTATATATTATAAAATTAATTATCAATTATTAATAAGGTAATTTCATACCTTATATTTTTCCGGTATCGTGTAATAAAAATGTAACATGTGAAACCTTAATTATTTGTTATTAATTATTAATTATTAAATATTAATTATTAAATATTAATTATTAATTATTAATTATTAATAAGGTAATTTCATACGTTATAGATTTTGGTACCATGCATAATAAGAAAGGTAGCATGTGAAAAAATAAAAAGAATATGGTAATAATATGGTACCGTATAATAATAATAATCATTATAATAAACCTAATAATAATAATAGAGTAACAAATTATAGTGGCTTGAAGATTTCCATATGCAAGGAACACAATGTTCTCACAAATTGTACGAATAATGCAATTTACAAAAAATCATTTGAAATTTCTAAGCAAAAAACTTTTGTACCTTAAAATAATAAAATCTCTATATTCTATTACATATCATAAATTATCATTAAAAATGATCTTATTTTAGTAAGGTTTAATAAGTAGAGAATACCTAAAGAGATACTACCTACGTCCCAAATTATTTGTCACATTTGATTTTTCAACAGTCACGAGAATTTTTGTTTATTTCTACCATTTCATTGGTTATTTGATAAAATAAAATATTCTTGACATCTCTTATTTTGAAGAACTTTTCATGTAGTTTTTTTATATGTAATTTTTTTTATTTCTTTACCAATATGTAAATAAAATGAATTGAAAAAACTTGATATTTTACCTCGGTAATAGAAATGTGACAAATAATTTGAGAGGGAGTGAGTATTACATCTCTACTAGAGTTAGGGGCTGTTTGGCAACTTCTGAAAGGGTAAGTGCTGAACCAGTAAGAGGTCTGAATCATTAAGTGCTGAACCAGTAAGAGGTCTGAAACATTAAGAGCTAGTATATTGCTTAACTATTCAGAGGCAAATGTCTGATCAATTCAGATAACAGCTCTTAACCATTCAGACTCTGTATAATACTTAACCATTCAGAGGCAAATCTCTTAACCATTCAGACATCTGAACCATTAAGAGGCTGAAACAAACAATCTGAACCATTAAGTGATGAATCATTCAGACATCTGAACCATTAAGAGCCTGAAACAAACAGCCCCTTATTATTGTTCAAAAAATGTAAAGTACATTTTACTGGTAAATGTAGAACTCAATCGTACTTAAATACAGTAAATCCGAGTATCCACTTGCATTCAGCTTGAAGCCCAGACTTTCCATTTTCAAACCCAGTAATCAGTAGCCATCAGGAGGAGTATCTGGGAATTTTTCTCCAACTGCACAGTAAAGATCAGACATTCCCCCGATTAAAGATCGTTAAATCCCGCAAAAGGGTTTCTTTCTTCTGCAGCATTGTGAGTCTAGATGAAGCTAGGGTTTCTATGCTTGCAGATGATGGTGATTTCTTGAGGAAAGGAAGTTTGGGGGTTTTTTTGAATCTTGATGCCCAATCAAGTCAAGAGGAGGAAGAAGAAGAAGAAGAAGAAAAGGGTAATTATTGGTCTGTGAAGATGATTCAGCTGCTGCTACTGGTTCTGCTGTCGGAGGGGGTGCTGGCTTTCCTTCTGGTGGTGAAGATTGGGCCTTTGAGGGAGCTGGTGATGAACGGCTTGGATCAGCTGAAGACGATGAAGGGCACTGTTTTGACCATTGCCGGCGTGTTCTGTGCCATCCTGTTGTCCCACTTCTTCAGCATTGTCAGGATCCAGAACAAGGGTGCTAAGCTTGGGACTATGACCCCCATGGATCAAGTTCTCTGGAGGACCAACTTGTTGGAAGCCACTCTCATAGGTATATATACATTATGATCGTAACACCTATTTCGCTTCCCTAGATTTTCGGTAACTCCGTTTCTCTTGTGTTGTTCTTGAATGGGAAAGTGTTGATTGCTTCTCGGTTGCCATGTCTGTGCCTTGGATTGTGCTGATGTTGGAAATGGAAATTGGTTGCTTGTTGTAAACAGTACTTGTAATTAGTGTTAACATTTTTGAATATTTTATCAAGGCTATACCGTTGGAGTGATTTTTCAAGAAGCTAGAGTCAGATGCTAAAACTGAAGCCAAACAGGACTCTGCGTAGAGTTGTGTTTTGCGTTGTTTTTATGTTCAATGGAACACTCACTGGTACTGAGTCTCATAAACTGTTACCCAATCAACTTGTGTCCATTACCAATGGAGCTAAAAGAGTCATTTTTCTAAAGATTGTTTTAGCTTTGGGTGTATAATTGACTAAACCAAAATGGTATATTACACCTCCCTTGCTTCTTACCTATTGAGTTTGATGTGCTTCATCTAATTCTTAGTAGAATGTTTGAATTTTTTTTGTTTATGATGGATCCAGAGAAGTGGATTAGTGTTAAAAGCGGATTTCGTCAAGTGTTTCTATATTGTCATGTTTGGGTACCAAAAAAAATAGAAGACTGACATAAGTAATAGGTTTTAATAAGTGCAACCGAAGCTTTTCATAAGGAAGTGAACACCATAGAGAACAAATGGATTTGATTTGCTTTTTGTTCTTGGGAACACCATCATTCATCTGCCCAAAATCTTAGTCTATACTATATGTAAACAACAACCTAAAATCTGTGCTGAACATATCGTCTCTCAGATAAACAGTGTGTGTGATCATTCGAATACAGTTTAGTTCTCATTATAGGATTCCTACCCACTCATGAGGTCCTCTCTCTCTGCTCTTAATCTTGATCTCGACTTCACAGGCTTCTCCCTGTTTCTTGGTTTCTTGATCGACCGAATCCATTTCTACATTCGGGAATTGATTGAGCTGCAAAGTGGTGCGGCGACATCAAAGGACGAAGTTGGAAAGCTTGAGAAAGAAAAGGTGGTGTTCAATGAAAGGGCAAAACAAGCAGAAGAGGAAGTCAAACAACTACAGAAAGAAATCTCATGTTTGAAGGACGAAGTGAAAACGGCAAAGGAGGAATGCGAAAAGAAGGGGAAACGGATCCAAACAGCTGAAGAGAATGTCAACTCTCTTCAGAACCAAACTGCGGCTCTTCTTCTGGAATATGACCGTCTCTTGGAAGAGAACCAAGAGCTTCAGAGGCAGGCAGCCGGGACTCCTGCGAGATTTATTTAAGATATTTCCATGAAGGCTGAAGGGTAAGAAAAATTACAAGGATTTGGAGTTAGTAAAACTCTTGATTCTGTTTTGACCAATATCGAAATTCAATTGAGATATTTGGGAAGTTTTTGTATTTTGTGTTCTTAATCCAGCTATGAATCTTCCATGATTTTCTTTTTGCCCTTTTTTTTCTTTCTTTCTTTATATCTTTCTTGTCTGCAGGGTTGTTCCAGTGCAGCCTGAGGTTATAACAATATATTGCTGTATTAAACGTTTTGAGTAGATGGAGAACTATATTTCTTGAAATCATTTCTTGTCCACCCTTTATTGGAAGCCTTGTATAGCTTTTGCTTGATTATGCAGGAAAACGTTTCACATTTCATTCATTGGTATGACCCAAAAGAAAGTTCCAATTTTTTTTTCTTCCAGAAAATAATTGTTTCGTTCATATTATTCATATCTTCTCTGTACAAATCTCAGTTAAGTAATTTCATTTTTCTTAATAATCGTGTCAGGTCAAATGTGTCACTTATTCTGGAATGGTGGGAGTACAAGTATGTCTATTTATATACTCCCTCTGTCTCAATTTAAATTGCATGTTTGCCTTCTTTCTCCGTCTCAAAATAAGTTACCTGTAGTTGTTATCGTAAACTTTTAAAAATAAAATACCTAAATTACCCCTAAAATAAGTCACCCTTCTTCACCTTATCTTCTAATTCATAGTCACTCCTAAAAAGTAATGACAATTTCAAAAAATCAACTCTATTTTTTTTCCTTAAATATGTCCAAAAGTCAAAACAGACGATTTAAAACGGGACGGAGGGAGTACTTTCTTGTAGACCTGGCAAATCGGTCGATCAGGTCGGGTTCGGGTTCGGTCACCTTGGGTTCGGGTTACTTCGGGTTCGGATAAGTTCGGGTTCGGGTTGATAACCACATGTTCATGACCCAGTGTCATCGGGTTCGGGTTGACCCAACGGGTTATGAGTTTCATTTATTTTTTTTGAAATTTAAGTAATTTTTATGACTTAGTGTCAATATTACGAATAAAAAAATTAAATATGTAGAAATTTTGAAAAAATGTAAGATAAGTATGTGACATCATTAAAGTTTGTTATGATGTTATAAATCTATACACAAAAAATGAGTAGTAAGCAAAGAAATATAATCATAATCTTATTTTTATAACACTATGTTTCATATTAAAATGTTTGATTCTGAAAAAATCTTAGATTAGCGGGTCGGTCAGATCGGGTTCGGGTTCGGTCGGGTTTGACCCATTTTTAGCGGGTCATTTCGGGTTCGGTCAACTTCGGATTCGGTCAGCAAAACCTTTGTTCAAAACCCAGTATTTTCGGGTCGGGTCTCGGGTCAAAAACAGGTCGGGTTATTTTTTGTCAGATCTACTTTCTTGGGTGTAATCTTTGTATTTGTTTTGTGTTGGTTGAATTTGTGGTTTTCCGGTTAGGGTATAAACATTTCTACACCCATTTTTTGCACGTTTCTTTATTTGACTGTAAGCAATCTTCTATGCGTGAAATTAAATGCTAAAATAGGTTATGGGCAATGTAGGAAATTTACATATGTGCAAATCAGACACGAGGCAAACTCTGTAAAAACAGACTAAGAATATACCATGATTAATCTTCTCATTACTTTGTCGGGCCAGAGTGTAGAGATATAGAGGATGGATGTTCCATCTTTTTTTTCTTAAGATTTTTATGAGCTTCGGATAAAAAGTTTGAAAGTATACTTAAAGCTTATGCCCAAACTTGGGTTGGCCTATCTGATGTGCCCATCATGCCCTTAAAAAGGGTAGTTATGGAAACTATATAAGCCATACAGCCCAGTCGAGCCGGCTCGCAACGTAATACGGACACGCTTGTATTTTACATTTGGCATGTAGACTCGTCCATGTTCTATACATATAAACATATAAATACACGACATACGGAGTATAATTCTATAATGGCATATGGTGTAGCAAGTTATATTCATTTTAATATATAAAAGTATTAGATACAAATATTTGTATTATTTTAATAAAACATATTTTTATGGAGTACATAAAAAACTTTCGAGCCGTGATGCACTCACGTCCATTTTGATCACCTTCACGTGTCAATAAGAGCATGATATGGGAATTTTAAAGACGATCCGTATAAAACTCTGAACATCTTGGAAAAACCTAAACTCAGGCATAATTCATATCTAATTTTTTGCATGTTTTAATAAAGCTAAAGCTAACCTTTCTTCAAACAAAAAAGGCTAACCTCAAACATGTTCAAAATATGGGGTGTGCTAGTTGTACCCCAACTTGCACACCAGTGTATCACAATTTACAAACACACACACTGTACATGCATGCAAAGACAATGAGTGTCTATGTATGTTTGTCATAAAAGATAAACTCTTAAAGAGCAAACATTGATTTAACCCTTAAGGATCTTTTCAATTTTCTCTAGAGAAAAAATGTGCTCGGGATGCAAGTAACTTCAATTTTGCGTTTTTTTGGACAGCCAACAATCAATTCAACTTGTAACCCCACTGAAATAAAATGGAACTAGGAAAGGTAGAATAGTGATCACTAGAAAAAGAAATGAAATATAACCCCAGCCAAATTTCATTAACCGTTAGAGAGAAAATGTTCTCCCCAACAGATTTTGTTTGAGAGTTCAAAACTTCAAGAGCACATCAGTTCACACCAATCACTCACCAAGAACTGGATCAAGCTTCTCTTTCAAGAAAACAAGCTATGAAAAATATATATATATGTTCAATGCTACAAATCAGCAGGAAATAAGGCTCAAGACTTGCTTCTCCACTCGGTACGACCCCTATTTATCTCAACTCCCCCATTAGATAGTCTGAGTAAATGCAGGAAGCACTTCCGATCACCTGCCACTGATCCATCAAGTGGTTCATGGCTTGTGAGAGAATCAACCACGTCGTCGTGCTGGCATTCCCTCTTATAATCCAGCGTAATAGTTTGCAGCTCACACGTATCAATGATTTCTTGAGGCATGCTCTGTTGTGAAGACACCCAAGTTAGGAATCTTGCAGCTTATGGTACTAGAAAGATGTCATTGTGGCAACATCAACAAAAGAAGGTTATACCAAAGTTTTGAACAAGATTGGATGGGATTTTAGTGGCGCACAATGAGGCCGGGGGGGGGGGGGGGGGTGCTTGTATTTTGCACCCCATGCGTTAGTTTCTCTGACTCTACTTCAGAAGATCCAAAGGTAGGATGCAAAGCCAGAGAGTAAAGATAGATCACATGTATCAAGTCTAATGGTGGAAAGCCGGATAGAATAAATTTGCTCAGAGGGATAAACCATGTGATACAAAGTCAAAGGTGAAATGCAGCAAGCAAAATCAAAGAAAATAAAACATGGATACAAAGTCAAATATTGAGGCAAAATAAGGGGTGCAAATGAAAAAATTCTCTATTTACAACAATGAATTTTACCAACCTCAAGTACCCATCCAATGTAGGTAACAAAATTCAGATGGTGATTCATATCCAAATCAGTTCTTCTTGGCTGCAAGGTAACTGATTACGTTAATACACTGAACAGAGGATTCTGCCAGAATACACAGCAATCCAAAATGAATACTTACCACCAGCCGTAGGAGAGAATACTCTGCAGGATCTTCCAGTTTAAGTATTTTCTTTGAGCTGGAACTCTTATCGGGAAAAGAAAACCTAGCATTAAAGAAGTTCATTAACATTAACACTCTATAGACTATAAGAGCATCATAACACTTTAATCCGAAGCACAGAAGATGAAAAATGAGCACCCATACTTGAAAACAAAATTTGAACAAATTTATAACACTAATCGTCATCATCATGATCAGCTCCTTAGTCCCAACTATGTTGGGACCTGTGGAATGGAATTAATACTGTTAACTAAATTTCAAAAATTAGTCACCCCTACAAATCTATGTAAGTCTTCAGTGGATAACTTTTACATGATTATTACAACTTATGAAGGAATAATGAGATGAAATACCAAAACCGTCCATAACAAATTACTATAGCTTCAGAAACAACTGTATGGTACACATAGAAACCACTACAGAGAAGTATACTAATATTAAGTGAACAAAGAGGCTAATGGAGTCTAGAGACGAGGAGATTATAGGGTCGTTACAAGAGGAGTATAAAATTGCCAAAGTTAAGTTAGCAGTCTCATTGGCGAAGAATGCAACTTTTGAACATCTGGATACGAATCTGAAAGAGTGGGGGAAAAGAAGAGATTGTTTCAGCTGATGAAGGTGTGTGAAGGCACGAGATCTGCAGCATTTGAGGTGTTAAAGGTGGGGCTGAAAGAATTTTGTTCATTAGGTCGATTGGAGAAACAAATGGCAGCTGTACTATCATCAGATTTTGAATGCTTAAGGGGCTGAGAGACTATTACTTCGTGAGATGATGCAATAAGAGAGTTATCAAGATTTTGGGTACTGTCGGTGCCTAGACAAGAAAAGGTGGTGAGGGGTATTTGCTGGATTGGGGGGGGGGGGGGGGACATGGCACCAAATGAGATTCTCGTGGAGTTTTGGGTGATTGTGGAAAGTGATAGGTTGGTGTGGACCACCAAGTTGTTAAATGTTATTTTCAGGATGACAAAGATGCTTGCTGAGTGGAGATGGTGACAACGTCGCACAAGGGCAAATATGATATCCAGGTTTGCGATAATTTAGAGGCATCAAATTGTTTGGCCACATCAAGAAGGTATAATAACATATCATTGAGGATAGGTTAAGGATGAAGGTGAGCATTCACGGGAATCAATTTGGTTTCATGCCTAGTTGGTCAACCACTGAGGCTATTTGTTTCTTGTGGAGACTGATGTTGTAGTGTAAGGACAAAAAGAGGGACTTTTCATGATGTTTATTGACATGGAAAAGGCATAGCAAACTAAACTAATGTCAATAGGAGGCGACTCTTACCACTTCTTGTTGAAGGTAGGACTACATCAGGGTCTGTCTATTGTCCTTTTTGTTGGGGATTAAACACACAACACACACAAATATCTGCGAGAATCAAGAGAGAAACGGAACACAAACGACACACAAGAATTTAACGTGGTTCGATTTCCCTAATCCACGGCTGCAACAGGAGGATTTTCTTATTTCACTTGTGGTACAGATTACAAGTACAAGCCCTCTATATATAGGGGAAAAAACTAGGGCTACGCACAACTGGGCCGGGCCGACAAACAAGCCTCCACAAAGCCCAACATTCTCCCACTTGGAGGCTTGATAAACATCAACTGCCATCCGCCACGATCGCCTGTACATCGAGTAATCTTCCTCAGCTCTCCTGTTGCAGCGGCCCTATCATCAGACAACTGAAAGGCCCGTTGAAGCTATCCCAAGCTCCAACACATCAGTCACGGCAAAATCTGCCCCTGACTCGTCCTCGGTCCCTACCGGCTCCCACTGCAGACGCACACTGCCGGATCCTGGAACATCCTGAGAACAAACACTCTCCGTACTCAGCAAGAAATTTTTCGGAGATGTTCCAACAGCTGGAATACTGGTTCTCTTGACCCACTATCTTCTAGGCAACTTGGCTGAAGCGCCTCTTGAGCTCCCACTGCCATAAATACCTCTGACTGGCCCCCTTGAACCTTTCCACGCTCGTTCATCCTGAGTCTGACCAGTGGCTCTAGATTTCTCTCTTCCACAGACAACCTTATTCTGCCCACGAGACTCTGTGAACCGGACTTTGTTTCTCTTCTGAACTGGGATGGTCACTCCCTCAGATGGTAACCCGACCATGTACAACGAACCTCTCTTCTTTCCACGGGCTATGACAAGATTTCCCTTCACGACCTTCCACTGCCCATCTCTGAACTTTACCTCGTGTCCCTGTTCGTCCAACTGCCTGACAGAAATCAAACTTTTCTTCAAGGCTGACATCCTTCAAAGTCCAGAAACCGACTGAGGTCTTCAACACCATGTCACCCATGCCCGTCACCTCAAGAGCACTGTCGTCCGCTAGTCGTACCTTTCCAAAGTCCCCAACAACCAGATTCTGCAATGCTTCACCGCTGTGGGTGGCATGAAATGAAGCACCAGAATCCATGACCCAGGAATCCACATTGCTTTCCTCGCAGCAAGTCAAAGTGACCTCCTCGTCACTCGTAGAGCCTTCAGCAAGGTTCACTTTCTTGCCATTCGGACATTGATTCCTAAAATGCCCCACCTCCTTGCATTTCCAGCACGTTACACCTGAGCTGTCACGAGTCTTCGACTGACTCCTTTGTCTGTTCTTGCTCCCACTACCTCTGCTATTTCTTCTGCCTCTACCAACATGAAGTAATACACCAGATGACTCCCCTGAACTCTTTCTTCTGACATCCTCGCCAAGAACAAGATCTCGAATCTGATCAAAGGTGAATCCATCAGACCCCACTGAACCGGTAACCGCTGTAACCGTTCCGGACCAACTATCAGGCAAAGACGATAGCAATAGCAAAGCTTGAACTTCATCATCAAACTTAATGCCCACTGACGCAAGTCTGGCTAAGATCGAATTCAACTTGTTGATATGCTCGGTAACTAAAGTGCCTTCTCTCATCCTTGTATTCACCAGCTCTCTAATCAGAAAAACTTTGTTAGCTGCAGATGGCTTCTCGTACATATTAGACAACGCTTCCATAATTCCCTTCGCTGTCTTCTCCTTCAGAATGTGAACGCAACATTCTTGGTCAACGAGAGACGGATCACGGACATTGCTTTCCGATCCAAACGTGCCCAATCTGCATCCGACATCTTTTCTGGCTTGTCACCCAAAACCACGTCCAAATCTTTCTGAACCAGCAAATCTTCAATTTGCATCTTCCACCAACTAAAATTTGTACCATCGAATTTCTCAATTCGGAACTTCCCGTCTTCTGCCATCTCAAACGACAAATGAAACTCAATTTAGCCCACTGCCCGGGTCCACCACTCCTTTTCTTATTTTTTTCTTTCTTCGGCCCAACACCTTGCACACAGCCTTTTTTCCTTCGTACCAACTTTTCTTCGATCAACCTGCTTTTCTTCTTCGCAGGTAGGCGGCGCTACAGCAACTGGGTTGGCGGCTCTGCACAATCTCGGATGGACGGTTCCCGACGGCGGCGGCACCTGAACCAGCGGCCGCGCATGGATGACTGACGGCTAGACGGAGGGCTGCGGCACCTCCACGCGGCGGTGGCTCCTTCTGCCGCTGCTCCTGCGTGCGGCGGTCTGTACGCAAACGGCGGCGACGATCCTCGCGGCGACGGCGGCAAGACCCACCGGCGACGATCTGATCTGACGGCGGCGGTGCAATCTGTAGCGGCGTGGCTTCGTGGCGGCTTCTCAACCAGGCGGCGGCGGATCTCCTCTGCGCGCGGCTACTTCGACGGCGGCGGTGGTTTGCTCACCCTCGCTCCTTCGCGTCTGACGGCAGCAGCGGCTCCAGATCTATCGCACACCCCAAAAAACCCTAGGTGACAAATTTTCTAACAATTTGTGTTCTCGTGTTGAACAACCTTGCTCCGATACCACTTGTTGGGGATTAAACACACAACACACAAATATCTGCGAGAATCAAGAGAGAAACGGAACACAAACGACACACAAGAATTTAACGTGGTTCGGTTTCCCTAATCCACGGCTGCAACAGGAGGATTTTCTTATTTCACTTGTGGAACAGATTACAAGTACAAGCCCTCTATATATAGGGGAAAAAACTAGGGCTACGCATAACTGGGCCGGGCCGACAAACAAGCCTCCACAAAGCCCAACACTTTTGCAGTTGCAGTAGCAACGGATGTTCTTACACAGCGTATTCAGGGGGAAGGTACCTTGGTGCATGTTATTTGTTGATGACAATGCGCCGATTGACGCGACACATGAGGGACTCAATGATAGATTGGTTGTGTCGTGCAGTCTTGGAACTCCAGAAGTGCAAATTGAGCAGAACTAAGATTGAGTACGTGAAATGTTGCTTCAATGGTAGGACAACTTGGATTCATCATTCAAACCAATGTGGAGATGGATGGGGGTGTTCAACAAATTAAAGTAGCTTGGGCAAAGTGGGAGCTAGTTTCAGGTGTCCTTTATGATAAGAAGATATCGGCAAACCTGAAAGGAAAATCTTATTGAACACTGGTTTGACTATGTTGTACGAAGCCAAATACTGAGTGGTGAAGTGAACTCTTGTTTGACAACTTCAAGGGAGGCAGAGATAAGAATGCATAGATGGACGTGTGGCTAAGCAAGGATATATAAGATCCAGAATGAAGTTATTCAGGGAAGGGTGGGACTGATATCTATTGATATCCAAGGATATGGCTTTAGATACAACTTCATGCATGTGCGTTTTTATGTCTTAATCGGTAGCTTTTGTGTGTGTGCTTTGTGACTGAGTTTTTAAATTTCTGTATATGTGCTTCTTTGGTCTGTGTTCTTAATTTATTTGTGCTACGTTTGTTGTTCTACTCTTGTGTTTTGAGTCGGGGGTCTCTTGAAAACAACCTCTCAACTATTTGGGTAGGGGTAAGGACTATGTACACACCCAGTGTCCCAGACCCCACTTTGTGACATTTTACGGGGTACATTGTTGTGAGTGAACAAAGATTAAAAATGTGACAACACTAGTGAAATAGAACTCAAGAAACTATAAATTTTCAGAACTTAAAAGCATAGAAAAGCACAAGATAAGGATGAAAGGCAGAAACTTTCTGTTTCGCTGCACCAGTTACCTTGGCGGGTTGGGGCAAAAAGGTATCAACTCATTACGAACATCATCAACTACCTTCTGAAGCCGTCTGGTGTCTTGGTTCATCATCAGCCACATGCTGCAATTAAAAGGTTGATTATCTATTAGAACTTACACAACATATAGACATTCAAACGACTAGCTAGAGAGGCTAAAACAGTAATAAGAAATTGAACGTACTAGAGGACCATTTGGTTTTAATTCTACTTTTGGCCAATTATGATTCTCAACATTTTCTATTCGAAGAATACTTGGTTATATATGAAAATCAAACTCTGGGAATAAAATTGACCAACTGATTCTACTTAAAATCAGAAACAAATAAATCACAAACAGATTCTAGGGAAAAAATTGACATGATCTTTTAAAAAACAGAATCAAATGAAGCCTCAATTCCTTAGATAGAAAGGTAATTTTCCATTCAGAGATTTTATAAAACATAGAAAAAGATGAAGAAAATGTTTTAAAATATCAACAAAACCTACGATAATCCAATCTTGATGAGATATGGGGGTAAAGATATACATAACCTTACCCCCAACAAAATAGAGATGTTTCCATTAGACCCTTGATATAGTGTTGTATATAGAACCCAAATTTCATACAAAGTAAGACGCAAAAGAAGTTTTGATTGTCATTTTGATTTAGTCCATTAGTTACCAAAGCTAAAACAATGTGAATATCACACTGTGACATTAAATCACTCTGCAAATAGGTTCAAAACTGTGCATATAAGTACTCCACTACACCTGGTACATCTCCCAATTAGTTCACCAGTTGCACAGTCCTTAATAGCCCAATCACGCCGTGTTCCAATCCTTCCCTCGCTAGCAATCCAAGTCTCTATCTCGATGACATCGCTCCTACTCAGCCCAAGAGTGAATAATACAGTTCATGGTTCCAACATAACTATTGTATGAAGAGGAAGAAAATGAGTACTACCAGGCAGGGTATCTAAAAATCTCAATGTGCATTCGTGCAGCAACCCATATAAGGCGCAATTTTCTCATGGTATGAGTGGTCGCAAACCCATCGGTGGAAAATCCTGCACTCTGAGCATGGTTACACGAAACCTCCTGCCCAATTACATCTTAAGAAAATCAAACTTTGGAACATATTTCATCAATCTTAGATGGTTCACATTATAAATAGAGGAAAATCACAAATTCCATAGATAGATGTGTATCTAGCAGATTCGATAGCATTTATACAGTCATGAACTTAGGATATCAGGCTGAGAATCAAGTTGTAATCAAATCAAATGCTAAGTGAAAGGAAGTTGATTGAGAAATCAATGACTTAATCAGAAGAAGATAAATCTCTTTACCTGCAAGAGATTGGCGATGGCTTCAATGGTTGCAGTTTTGTTAACACCGACCTCGGAGCACCGAATAATATACTTCTCCTTGAAAGAAAACCCGTCTGCGGCCAAGCTGCCATGCCTGAGCCGACTAGCAAGGCTCGGCTCAGAGGTGGCGGGTTCAATAACCTTAGGCTCCTGAGCGGACACGGCCATTACCGGACTAGAGCGCAGAGATTCGCCGGAAAATACGGCATTCCGGCGTCGACCGAAAATCAGATTGCTGGGATGGAAAAGGCGGGGCGGATTCGGGAAGGCAAGACTCGAGCTGCCAACGGTGGCATTGCAGGTCGACAACATTGTAGGTGTACGATTGAATCTACCGATTCACCGGCGAAATGATTTTCGATGATCTCCAGCATATAAGAGATTGCGTGCTCCTGAAAGTACAGTCTGGTCGGCAGTGTTTTAGGATCTGTCACTTTGAAGGGAGTGGACGATGAAAACGATGATGCGAGCGTGCGGAAGACCAAAAATTCGAAATTTCAAGCGACCCCTCGTAATTTTAAGTCTAAATACAGTTTGCAAAATAAACACCAATACATCCTATGTTTTTAAAACTCATTTTTAAAGTTTTTATGGTTTCAAAATGTTGCACCCGTGCCCCTTCGGATCATTTTCCGGCCATTTTTCCGGCGAGGATGGAGTATTGGTGCATGTTTTTTAAACCATAGGGAATATCAGTGCTGATTTTTATTTCTTGCATATTTTTTGTTTTTTCCAATTTTTTCCATTTTTCCTTTTTTATTTCATTTATTAATAAAGATTTTTTTATAATGCTTCTTAAAATTTAAAGTTACTTTTGTTAGAAAAAATTAAGATATAATGCATATGTACATTTCAAATTAAAAAATTTTGTTTTTTCTGAAAAAAGTAAATTTTTTTTGAGACTTCAAGAAATGAGGAATAAAATAAGAAACAAAATAATACAAAAATAAAAATGGATATCCTTTTTGGACATGTTAATTCTAAGGACTTTTTTGGGCGTGTCTAATTTTTTTTGTATAAGACTTCTTTTGCATATTTTAATTTTTTTCATTTCATTTTTCCATATTTTTATTTTTTTATTCTGGGTTTTTTTTGAACTTTTCAAAAAATTATTCTAAGTAACAGAAGGTGAAAATGTTTAATTTGATATAGATTTAATGTATGTTAAATTTTTATTTTTATTTTTATTTCAAACATAAATTTTAAAATTTTTGAAACATTATAAAAAATTGAAAATATATTTTTAAAAAAATCTAGGAAAAGAAAAAAGAGATAGAAGATATTTTTAAAAAAGGGAAGAATAATAAACGAAAATAAAAAATGAGCATGAATGCCCCCTGTGGTTTAGAAATTATGCGCCAATGCCCCCTCTTCGCCGGAAAATGGCCGGAAAATGATCGGAGGGGGTGTGGGTGCAACGTTTTGAAAGACAAGAATTTTAGAAATAAGTTTTGAAAACAGAGGAGGTATTAGTGCCAATTTTCCAAACCACAGGGGGCATGGAAGCTATTTGGCCAAGAGTTTAATGGCAATGTTATTCCTTACTCCCCAATTTGATTACAAATTGCGGGTTACGGAATAAAAAAAATTCTTTTTGAAATTATTTTATTTACGGGGGCTACTCAGAACCATAGGCCGTAAAGCAACAAAATGTCTACAAATTGGTATATCAATAAGATATAAAAATTACATATTAAAACACTAAATCAAAAGTTCTACAAAACAAGAAGTGACATGATTATTTTATTTTATCAAAAACTTAATGAAATCGCGTAAACAAACAAAAGTTATCGAGAGGAAAGAGAAAAAAAATTATAATCTATTTAGAGACGGAAGGAGTATTACTTATTAGTCCTAGTCAATCCGGATAATTGACCCCATAAACTATAACTATGAGCATGGGAATAGTTTTAACGATTGGCATTCGCGTTTTAAAAAGGATATTTACAAATTACAAGTAGTGTTTAGCGTTACCGTTTTCAAAGTAATATGCACCGTTAAAATTTTATCTAAAACGTTAACGCTAATCTTTAAAGTTATTCTCAAACATGCCCTATAAATATATTCTTTTCTTCCCAAAAACTCTTTTTCTTTTCTTTTTTACTTATCTTATAAAATTTTTCCAATTTCTTTTAAAGAATCACCTTTACTCCATTAATTCTCAATCTACCTATCACATCATATTTTTTTACTAATAATCTATCTATGGTATTTTACTTTTACTCATCAGATCAAAAATATTTTTGGAAAGTCAACACAAAAGTATTGCTACCTTAAGTTTACTAAAAGTCAAAATAGATCCATGTTAATGAGACGGAGAAAGTATAATAAAATACAAATAATTTTATATTATATTACTAGATATTTTCCATTACTGAAAATATTTTCATTTGTATGCTTTTGAATTATATATATATATATATATATATATATATATATATATATATATATATATATATATATATATATATATATATATATATATATATATATATATATATATATATATATATATATATATATATATAATTTGGCAGTTGACTTTTAGAAATTATGATATGTGGCACACTTATTAAGTAATTTTTTGACATATCAGCATGTCATGTCATCAAGTAATATTTAAAGAATTAGTTAGAAAAAACTTATTCTATGTAGACATATTCCTTAGCATAATCACATTTTAAAAATTTTTTATCTTAATTCATTCTTGGAAAATATTTAAATTAAATGATACATTTTGAAATTAAAAAAACTTATATTAAAAAAAATAATAAAAATTAAATTTATTTTAATAAAAGATATATTGGTAAAACCAAACAAAAAAACATGTAAATATTTTTTTTACATGGAATTATTACTAATTGGAGAGATTTTCCAATTTTTAAAAAAGAAATATAAATAAATGAAAGGAAAGGGATTTTTATGGGCATGATTATTTAACAGATAATTAAATTTATTTCGTATATTAAAAAAATTCAAAGTCAAATTAAAAGTATGTTCCATTTTAAAATTAGTATTTTTCATTTTTATTTTCCATTACTAATTTTGTGGAAATTTATAGATTCGTATAAAAAATTACTATTTTCCATTAATAACTTTAAAAAATGATGAAGACTTGGTATATGGGTATTTATGTGTAAGAAATTAATAATTAATTGGTGTTCCTAATCAAATATTTATGGTATAATATAAATTGTTATAAGTGTAATTACTATTAAATAAAATTTTTGAAAATTGTAAAACATGCTTATTTTGACATCTATGTCAAAACCTTTGTATATAAAAGTTGAGAATTGAGCTTTTAGAATTATGGCATGTGTCACACTTATTGAACAATTTTTTGACATATCAGCACGCCATGCATCAAGTAATATTTAAAGTAGTTAAAAAAACTTATTCTATGGACACATATTCCTTAGCATAATCACATTTAAAAAATTTTACATCTTAATTCATTGTTGGAAATATTTAAATTAAAGGATACATTTTGAAATTAAAAAAACTTATATTAAAAACAATAATAAAAAATAAATTTATTCTAAGAACATATAGATTGGTAGGAGCAACCAAAATTAAATGCAAATATTTTTTGCATGGAATTATTACTAGTTGGAGAGATTTTTTAATTTTCAAAAAAGAAAAATAAATAAATGAAAGGAAAGGAATGTTTATGGGCATGATTATTTAACAGATCTTTAAATTTATTTTGTATATATTAAAAGAACTCTATGTCAAACTAAAAGTATGTTCCATTTTAAAATTAGTATTTTTCATTTTTAAATCTTTATTTTCCACTACTAACTTTGTAAAAATTTAAAGATTCAAGTAAAAAAATTACTATTCTCCATTAGTAACTTTATAAAATGATGAAGACTTGGGGTACATGGGTATTTATTTGTAAGAAATTAATAATTAATTGGTGCTCCCAATCAAAATATTTATGGTATAATATTAATTGTTATGAGTATATTTACTATTTAATAAAATTCTTGAAAAATGTAAAACATGCTTATTTTGACATCCACGTCAAAATTTTTATCTTTATCTTTCTTTATTTATTACTTCCTCCGTCCCAATTCAAATTGACTGTTTTCCTTTTTCGCCCATCCCAAAATAAATTGTCTGTTTCTATTTTTGGTAAGCTTTTATAAACAAACTTCCTAAAATACCCCTCTTTCCATTTACATCTCCCACCCACCCATCAACCCATTTTCCCTTTTACGTCTCCACCTTCTCAAATCTATATTCTTCTTTATTCCTTTGAAGCTCAACAGTCATCCTTATTCCGCTCCTCGCCTGCACTTCAATTTTGATATCTCGCTCCTCCACCTTCTCAAATCTTTGTTCTTCTTCTTCTTCTTCGTTCATTGTTGAATTCGGATCTAAACTTAGATCTCAAATGTGTTAGATCTACGAAACTTAGATCTAAGGGACATCTGATCCTTTTCGGCAGCTAAGGTTAGTAGGTCTGGATTTTTATTCAATTATTTTAAATTTATCATATTTAATCAATTAATTTATGTATTCCTGCCCTTTGTTACAGATTGAAGGCATGGACGAACATAGTGATGACAGTGATTTCTCATCTAATTATAGCACTCTAGATTCATATGAACCGGAGCTTGAAGCTGTTTTTGATGAGATTCGCATTGAAAAACAGTTGTCAATGGTGCAAGAGAAGCTTGAGGCGTATTATAGTAATGTCCCCACTGCTAATACAGCCCCCCTTGCTAGTACAGAGGATGTGGATATTGAGGATGTGGAGGATGATGATGACACAGATTTTGACTCCTACATATACAAAGAAGGGGATGATGTTCTATGGGAGTTGTTATTCTCGAATCTAAAGATGCGCCACAAGGACTTCTAGGGGGGTATTCCTCGCTTTCTTATGTGCGTAGAATATTTTTATTAAGTGCCTCCTTAATGCGTGTGCATTACTATATTGTTCACATTATATGGGAAACTAATGATGACAATTTGCACTTGAATGTGATGCGTGGACTATGTGCTTGGTGTTTGTAACCTTTATGGTCATTTAGGGCAGTGTTTGTGATGCTTTGATAATTGTTTTTTGGGACTTCAGCCACCCACACATGATTAGTGCAGGAGGTAACATTTATGTATCCTCCCATTGTATCTTGTGTGTTTGGAGGTTTTAGAAAGAGGGCATCCATTTACAGAATAACAGAAAACATGTTCATTATCCATATATACATCCAAAATCCAAAAAATGTTTGCATACATTTGCTGTCCATACACACTGCCAAAAAAGAAACAAAAAAGTGCATATGATGAACATAGTAAACAAAAGACATTTGAAAGATGATATCACTTAGATTGTTCTTGAAGCACTCCCTTCCCCATTTCTACCTTGGACACCTTGTAAGGCATATAGACTTGACTCATAAAGTCTTGCATTTACCTCCAGTTGGTTTGGTAGTGTACCTTCTCTCTCAAGTCTGGCCTTACCTATGTGTGCCAATTTATAGTTATTGCCTCCTTGTACTTTCAAGATCTCTATCATTGCTAACTGGTAACTGATCCATACATTATTCAGTTTCTTAGCATCCAAATTAGAATATGCTTATGCCATATGTTGTACTAATTCATCCACATTCTAGAGGTTGTCTGGTGTTGCAATGACTGTATTGATGCAAAAAACCCCAAGTCTAAAATGTTTAAGTCTGGTGAGTTTGGTGGCTGACATGTAAGCTCAATGTTGTAACCACCAACATTGGCTGCTTGCACAAACTCCATGTCATCCACATCAATATGAGGCTTTGCATTATCCTGCTGTATGATTATGTGTTTTCTAATCTGGTACTTTTTCCTTGATTGTTGGCAGAACTTTATGAATCATAAGTCCTTTGTACACCTCTTTGGTTATTTTGGGTATGGGTTTGGTCTCTAGAGTTCCTGCTGCCCTATTTTTACTACTCCTCTGTGCAGGAATTTGATTTGTTAGAGACCAAATTTCAACTTTCCCATCCCAAATTACCTCCCCCTCAGGACCAAAGATAGGCCTGCCTACTGCACACAAGTGCATTAGTTTAGGAATGTGTGTCTTACTTTTAGCTGTCCTATGGGCTCTCTTTCTCTCTCAATCTTATACACTCTGAGGGATTGTTTGGACATTTCAAACCATTTCTCATCCACATGAATAGTACATGGGAAATCTTTAAACAAGGGTGAGTGTGGAAGGATTTCTGGAATCAACTGATTTAACACAAAGCTAACCTTTTTAGATTGTTTTCCTCTGTTAGGAAAGGCTATATAGCATTTGTGTGACTTTATAGTTGCCCTCCTTGTATGCACCTATGTAGTGTGGATTTGGGTATTTGTATAACAACAGATAATGAACGTATGTTATTTCTTCTGTGAAATGGAATGCCCTCAATCTGTTCCAAATTCAAACAGACCCTTTTCTACCAACAACTCCTCTTCTGTTGTTACTTGCGTCTACCACTGACCCATCCATGAGTTGGTTACGACAATTACGCCAAAGAGAACTGACTGTTCTCCTGCACAAGCTAAAGTCCTCCATGATTTCTTTAATTGTGTCGTGCTGAAGTTTCCCTTTGCTTGATTTGTGTAGAAAGTAGTCTAGGATAATTCGCCTTTCCACGTCATTCAGATTTCTTTTGGTATGTTTGATAGGAACACTGACTTTTTCTTCTTCTTCTTCTGTGACAGGTGCACTGCTGGAGATGTGTGGGTGAAGATATGGAGTGGAATGAAGAACTGAAGATGCCATGGCAGCATCTCTGTTCACGTTGTGGAATGTAGAAGTGAAGAACTGGAGAGCTTTTTTTTGCAGGATGTACTCCTTGAGTGTGCAGGATGTAGTCCTTAAGTATTGTTTGCATTTGTATAATTAAATGGAGAGAAATTTTCCCTCCAAGACAAAGATGTGATATGTTGATGTGTTTGGTGTTAGATTAGATATTTGTAACGATTGTTGTACTTGAAATGCTTATTTGTGTTTTTTGTGTTCTTCTTCCATAAGTGGCGGTTTTCTTCTTATTTGTGTTCTTTACTCTTTTTTTAAATCAAAAACACAAAAAATGCATAGAGGGGCAATTTTGGAAGGTCAATGCCATTTTTTTCATTCCTTAAATATACCTCAAAGTCAAAACGGGCGATATAAATCAGAACAGAGGGAGTAAATTTGAGAGTTAAACTTTAGAATTGCGACAAGTGTCGAATCTACATGGCAACATTTTAACAAAGCATCCATCACCTATTAACGACTGAATGACGTGGCAATCTTAAACAAACTATGGGTATATCTAATTTTATCATTATCGATTAGTATTGGAGTTTTGAATAAAAATTTAATAATATAGATTAATTCTGAAAACATTAATTTTAAAATTTATTATCATATACTCCGTAACTTTTAAAAATATCAACAATGTCAAACGAGGCACTAGTACTTTTTAAGAAGTTGAAGAATGACCAATTGACCATGCCTGGGAAATCTAAATTCCCAGCTGCGGAACAATAAAATAATGGAAGACAAAGTTGGGGATAAAGACCCATCTGCCCAGTTGACCAGGATATCACACTCCGTATTTATTTTTAGTAAATAAGTCAAAAAACTTAACAAGATTGAAAAATAGTTGGCCAAATTAGTTGAAACCATAAATATCGAATAACTGTGCTTCATATTCTCTCTTCTTCCCTCAATAAATATTACCGAGTAGTATATTGTAATCAAAATCAATAGCAAAAGAAATAATCCCCACTCCTAATTTGATTACAATTTTTTTTCTCTCTTTTTGATAATTTTTGTTTGTTTGTGTGGTTTCATTAAATATTTGATAAAATAAAATATTCTTGTCACCTCTTGTTTTGTAGAACTTTTGATGTAGTTTTTTAATTTGTACTACGTAATTTTTATTTTTTATCGATATACCGATTTGTATATAAAATGATTTCAAAAAGTGAGATATTTTTCTCCTCGTAAACCCCAATGATTACAAATTGGGGACGGAGGGAGTATATTTTTTCAAAATATTTAATCAAATTTGTTTTTAGTAAACACTAATCAAATGTTGATCTATAATTAAATAAAAACTATTAGGTATATTGATAGAATTTAGGATGGGGTATGGATCATTGGATTGGACAATAATACACTTGCGTTGAACCATATTAAAAGATTGAATCTAATCGATTTCTTAGTTCAACTCAAGAGCTTATATACCGATTTATTTTCACTACAAGTTCTGATGTGGGATACTCTTTTTAAGACTCTCCTTCAAGTGGACAACCGAGTCATTTTGAATCTAACCGGTTGACCACTTGGAAATCGACTCCCATCCCCTTGATTTTTTTTGAGCGCCAACAACTAAAGGACCACGAGCCGCTGGGTATGAACTTCCAGACGAGCAATCGTGTTAAACGAGCCACATGCCGTTGGATACATACTCCATACGGACAACTGGGCTAAAGACTAACGGGCCGCTAGGAATGAACGTCTAGATGGACACCTTGACAAACGAGGTGGGCTAAAACCTGCTCTGATACCATGATAGAATTTAGGATGGGGTATGGATCATTGGATTGGACAATAATACACTTGCGCTGAACCATATTAAAAGATTGAATCTAATCGATTTCTTAGTTCAACTCAAGAGCTTATATACCGATTTATTTTCACTACAAGTTCTGATGTGAGATACTCTTTTTAAGACTCTCCTTCAAGTGGACAACCGAGTCATTTTGAATCTAACCGGTTGACCACTTGGAAATCGACTCCCATCCCCTTGATTTTTTTTGAGCGCCAACAACTAAAGGACCACGAGCCGCTGGGTATGAACTTCCAGACGAGCAATCGTGTTAAACGAGCCACATGCCGTTGGATACATACTCCATACGGACAACTGGGCTAAAGACTAACGGGCCGCTAGGAATGAACGTCTAGATGGACACCTTGACAAACGAGGTGGGCTAAAACCTGCTCTGATACCATGATAGAATTTAGGATGGGGTATGGATCATTGGATTGGACAATAATACACTTGCGCTGAACCACATTAAAAGATTGAATCCAATCGATTTCTTAGGCACTATTTCGTTCAACTTATTTTTTCTTATTCTTATTAAAATCAGATCAGACCAGATCAGATCAGATCCAATCAGATCAGATCAGACCAGATTTAATCAGATCACATCAAATCCAATCAGACCAGACCAGATCAGATCCCATAAAGAATTATTATTATTATTGTTGTTGTTGTTGTTCTTATTATTATTATTATTATTATTATTATTATTATTATTATTATTATTATTATTATTATTATTATTATTATTATTATTCTTCTTCTTCTTCTTCTTAAAAATGAAAAAGAATAAACTTTAAAAACAAGTTAAATAGAAAACTGAGAAATTAATCCTTAATTATTAGACGTCGAAAAAATTATTTTTAAAATACATTGACAATGTCAATCAAATTCTACTTTTAAAATAAATTTTTATTAAAATATAAAATCAATATTCTTATTTCACAAACAATAATCATAAAATAAAAAATATTATTACATTAAAATATTAATGATTCTTCTAACATATAAATTAACTAATTTTATTTTATTAAAAAATAATTATAAAATATAAAATATTGATTATATTATAATATGAATTATCATTAAAAATTTCAAACGTTATTATAAACTCAAATCAAATTATTGATTTGAATTTTAAATCAAATCATAATTAATCAGATGAAATCCAATCAGATCAGGTCAGATCAGAACAGATCAGATCCAATCAGATCAGACCAGACCAGACTAGATCAGATCAGAAAAAATAAGTTGAACGGAACAGAGCCTTAGTTCACCTCAAGAGCTTATATACCGATTTATTTTCACTACAAGTGGGATACTCTTTTTAACATGTGGGATACTCTTTTTAACATATATTAATAAGATAAACGAATTATAAAATTTTTTTGTAAGATAAATCAATCAAATAGAATTATTTATATCAATAAATAAAATCCATTTTATTTAATTAATACCCCGTCGTAACTAAACTTTATCAGTTTTGATGGTGTAAATTAACCACCCGGGCACACTATACTAGACCGGGTCTAGGATAGCTTGTTGAGTTCAGAGAATGAAAGGTGCAGGAAAACAGAGAATGACTGGTAGGACTGTAGGTGGAAGTACCTGTAATTCAATTGTTATAAAGTGTATAGAAGGGTTTGAGGATATATTAGACAATATGCTTTACAGAGATAAAATTTTGATCCTTTCATTCGAGGGCTACATATATATTTATAAGGAAATGGAGGGGACAGAGCGTCGCGCGTCCACATCAGCCCACATTCTCAGATGACACAAGATGACTTCCTATTGTCCTGTAGCGTTTTGTCCTATTTCCTTGTCATCTTGTGCTGAGTATACCTCCTTTGGCATGTAGTGTCCAGATGAGGATGTTGGAATATTCTCGCAATCTTTCGTTGAAATGGGTCACTACCAACCAACCGACTTTGGAGCTATTGGTGCTAACACTTTCACACCATTATAACTTACCCGGTAGGTTTATCGCTCATGCGTTCTGAAGGGGCAGAAGACCACCAGGCCAGCATGACGTCACGTGCTTTGATCGGTAGGTTTACATTCCGTACCAGTTGGCTTTTCGAAAACAACCGAACGTCTCTATTTTCGTTTAAGTCTTCCATTTTAATATATTTGAATGTGACCGGTCATCTGCTGCGGACCCAAATTCGGACCGGGTCCTAGGTGAAATACACCCATCAAAATTTGATTATAAAAATAAAAACAAGACAAATCATTCGCAAGAGAGATAGTAGTAAATGAGTCCCTCGTAGCATCTCCAAGGGAGACGCTATTATTTGAAAACCTAAAAGCTATTTTAGCTTCCCAAAAGTGTTTTAACAACCCACTTTTTAACTCCCTCTCCAACCATGTCACCTATTGCTTACACTTTAATAATATTTTTTTACATAACATTAATTTTTTACACAAACACTTTATTCATATTTCCATATTATATTTATATTTATGTAAATAGTGTGATTAAAATATTATATTATTTTTCAAAACAATATGCGAAGAGAAAAAAGGCATTACACAATACATTTTAGCTTTAACCATCCTCTATATATAGATGACATGCCTTCTTTTATAACTTCCATGCTAAATTATAAATGACCCATTGGAGTAGGAAAAACCGAAAAAGACAACACAATCATGTATAACTTGTATATTTTAGCATAGAACTCATGCATGGTTGCCAATTTTTTCAAGGTCTAACTATACTACAAATTACATGATAAATATTACATATACTCCGTAGTACCTAAACTTTCAACTAATTTTCACTCTATGATCTAAACTTCATTTTATACGGAGTATCATACACACACCTAAACTTATAAAATATTTTTGCGAATGATTCATGAAGTCGGTTTACCGGTGACAATCAACGCATTTGGCCTAAATTATAATTTTATATGAGTATATTTTAAACTCTTTATTTTGGCATCTTATATTCCCCCGTCACTAGAAGATTGACAACGTTTAGCTTTTTTTTTGTCAAACTTTGTCACTCCTTGACCACAAATTAAATATAATTTACTATAATTAAATATTATAATAACTTGATACTTCAAAACTATATTTTAAAATAAATACAATTTTATTAAATTTATATTATAAAAAAATAAACTTTTTTTTCATATTTCGCGATAAAAAAATACCCACACTTTGAAAAAAAAGAAAAAATTCTAGTTTAAGAAAGGAAGTAATATTTCTTTTCCCTTCTTTTTGTTCTTTCACCCCCATTTTTCATTTTCTTTTTCTTCTTCATCAAAGCCTCCTCTCACTCCACCTCCACTCCCTTCCCGCCATTGAGCCTTCCTTTTCTTTTTTGTTTCCGTTTTAAGAGTACTTTTTTCATTTTTTTGTTTTCAGTCGTTTTTATTTGTTAATTTTTTTTGTATGTTTTCAATTTTTTCTGAATATTTGTTTTATCTGTTTGTTTGTTTGTTTTGTTTTTGGTCTTTTTATGTTACATTTTTGTTCGTTTTTATTTTTACCTGATATTTCAATATTATTTGTTTGTTGTTTAATTACCATCTTTTTTTGTTTGTGAACTTTTTTTGTATTTTTTGTTAGTTGATGTCTTATTTTTTGTGTATTTATGTTTTATTTATTTGAAATTTCTTATTTGTCTTTTTTTTGTTTATTTTCAATCTTCGAAAGAATAATATTTTGGGAAAAAAGAATTTTTCTTGTATTTTCTCATGATACAATATGAACAAAGGCTATATATATATATATATATATGCTAGAAACTCTATATTGATACAATTACAAAAGGAAATGACATCAACATATATAGGGGAACTACCATATACATAATAGGTAAAATCCTACCTATCAGCTTAAACTTTTGGGTTAGAATAGTGGATTCCGACTTTATAATATGCATGTGGTTAATTTTAGCCAACACTCTGCCCGTTTTTCTCGACCCATCAGAATTCTATCATGGTATCAAAGCAGGTTTTGGTTTACCTCGTTTGTCGAGGTGTCTCTCTAGACGTATATTTTTAACGACCCGTTAGTCTTTAGCCCAATTGTCCGCATGGAGTATGTACCTAACGGTCGGTGGCCTGTTTAACACGATTGCTCGTCTGGAAGTCCATACCAAGCGGCTCGTGGTCGTTTAGATGTTGGCGCTCAAAAAATTAAGGGGAAGAAGTCCATTTGCAAGTGTTCAACTGCTTAGATTCAAAATAACCCGGTTGTCTACTTAAGGGAAAGTGTTAGAGTGTCATCCCACGCCGGAAGTCTAAGAGTAAAAATAATTGGTATATAAGCTCTAGAGTTGAACTAACTAATCGATTGGATTCAATATTTTAATGTGATTCAGCCCAAGTGTCTTATCACCAAATCCAATTATCCTTACCCCATCCTAAATTCTATCAGTCGATATCGATGAGGTGGTGCTCGAAACACAACTTCCAAAAAAATCAAAAGGGAAGGGAAAACGTGAAGGGGAACTAGCACAACTCGTAGTGCTCTAAAAAGTTGGACCCTTAACGAAGAGGAAGCGTTATCTAGCCAGAGCTTGGGTTAATGTTTCCATCGATCCGATAAGAGGTGCATTTATAATTTTACCATCCGATAAGAGCAAGAGGATTTCAAAATCATGACCATCGACGTTGATAATATAATTTTGTTCCGAGGGATCGTGCAATGGTGATGATGATGAAAGATAAGATAACCCAGAGGTGGCTTGGAGGTGTGGCCGGTGATGGCTCAAGCGGGGATGTTTAGTTTTTATTATTGTTATGTTTATTTTTAATATTATTCTTATTTTTATTTTAAAAATGTATAATTTTATGCACTTTTATTATATTTCTTAGTCGCACAATTATTGAAATTCTTATTTAAATTTTATATTTTAATGAAATGTTCAATTGTTAGAGTCTTTTATAAAATGTTCAATTATTTTATAATTTTAATGTTTTTAGTTTATTTATTTGAATTAAAATAGGTATTAACAAATAATATTAAAAATTGAAGGAGAAAGAGGAAACATTTCCATGGAAGAAGAAATAAAAGAAAAGAGAAAGTAAAAGCTGACTTCACACTGAATTGAAATAAAGTAATGCATGGAGCACACTCCATAATTTAAAAAAAAATGTTAGAACTACATCAAAAATGTATCTAAATTTATGGAGTAAATTTCATAAAAGATCCCCAGTTATAGGTCGTTTTACATATTTAGTTTCTATATATAAAATATTACTAATTTAGTCCCCAATTATTATATTTATTTCCACGAATGGTCCTTTGTTAACATTTCCGTTAAGAACGTTAATAAAATTGTATATTCATATTTCTCTCTCCTCAATTAAGCTTCTTCTCTCCTCTCGTACTTTTCCCAAACTCGTCGCTGAGTTTGAAACTCTAAACCCAAAACTGAAATGATCATTTTTCTCTCAATTATTAGTCTTATTGGTGGAACCTAAAATCAAAACCAATAAGCTTTATGGATGAGTTTTTTAGGTTAGTTTCAAAAATTGCAAAGAAAATAAACATTAAAACTCATCCATGAAGGTTACTGGTTTCGAATTTGGTTTCTACCAGTAAGACAAACAATTGAGAGAAGAGTGATGATTTCAGTTTTGGGTTCAAAGCTTCAAACCCAGCGGCGGGTTTGGGAAATGAGTGCGAGAGGAGGGAGGAAGCTTAATTGATGAGATAAAGAAGTATGAATTTTCAATTTTATCCACGTTTTTAACGGAAATGTTAACAAAGGACCATTCGTTGAAATGAATATAATAATTGAGGATTAAATTAGTAATATTTGATATGTAGGGACTAAATATATAAAACGGTCTATAACTGGGGACATTTTATGGAATTTACTCAAATTTATGCCACATTCCTTCACCCCACAAATTTGAGTATAGATAAGAAGTGTAGAATAGACAAATAAGTGAGGAGAAGAGTAATGGTAATATGGTATACCCGTGACATTACTTGTATTTAAAAGGGCCAAACACACACTAGCTAGTCATCCATCTATAAATATATTATCTGCAGCCAGTAAATAAGTCGTGATTTATCGAACACACACATGGAGGTGCTGCAACATTTCAACGGCGAGGTCGCCGGAAACAGACCGTCGGGGTTGCGGCCGCAGCCGGACGACGACGCCGCCATCGCGACGGCTGTCAGCAATATTATCACTGATGTTGTTAAGAATGGTGAAATTGCCAAGGAAGAGAGTTGTTTGGAGCACCAAACTGCAGAGTTTTGTAATAATGGAAATGCGGAAGATGAAGAAGAAGAAAAGGAATTGAATTTGGAGAGAAACAAACAACGCCGCCGCCGCGTTTACCTCGACAAGAATCTCCCAGGTAATTAAAATTAATTAAGTCCTACGGAGTAATTTTTTATATTGGAAAGAAATTGCCATATGTCTTATTTTCAGAATAAATTTACACCGTTAAGTTTTAATCTAGGCTAATGTTGATTGAAAATACTCTTCCCAAAGAAGACATTAGGATCTCACACTTTATTTCCTTGAAATTATAATTGGTTCCTAAAATTCAAAAGAAAAAAAAAATCAAAAAGGGATTTTCTCTCATTTCCTTACCAAAACAAAAAGATTCTCTTTTTTTCTCTCATTTTTTCATCTACCTTGTTTTTTCCTCAATAATTTGGTTTTGTACATGGAATTCAAAGTGTGGAATTGGAATTGAGGACTTCAATTCCAATTCTAGTGTTTGGTAGCATAAAAATTATGTGAATTTGGAATTGATAGTGCAAAAAATGAATTGGAATTGGCAGAATTCAATTCTATGGAATTGAATCCCATTGAATTTCATTTCCAGTTCAATTCCAATTTCGTCAATTCCGTATACCAAACGGACTCTTAGTATTTTTTACCCCTCATTTTCTATTCCTTCCACTTTTCTTATCTTTTTTTTCTAATCAAACAATAAAAATGTTTTTTTCTCATTTTCTTTTCTTTTCCCTCTCAAATTACTTGAACCAAACATAGTGCTAATCTCTATTTTTTTTTAGTTTTTTTCCCATTCAAACTACTTAAATCAAACTAGTGTTAGGGATTTGGTTTTACTCTCTGATTAAATGGTTTGTCATATTGTCATTTAACGAGTACAACATTACACAGATTTTAAAATTACGAGTAGTATTTATTGATCCATTTCAAATTCTCCATTGATTCTTTATTACTCCATAGTGCGAACTGTTTTCTCGTGTCTCGAAATAATGTTCAAAATCAATGGGCCATAATTATTACTTTACCCTTCGAATTAAGATTTTTGACTAAAATATTTTAATTTAAATTATAAAAAAAGATGAGCCCCATCCCGAGGACCTCCTCAAACCCGGCCAGACGTTTTAGCATAATTGTCTTCCAGCGCAGGCTGCGCAGCTGGCAGAAATCGAACTCAGGTCTACGCAACGCTCACCCGTTTCAATTTAAGTTATACTCCCTTCGTCCTAAAATATTCTTCATGTTTCTGTTTATGAGGTTTGACCGATTTTATTTTCAGTCAAATTTTTTGATTATAGGTGTAAAATTAATAAATTAAATTTATATATTTAAAAACTACATCAAAAGTTCTAAAAAACAAGAGGTGGCATGACTATACTATTTTATCAAACAATTAACGAAAATAGGTAAAGAAAATGATTAAAGTTTGACCGTGTAAATATGTATCAAACAATTTACTACACCTATTTCTTTAAATATTTGACTTAAATTACTAGTATAAAATAATTTTAAAATAACTTTTAAATAATTAACTCAAGCAAATAGTACTTTATTACATTTAAAATTTCTTTTAAATAATTATCTTAAACTTATATCACTAAATAAAATTGATTTTTTTAAGTAATTAACTTCAACAAATAATTTATACTCCCTCCGTCCAACAATAAAGTTTGCATTTACTATTTACAGAGTCAAACTTTATTCACTTTGTTGGTTGCTGACCTATTTCGTGTCGTCCTATTTGATAAAATAATATAGTCATGTTACCCCTAGTTTTGTAGATCTTTTCTTGTGGTTTTTAGATATGCAACTTTTATTTTTAAATTTCATACCATTTTTTATATAAAATGATTTGAAAATAACTTCAGTCAAACATCGTAACACTATATTTTTCCATTTCAAGCTATAACGTGCAAGATCTCATATTTTTTAACATTACTTTATTTACAAATTGACGTATCAATAAAAAATATAAATTACATTGTTCAAAGCTGCATTAAGAGTTTTACAAAACAATATTTGATAAAAATATTTTATCTGATCAAATGATTAATGAAGAAGAAAACCTCCCAAATAGGAGTAAATCATTAGGCATATCCCCAAAATAGGAGTCTCTAAGTTATATACCCAAAATAGGAGTTAATTAAAATTAAAAAACATCACTGCCATTCTTAGTGTTGCTCCAAAAATCAAAATTGACAAAAATAATCCCTCTTCCTTGGATCTCGTTTTTGCTCCCGGTTTGCTTCTACGTTCCATAGCATTTGTTGCCTTCACCGCCACCTAATTTCAATGCCATCGCCGCTGCCGCTCCCACCCCTCTCAGATTCATCGTGCCGCTGCACCCTTGTCAAATCTACCACGCTACCTCACCTCCTTCTCTCAAAATGACCGGTTCTCTCTTCATCATTAATTGAATTTTATTTTCTTTGAATTTTGTTTGGGTGCTTTGGGATGGCAATTTGATATCAAGAAAACGAGGTCTACCACCGTGTGGGGCGGTTGGTCATCCAGCCGCCATAAAGGTAGATTTGCGAGTGGCGATGGTTGCCGGAAATCGTACATGGCAATATGGCTAAGATTTGGCATTATGCCTTTGTGACACTGTATATATATTTTGCGTTTGTGACATTACATATTGGCATCTGTGGCATTATGCATTATTAGTTGTGAGATTATATAGTGTAATGTTTGACATTATGTCTTTTTTGACACTCTATGACAATTTATGTGGCATTGTAAAGTTGATGGTGCATATTATGGGGGTGATGTTGGCAATAGAGAGCGATATTATTCTTCTGCAATAGTAATTGGAATATCATTTATTTTATCAACAATTAAATAATAAATACTGTAATAAATTAAAATGATGGTAAAAATAAATTAAATCTCAGTGTTATCAGTACCGTAAGTTAGTTCATATTCCATCATCGCCAGAAGGTAAACAAAATGAATCAAATAAGGCGAGCAAAGAAAACCTCAAGTTATTGTAAAGAGACTCTGAGAAAGCAAGAAAAAAGGGTACGAAGTATCTTTTAAGGGAAGTCCTTTGTAGAATCCGGAAGTGGTAGTGAGTAGGACAAGTTTGTTTTTCCCAAGTTATTTGTTTACATTCGGTCAGCAGAAAGGGCTTAAGAGGTCAGGAGAAAGGAGGTCTGATTGTTGTGTGAGAAGGTGAGTTAGCAACTCCTATTTTGGAGATTTTATCTTTCTACTCTTATTTTGGTATATAATCAATGTTTTACTCTTATTTTGGTCCTTCACCCTTAATGAAGACATATAAAAATCATAAGTTATCGAGATGCCATTGTAGTAATGAGAATTGGAAAGATAAAAACTCGACGGAGGGAATATATATTTTAAAAATGTAACATTTCAAAACTATATATTAAAATAAACTAATTGTTATCAATTTATATTACGGAGTACAATTCAATGATTTTTTTTGCAATTTATACTCCCTCCGTTCTTAAATATTTGTCACATTTCTATTCCCGAAATAAAATATCAAGCTTTTTCAATTCATTTTATTTACATATTGGTATAGAAATAAAAAATAAAATTTACATATCAAAAAATTACATTAAAAATTCTTCGAAATAAAAGGTGTCAATAATATTTTATTTTATCAAATAACTAATGAAAATGTAGAAATAAACAAAAAAATTCTCACAACTGCTGAAAAAACAAATGTTGCAAATATTTAGGGACGGAAGGAGTATTAAAATTTAAAATTTTGACCAAGTCAAACTAGAAAGAAGGGAATTGGGAATTTTATCGTGCAAAACATTCAACTTGTATAAAGATTTGTACGGCTTAATCAAGGGATATGGAGATGTCAGGAGTGCACATGGACCTACCAAAATGGGGATTTATGCATGGATGACTGCACTCTTATTCCCTTGAAACCATCCCCTTTTCACGGGAATGCCAGAGGTTAGTGGCTGTCAATTGTCATTCTCCATATCTTCCTACTCCCTCCGTCCCAAAATATAAGCAACACTTCACTATTTAAAAATTCCGAGAACTTTTATTTATTTTTGCATTTTCATTGATTATTTGATAGAATAAAATATTCTTGTCACCACTTATTTTGTAGAGCTTTTGACGTAGGTTTTAATTATGTAAGTTTTATTTTTCATTTGTAGACCATTCTTTAAATAAAATGGATTGAAAAAATTTAAAAATTTACTTCGTTTAGCATAATGTTGCTTATATTTTGGGACGGAGGGAGTATTAATTATTCATTTGATCAAATTTTATTTACTTTATTTACTTATTTTTATTATTTATTTGATGAAATAATATAGTCATGTCACCTCTAATTTTGTACTCCATCCGTTTTAAAATGTTTGCCACAATACGCAAAACAAAATGAAATTTCAAGTTTCTTTAATTTATTTAATTTAAAGATTGGTATAGAAAGAAAAAGTAAAATCTACATAATTAAGAAATATGCCAAAAGTTATTCAAAACAAGAAGTAACAAGAATATATTTTATTTTATCAAATAATCGATGAAAATATACAAATAAACAAATATTCCCGTAATATTTGAATAGACCTGACAGAACAGACCCGAACTCGATAACCCGAATCGAATAACTCGGAACCGAATCTGAAATAACCCAAAAACTGAAAAACCAAATTAAACATGAACACCAGAAATGATCCAAATCGAACTGAAACCGAATCGAATGTATTTAGACCCGATTCAAATCCGAATCCGATTGAACCCGAATCAATTACACCTAAACCGATTAAGGCCGGAATCGATAAGATCCAAAACTGATTAGACCCAATATTGATCAAATTCAAAACAAATTAAACTCAAATTTAGTTAAATGTAATAGCTCATTGGTTGATGTCTTTTTTAGAAAAGCATATTTAAATTATAAGTACAATTAATTCCATGTAAAATCTTTTATTTCGTATTTTATCACTTAAACTAAGGTGGTTGTCTATTTTAATACAGAGTATATACAATTTATAGTGACATCGTGACACACATTGATGGATATACTGACTCATTATTGCTGACACGTCTATATATACCCCCCTATACACAAAGAGAGGGGAGGCTACACATAAGGCTAACTTTAGGAACTCTAATACCAAGGGATCTCATCTGAAACTGGCATAAACTCGAACCGGTAAAACCCGAACTGGTATAAACTCGAAGCAAAATAAACCCGAGCCAAAACCAAACTAAAACCCAAAAAATATTAAACCAAATTAAACCCGGAATCGAACAGAACCAAACCGATTATAACACATATCCGAAAGAAACCCGAACAAATAGATTCGAACTAGAATCAAACCGATTGACCTGATTGCCCGGTCTATTTTTGAATATTGAACTGTGACATTCTTTTTGGGACGGAATGAAGATCTTGATGTAGTTTTTAAATTTGTAATTTTATTTTTTAGTTTTACACTATTTTTCATATAAATTCAAAATAACTATGGTCCAACATCGTAACTCGTAATGAGAATTTATTTTTTGGATGGAGGGAGTATATTAAAGTCATGAGATATTTTCTTCATTCATAATTAAGTGATCATTATGATTTTTGAGATATATCAAATGTTGAATACGAGATACTTATTTAGCTCATATGAACATCTACCATTATGTTGAATAATGATTCTTCAATCATATGATAAACAAGAATAATGATTAAGTAATACGGAGTACTTGGTAAACCCGTGATTGAATGCCTGAGCAAAGATGACGTGATCTTGATTTTGATCGAGTTCCCGTTTAGGGTCTATTGTTAATGACGGATTTCAGAGTAGAGAGACAAAGAGGAGGGCCGAAATATATATGCCTTAGGCTTAGTTCGGGCTGTGATGTTATGATGTTTGATGAGAGGTCACATGTTTAAATCCTAGTAGTATCAGCTCTATGTGCTTTAATAGGTTAAGAATATACGAGAGGATGCTACATTGTAATAAGAAAAGAGCACAAAGTCTTGAAGGAGTACTACTTTAATGCAGTCTTACAACCTACACCCTTAAGCAACATTGAATCTATGTTTCATACTACAAGCTATTGAAAAAACCCAAAAATGTTCATCATACATGCAGAATCTATTAAAGCAGGTGACCACCACGATGATGGCGACATCAAGACTTCCGCAGAGATTGGAAACGTTGCAGAAATCCACTCTCTCGTCAACGCCGCTCTGAGGGGTGACACAAAAGACGTCCATGGAAGCTCGAGGGAAGATGAAGTGATAGAGCTGGAGTTCTTCGACAGCAGAGCCGCAGACAAGCTGCGCAGCACACACGACGCTTATTGCCCACATTGCAGGAACCCCATTTCCAAGGTTGTTCTGAGGATCAGGCGCGGAGCACCTGTGGGCCCGCTGCCGGCCCCGGAGCCAGCAGAGAAGGATTTGGATTTGCTTGGGTGTCTGTCATGTTTCAAGATTTTCCTTCCCTCCAGAGTAGCAGCAGCAGATGGTGAAAAAAGTACAGATGGGAGGGCTGGAGTGCAACAAGAATCAAAAAGTGCATCTCATAATGGTATGCATAAGTTATTTGTGTTTTTTTAGTAATTATTATTACCAACCCCTCGTAAAATAAGGTAATGTATTCATTCAGTTTGATTTTTTCGACTCAAATTTGGCAAATTTTGATTATGATTTTAATACAAGAATAATTTCATTATATATTTCTTGGGGAGAACACCTTTAGACATTTATTTCATATTTTTATGTATCGTACTAATTAATGATTAAAGTTTGTTTGGTTTGACTTGAAAAGATCAGACTTGGGACCAATACGCGTTGAGTATCGGTCACTAACGTAGCCAAATGAACCCTTAATTTCTCTTGCGATTATCATAATCATAAGAAATGGTAAGCACATACAAAACATGTTGTTAAGCAGGGAAATGCTTTGGCTTCCTGGATTGGATTTATGATGGGCAGAGATCAACAACAACAAACTCAAACACATCTCAAAAGCAACTATCTGATTCCGAGTCTTGTTCTTCTGGCCAAGGTGATATAATAGTGATTGATTCTATCTTAGCTTTCTTGTTCATCTATCTCTTCTTTTTGTCATAGGAGGCTTTAAAGTAAGACCAACAAATATTGATGGGCATGGGGTAACCCCATTCTGAACCTTGTTGAATATCTATGTTCTTCTTCAAGCAGGGAAGAAGAAGCCAGTTGAAGAGCATTTAAGAGGAGACGGAGATTGTCTTGTGCAGAGTGCTTCTACACCATTACTTCAGGGAATCCAAACTCCATCTCCAGCAGATTTGAATGGTAATGCAGCTGCTATTAAACACGAGCCCCATTACCTCGGAAAGCCTTCTGCTGAAACACATTTGGGTCTGGAAGAAAGGCATTCTTCCTCAGGTAATGAAAGAATAATGTTACACATACTACAAGTGGTAATAGTAGACCATCTTTGTATTATACTCCTTATATCATTTGATTAATACGATTATTCCTAAAAGTTATAACTTTTTTTTGTTTTTTTTAAACGTATAAAACCTGGCAGGACGAGAGGTGCACATTCCAATTGAGGAGAGCACGAATGAAGCAAGAGCTTTGACAACCACCACACAAGGTCCCACAGTGGAGAGTGGAAGAAGAGGTTCAAGTTCTATAGAGGTCGTGAAGAGCGTCGTGTATGGAGGTCTAGTGGAGGCAATTGCAAGCTTAACTCTGGTTTCTTCTGCTGCAGCCTCTGGTGCCACCACATGTAAGTCCTCCTTTAAACTCCCCCCCCCCCCCCCAATCCAAAAAAAAAACGTCAATGGGTCTTTTTTATGCTTAGAGATTTGTTCTATGATCCATATTTGCAGTGAGAGTGTTTACTATTGGGGTCGCAAATCTCATTGGTGGTCTTGTCATCATGGCACATAATGTACGTAAATCTCGCTGGTGATCGAATCTTGTCATCATTTATGGCACATAATGCATTTCAAGAACTAATGTTTTTTCGGACTTGATCGGTTGCAGTTTATGGACTTGTACAAGAACCACCCCGCAAGTGAGTACCAAGAAGTCTTAGGCCAAAAAAAGCACTTCCTGCTTCATGTCATTGTTGCACTGTTATCTTACCTCATATTCGGCCTGGCCCCACCCGTCATCTACGGATTCACATTTCGCGAGGGAGACGATAGAGACTCGAAGCTCTTAGCCGTTGCAGTGGCTTCGTTTGTGTTCATCGTTCTTCTTTCCATTGCAAAAGCTTACACCCAGAGAGGAGCCAACACGTTTAAGGAATATTCGCTAACTGTCTTGCAGTATGCTGTTACTGCAGCTATGGCTTCTGGTGTTTCTTATGTGGTGGGTGATTTGTTTGGGAAGATGATGGACGAACTTGGCTGGTACAACTCAACCCCACCCAACGTTGTTCTTCCATCTACGCATCCAAGCTGGGTTTCGTATTGATTCTTGTAATCCCAATCGGTCATCAGCCCAGTTTCTTCTCTAGTTTCTTTTTTCAAAGTGTTTCCCCCTGTTTTTGATTTGAGAACTTCTGTAATGCAATACCATATGGTTACTAGTTAGTAACAGGATGTAATATAATGAAGCAATTTAAGTTGAATTGAGACAGAAGTATTGCGAATTTTCGAGTGTGGAAACATCATAAAATCACAGATGGCAAGTTTAAAACAGCCAAGGATTGCAGTGACGCTTGAGAAGCAATGGAGATCCGGAGAAGCAGATGACAGATTCGTACAGTAATGGAAGAAGCAGCGATTGCAGATCAGCCCCTCTCACGATGGCGATCCATTATTGTGTGTCATAAAGGACACACACCAACGTATCGAAATGAGTGTAACATTGTAAAACGACGACTAAATTAGTCGAATTACGTTCAACCAATATGAGTTGAATGATACCTCTTCGAGGTACGAAGTCCCCACCAGCCTGCCAGGGAGAAGGCATCTCTTACTATTGAAATTCACATTTTCCAACATTCCCTTTGGGTGAATTAGTCATTTGACATTAAACTTACTAAATATTGAAAATGGACAAATGCATTAGAACAACTATTGAACGAAAACGTTAGAAAATACTACGTAGAAGAGAAGAGCAAAAGGACCTGACTGGTCGGACTAAATCGGTCTTTTGAAAAGACCGCTAACATAGAAAGTAGTCCGGACTAGTTTTTCCGAAGTCCCTAAAGCTATTAATACGTATTCCGAAGTCCAAAATCTTTAATTGTGCTATTACATTCTGCTACTTTGTTTGCATGTATATAATTAGTATAATATAAACTCTTAATTACTCAGTACATATTAAATATGTAGTATTATGCTAATAGTTACTTTGGATGATCAATCTTTTATGCTAGTCCTAGTCTTTAGAGCGATCTTTTACCAATCCTAAATCGGTCCAAGTTTTCTGCAGGTCCTTCACTAGTCTCGGACTAGTCATAGCTCTCATCGCAAATTAAGTATTATTTGAGACTACCGGTCTTAGACCGAACGAGTCTTAAAGACTTGTTCGGTCTCAATCTTTCATGTCTCGATCGTTGTCGACCCTGGCCGATCTTTGTGGTCCCAATCCTTTTGCTCTTCTCTAGAAAGGAAGAAATACTTGGTTCTCATTTTATTTCCAACGGAGTAAAGATAAAATGTGAAGAGTGGAATAAAAGAAAATAAGAAGCTAAAATGCATTAAAAAGAGAAAAAATAAAATTTATTATATTTTGGTGAGTTATTTTTAGAGCCATAATTGATCCTTTATAACAAGGGGGTTTCTATATTTAGTTCTCTATTATCAAATATTAATCTCGTAGTCTTTTTTATGGGTGCCTTTCTACAAATAGTCTTTTTTTAATCTTCTGTCATATTGGTATTAATTTAAAGTCTAAAAATATAATTTGACACCAACTTCATATCCACTGATGTATTCTGATATTGGTTAGACGAATAACGCAAAAATAATGACTATGATTGTGAGCTAGGATTCCAACGAAAGACCATATATGTAGACTAAAGTTGTAGTAGAAAACGATTGTAATTCACAAACGACACATCAGGAGCAACCTTTGGAATTGTATATGACAAGAAAGATATATTATCATTGTGAAATTATACTTTTAGCCCTCAAATGAACACGAACATGAATGAAGATAAAACGGACTATATGTGGAAAGATAACCATAAAAGAAGGATCACCAAGATAATATTTGATAATAAAGGACTAAATATAGAAACTCATCTATAATAAAGGACTAATTAGGAAATTTATTCTTTTTTTAAGAGAAAGTTATTTTTTGAGTGAATTTCATAAAAGTTCCTCAATTATAGTTCGTTTTACATATTTAGTCCTTACATATCAAATATTACTAATTTAGTCCTAGTTATTATATTCATTTCCGAATGGTCTTTTGTTCACTTTTCTGTTAAGAACGTTGATACAATTGTAAATTTACACTCCTTTCTCTTCTCAATTAAGCTTCATCCCTTCCCTCGCACTCCTTTCACAAACTTGTCGCTGAGTTTGAAGCTTTGAACCCAAAATCAAAACCATCACTCTTCTCTCAATTGTTTGTTTAACTAGTGGAACCCAAATTCGAAACCAGTAATCTTCATGGATGAGTTATAATGTTTATTTTCTTTGCAATTTCTTGAGGCTAACTAATAAAACTCATCCATAAAGCTTATTGGTTTTGATTTTAGGTTACACCAAGAAGACTAATAATTGAGAGATGAATGATCATTTTAGTTTTAGGTTTAGAGCTTCAAACTCAATGACGAGTTTGGGAAAGGAGTGCGAGGGGAAGGATGAAACTTAATTGGTAAGAGAGAGAAGTATAAATATATACAATTTTATCCACGTTGTTAACGGAAATGTTAACAAAGGACCATTTGTGAAAATGAATATAATAATTGGAGACTAATTAGTAATATTTGATATGTAAAACAACGTATAACTGGAGATCTTTTATGGAATTAATCTTATTGTTTTTCTCCTTTCAAAGACTTGTGCAGACAAAAAAATAATTTCTAAAAATCGAAAACGGGCCAAACTTAGTGTTAAGAGCAATGCTAGGGGTACACCAAAGGGTGTACCCCAAATGTACACCACCCCTTCTCCATCACACATTTTTATTTGATTTTTATTTACTTTTTTTTTAAATTTTTTTTTGTCTTTTTTAGTGGACAAGGAGGGGGTGAGGGACATATGGGGTACACCTTTGGTGTACCAGTGGCATTTTTCTAGTGTTAAACTCTTAGATCAAAACTGATATGTAGTCTGACTCTACAGCGTATGAGACCGGCAAATTATATGGTACATCCAGCTGTACTTTCTTTTAGGTACATCCTGGTATTTTTGTAAATTTTACAAATTTTTTATCTAATGTCAAGAACATATATGAGAACTATTATACTCCCTCCGTCCCAGAAAGAATGCCACGTTTACTATTCTGGCCTCTCGATAACTTTTGTTTGTTTACTCGTTTTGGTTGACCATTTGATAAAATAAAATATTCTTGTCGCATCTTGTTTTGTAGAGTTTTTCATATACTTTTAAATGGTATAATTTTTACTTTTTATTACTCTATTAATTTGAAATTAAAGTGATCTTAAAAGAGATGATATTTTGCACGTCGTTCAAAGTGTTGCAAATAAATTGGGACGGAGGGAGTATATGACAATGAGTACCAGCAGATTTGAGAAAGAGTACCAGCACTTATGAGAATTATCACATTTTTATTCAATACAAACATGAATAAACCTGAGTTTTAAATTCTCCATGCTCAGAAAGTATAAATGAGTAAGAACGAATCGAATAGAGGAAGAAGTTGATAATGGTACTGAAATTTTTAATTGTGAAAAAATTGAACAATACTTTATTTCAGATTGAACATTTCCTTATTTGAGAATGAGTATTGTTTTTTTAAAGAATGAACACTACGCTATTTATTATAATTATATTAGATAAATATGTAAAAATGAGTATTTTATTTTAAAATGAGTACTATCTTTACCAGAATAAGTCCTACGTATTTCGAAATGAATGTTTATATTTGTACGATAATGAGTACTACTTTATTTAAGATTGAGTAGTACCGGGATGTACCTATAGCTACATCACTATGTACACTATACCAACTCTATGAGACCAGACTACCCAAGGGTTTGGGTATAAACGTCCTTACGTTTGTGTGCAACAGCCCGAAGGACGTAAACTAGAGAAGGGTGCTGGGAACAGAAGAAGAAGAAAGAAGAAATAGGGTTTCAGAGATTTCGGGGCGTTTTGTCATTGGATCGCGAAGATGATTTACGACGTGAACTCGCCGCTTTTCCGATCCTTCCTTAGCCAAAAGGGAGGCACATCCGACAAGAGGTATTTCTGTTGCTTGCCCTCGGTGATTTGCATCTTCTTCCACCTTTTTTAAGAAATAATTTTTCTGCAAAATTGATATTTTAGGTTATTTTCATGGTCGAATTTCATATTAGTATTTCATGCATCTTCACATTAGTAACTATAGAAGATATAAGATCGCATTTGGGCTTTTCTATCTATCTCTCGTTATGGGATCTGGTTACAATTTTTCTGTCGCAGAACTGTACAACGGGCTTGGTAAAAGATTGATAAAAGATTTCATGATTGCAATGTTTGAAAAGAAACCTATATTTTGAGCCAACATGCTGCTAAATTTGGGGTTTTATGGTCAGATAATGTTCGATCAATCATATTTATTTGGGAATTGAAAGGCTCTGAAGTTTCTATAACCCAACCTAGAACTGGACCTTCAAGGGTCACTCTAAAGAAAACATAACGAGTAATTGAATACATGTCTGTCTTCATTTACCTAATATGTAGTACTTTGTTCTCCAATGCACCGATGACATGTTTCCAATTGCATTACAAAATATGGATAGTATTAGGGCAGTAACTAAATGACTACAAGCTGAGTTGGGCTGTACTAGTTAAGTAGAGCTGAACGTCACCAAGTTTAAAGTTTTTTGTGTTCAGGTTTGTTCATTTCTTGTTCCAGAACAAGCTCGTTTCACTTTATCGAGCTTCTTCACAAACAAGTCACAAACAAGTTAACAAACAACGACAACAACAACCCAGTTGAATCCCACTACAGTAGGGTCTGGGGAGGGTGTGTGTACGCAGACCTTGCCCCTACTCGGAAGTAGGGAGGCTGTTTCCAAGAGATCCCCGGCTCCAACTGCACAAAAAACGAAACAATCTATTGAACATAGACCCATTTTTACATCTATCGAACAACAAAATTCTATTTAGCACCTTAAAATAACAGTGAAATGTTTAAAATGACTCATGACCACTACCATCATTATGTGAGTTTTAACCGAGTTTGCTCATGATTCATGAATAAACTTAACAAACACCAATGCTCAAGAGCTTTTATCAAACGAAATTCTCATTGTTTAATCTCATCGTTTAATACTTCATCCCAAACATAATTTTCATACATGTTTTTACATAACTAAATGAATACGAATGAACACTAAACAAGCTCATACACGTCTTGTTTGCTGAACTTTATGTCCGTCTACAAACCTAGCTAGTAGCTTGACTAGTACACATGTGTGTGATGACTTAGAGCTCTACATATTAACCTTATATATAAACAACATAAAAGAGCTTGTTTAGCAATTAGGATGACTAATGCGATGCATGGTTTTAAGGTGCACTCTCTCATTTCAGCACTAAAATGTTTTTTTCTTCAAAATACAATCGGGTGCATCTCTTTCTACAATGAAAACAACAACCCACTACAACACCAACTCCACTGAGATTTGGGACGCAGTCTCACCTTATAATAAACAGAGAGTCCATTTCCGTTGGACCCTTGATACACTGCTGGATTTACTTCCCAAAACCTCATATAAAGTAATAAGCAAGGGAAGTTACTCTTAAGTACTTTGTCTTTCCGAACTTGTGATCATCCCATCATGTTCCAACTTCCAAGTATAAATTTTGTTACCCTATCAGTTTCATATCAAGCTCTTGAATAGGATGATATAAATCGATTCACGAAATATTTTTACAAAATTGATCAAAGTTCAGTCTCCAATTCAAGATTTGAGTATTTGACAACAATGCTTGTTATATACTTCAGAAGCATATTTTTTGTGTATATTTTTCTTTCGGTTCCCACGAAAGGCAACCGACACAACTTTTTTAGGTGAAAAAATGAGGTGCAGTGCTATCATTGTACAAGAAAAATTTAACCATATAATGAAAGGAAAAAGTTTATTTTGAGACTAAAAAGCCAGTATGAAGCATTTCGAGGGATGAAACGAGTTACATTGTAAATGTTAATACAAGCAACTGATAAAGAACTTATCCATGAATCTGCATATTTTGAAGCATTTGTGCAATACTAACCAGTGCCTTTTTTCAGTATAAAAATCCATTGGAATTAGGATCAGTGAAAAATCTGTAGGCAATCCATTGAGAAATCTATTTTGCAAACTTCCCGACAGATCTATTTTTCCAAAGAATGTCTAGCGGAAAATCCACCAGAAATTCTTTTGAGAAAATTATTGAGATGAAGTTCAGATTCTTAGAAAAACTAGTAACAAACTTTCAATTAGTTCATTGGAGCATTCTTCTGTGTATTAGTAGTTGTTTCTTGCTCTAATGTCCAATTCTACATTCAGGAAAACTGAAGAGCAAAGGCCAAAAGGGCAGAAGCCAAAAGCAAGCGAGAACAAACCAGTTATGAATGAGTAGTTGCTTGGTACTTTGGGTAATGCAATCAATGCAGTATGCTTTTATTTTAACGAGTTAATATTAAAACGGTTAAAAAGAGTTATTATTATAATGGTCTTGTTTTGAAGTATTCTATCCTTTTATTTTCAACACTATCAATACGAGGTTCTTTCTTATTCAAATGTTTATTTTTTGGATGAAAGGAAAATCGTGAATGGTGGGACAATGTTTGCTCTATATTTGTTTGAGTTGAGGTCAGTTGACAGTCACGCTATGTTTGGTTCGTGGAATTCAATAGAAAATGAGAAGAAAGAGGGTTTTCTCGTTTTCTCACCAAAGGAAACTTGTTTTCTCCCCCTCTTAATTTATTTTCTCTCATTTTTTTGGTTTTGCTTATCTTTTATTTTCTTCTCTAACCAAGGAATATTATTTTTCATATCATTTTTTTGTAGAATTTTTAATTTGATGTTTTTTTAATATAAACTTTATTTGAAAATTTTATATCAATATTGAAATACATTGAATGGAAAATAATTTTTGTTAAATATCGTAAATAATAATCTCATGTTCATTTTGGGACGGAAGAATCGAAGTTTTAATTACTCTCAACATACTATAACTACTCATCTCTTTTTGAAGCATTTTTGTGACACGAATTATCTCTTAGAAGAGTCTTATGTAATACGGAGTACAAAGTTCTTTATTTTTTGGGGAATATTTTTATTAAAGAATTATCGGTGGGGTTCTAGTGTCACTGGAGTACGGTGCCACTGGCATTGTTTTTAATAAAATTGTGCTAACTACTTAGACATAATTAAAAGATTTAACACGAAGAAAATAGGAAATAATTAAAACTAAAAATACAGGAAAAAATTTAAACATTGAATCTTCACACTGCCAACTCCATAACACACAATCTTCATTGCCAATTTCTTTAACCAAAATTTATTTAACCAAAAATAAACCAAAAAAATGTTTCCAGTGATTAAAAAAACCAAGAACAACCAGCATGTTATTTCGAAGTTACTGCCAAATAGATCACAATTCAAATCCACTGCCAAACGTAACAACACTTTCAAAATCAATACAAAACAACAATTTAAACCCACTGCCAAACAATAGTGAAATTCACTGATTTAATCAATTACCAGTTCTTCTTTAAACTCACAATTTAAATCCAATGCCATCAATTCATAAAAACACACTGACAACAACAATTTAAACCTAATGCCAATATTCAAAAAACAATCACTAAAGTTTTAGTGGAGAACAAAAACCCAAAAAAAAAATCAATTACGTCCAACATTCACACAAAAAACCCTTAATGGTTTCAAAAAACCAAAAAAAAAATTACGTTTCACAAAAAAAAACACTCCCAACCTTCACAAAAAACCCCACTGCCTCAGAAAAATATCAAATGTAGTGGTTCTTCACGGTTTAGGCAATGATGTTTTTCGATGGCAGTAGTCCAGGCACCCCTATTTGAGTTCATTGGCAGTGGTTCTTCACTATGTTTTTTTCCAAACAATTACACAATTCATACCAAAAGCCCAATCTAATGCAAAAGTTACAAATTCATTGCCAAATTAAATAAAACTATTGCCGATAAAGTTACTATTATGCCAAAGTAACGAATTCACTGCCAAAACAAAGCATACTTGTATCTTCTCCAATATTTTGCTAAGAGGAATCTCGTCCAGCGCATCATCGCTTGCCATTGAAACCCTAGCACTGCGTCTCCTTCCTGATGTTGCTTCTGCGTTCAAGGCCATATCTCGAATGTTTTTTTTCCGGTAATATGGCGTGAAGATCGAATCTTCCGTACCCAAGAATCCTGGACGGCCGCCAATTACTTTTTTTTACCAAATTGAGTATAATTCAATTTTGGGTGTTTAATTAAGGTCAAAATCGGGAATTCATCTCAAAAACCTATAACACTGCTATTTTGAGTATTATAAGACTATATTAGTTCTATATTGGTATTTCTCCCCATTTAGAACCTGTTCCTTAAATCTAAAGCTCTTAACTCTCCATTTTTTAGCTTCTTTCAATTTTTTTCCAATTTATTTCAATTTTTTTCTAATTATTCTCATTTTCTTCAAACTTTTTCTACTCCCAAATAATTACTCTAAAAACGATATATTTTATTTGAATGATCATTTAATTGAGTAATTTTTTAACATTATTTTCTTCATCATTTTTCAATCCATTCCAATTTTTTCCAACTTCATTTTGTTTCTTTCAACTCTTCCCAATTTTTTCCAACATTCAACTTTAGAATTTTAACTGAAAAAACAAGGTCTTAGGGAATGAAGATGTAAGAAATCATATTTTAATATAAGATTAAGGTTTTTATCCTTTCGATAATTTTCTTTACTCTTTGTAAAAATAATCCAAACATAAGAATTTCAATGTACATTTGTTTTTAACTTTTTTCTTTATCCATCAACATCCCTTATGTTGCACGTTGGTGAGATTAATTAATGAAGATTTATATCCCAAAAGAGACAAGGGTGCGCTGTTAAAGGAGGAAAAAAAGTTGTAAAGCCCAAAAAAATGATTGCACTCCGCGTTTTTTCTTTCCTTGGTACACTTTTTTTCAAAAAGATGAGCACAAACTACTCCATAACAATAATCTTTCATTTCGCATTAGGATTAGGATGTTTAACTGAAATTATTTTAAAATTATTTTATATGAAAAATGGTGGAAATTAAAAAATTAAAAATTACATATTTAAAAACTATATTAAAAGATCTACAAAATTAGAGATGTCATGACTATATTATTTTTTCAAATGGACATCGAAATTTGACCAACAAAGTAAATAAAGTTTGACTTTGTGAATACTGAACAAGAAGATTATTTTTGGATGGAGGAAGTAGTTAGTAAAGAGTGAGTTCTGCATCTGGTTTTTGCAGAAACTCTATGCTTAGGATTGTTGATTCCGACTTCTAAGTACGGTTATTAGGAATCATGTTCGAAATTTACTCTCTTTACACCCCCTAACCTAGCCATGCCTCCTCGAAGGTTCCCTAAAAAACGGCCAGAATGTCACTTAAGAGGAGCAATTTAGTTTGTAAAAAAAACGAGATCTGCATCTGATATTTGCAGAAACCTTATGCTAAGAATAGTTGCTTCTTAGTACACAACACCAAGACCCGTATTCGAAATTTAATCCCTTTACACCCCTAACCTAGTCACCTGAGCCATGCTTCTTCCCTGAAGACCCCCTCAAAACCGATAAGAATGTCACTTGAAAAGAGGTAAACTAAACTTTAATTACAAACTATTCTATAGTTAGTAAAAAGTGACGTCTGAATCTAAGATTTACAGAAATTTTACGTTTAGGATAATTGTTTTATAGCACAGTTATGAAAAATCGTGACCAGTTGAATAGTTTGTAGCCAAAAAACTAGCACATTGTATTACCCCTTGATTCACTCCGCGTTATCCGCTGTCAAACAAATTCCCACTATTCTCTCCTTCCTTTTCCGCCACTTCTTCACCCCTTTCCAATTAGTTTAACATCTATTTCACTCATAAAAAACATTTACAATGTCACCCTCTCCCCCCTTAATGTTTTCATTTCTCCCGACCCAATTGTTTTGTTTTTTAAAAAAATGAAATTGCGTGATTGTAAATATTACTCCGTCAAGGAGAAAAATAATTAGACCTGACAAAAAATGACCTGACCTGTTTTTGACCCGAAATCCGACCTGAAAACACTGGCTTTTAAACAAAGGTTTTGTTGACCGAACCCGAAGTTGACCGAACCCGAAATGACCCGCTAAAAATGGGTCAAACCCGACCGAACCCGAACCCGACCTGACCGACCCGCTAAAGTAAGAGTTTTTCAAAATTATACACTTCACTACTCGTTTTTAATGTATAAATTTATATTTTCTGACAAAATTTTAATGATATTGCATAATTATCTTACTTTTTTTCTAAAACTTAAGCATTTTTTAAATTCCTTATATTGATTTGTATATCTAAAAATATTTTTAGGATTTAAAATAGAATAATCTAATAGATTTAATACATATTTTTTGATATTTTAAATTTATTTAATAGAAAAGGTAAGTGTTAATGTGAATTTTAAAATTTTAAAAACCAAAGTCATAACCCGTTGGGTTGACCCGAACCCGATGACACTGGGTCATGAACATACTATTCTCAACCCGAACCCGAATTGACCCGAACCCGAAATAACCCGAACTCAAAGTGACCGAACCCGAACCCAACCTGACCGACCGTTTTGCCAGCTCTAAAAATAATATAAATCACACAAAAAAAATATATAAAAAAAATGAAGCTTTAGCTTGATGTGAACTAAAAGTAAAATGCAAAGTATTTTCTTGAAAGAGAAACTACTACTCCCGTACCTAAAAGACATTTTTCATGTGAAAATGACACCGGCTTTAAAAATAGGTTGAAAAATGAATGAATTGAAAATGTAATTTATGTGCAAATGCCTACTTGAAAAAAAAACATAAAGTGCAAATAGCTTACAATTTCTTCTGCATTTGGATATAATTGTCATTTTGTATAAAATCTCATCTTTAAGAAATGAGTTTTTCCTTTGAGGAAAAAAGAAACATTTAAAATGACTAATTAGTCCTTCAAATAAGTTTGTCGCACATCTTTGTCAATAACACTCATACCTTTTCTTTAAAATATTTTAGATTATTCGTCATAACTTTTTTTATTGAATTTATAAAGAAAAAAACTAGTTCTGAACACAAAAAACAAGAAAATGAACTAAATCAAGTAAATAGAGTAAAAAATAATGGTAAAAGGTTATTTTGGGATGTCCAAACATATGGTAAGTGTGATGATAAATTTAGGAAGGAGGTAGTATAAAACATGTCACAATTGTACCACTTCTCATTATCTCTAACCCTCTCTACTTCTCCTACTTCATTTTCATCTCCCCTTACCTTCTTAGAATTGTTGTACTAATCCCTCTCCTTTCTCTTCTTTCTTATCATGGCGTGGTGGAGGAAACTTATAAGCCTGAGGTCAAAGATCTATGGCGAAGGGTCTTTAGACAGTTTGCAGGCTCATAAGATCTTCCCAATTGGTGGTGGTGTACAAGAAAACCAAGTCCAGCTCTTGGCAGAAAAGAATGCTTCTTCTTCTCCTCCTCCTTCAGTGGAGGATAACAAAACAGGAACTGCATTTCCTAAAAAGGAAAAGGATTGGAAGACGACATTGGCGAGCAGGCTGCTGGAGGAGAGCCCCCGCAGTTCGGTTTACAGTGGGGAGGGGATGGATCTACTGTGGGAGAGGTACGAGATAAACGACTCGATAAAGATGAACAGTTCGAGACGCGAAGAAGAAGGAGAAGAACAGACGAAGAAGAAGAGCAAGAAAACGATGAAAAACGAGAGATGTCAAAAGGGGAGCCGTGATGATGATAATGAGGAGGAGGAAGAGGTGAAGATTGGCCAGCTTTGTTGCTTGCAGGCACTCAAGAAGTTGTCAACTGGGAAGGGGAGCAGCTTCGGGATGATGGGAAGTTCTAACCTTGTGAAGATTTCAAAAGCCTTGAAAGGGTTCGGATGGGTTCGCCGGGTGAGCAAGATGGTGGTGCACGTCGAAGACAGATTCTGACAGCTTAGCTTTGCTCCATAGTGAACAAACATTAGTTTGTTTGTATAGTACAATTTTTGCTGCCTTCTTTTTTTTTGCTCATGAGAGAGTATCTTGTTTTTTTTAAATGCCAACTCCGGATTATCCTTCTCAGTTTCCTTCCCTCCCTTGTTTCACCACCATCTTTCTCTGGTTTGGTTTCACCAGCCGCAGGGAAAAAAAATCCTGCCAAAGAGTACACACCATCAGTACAGTATCAACGTGCACGAATAACAACACAAGAACAATGCAAATAAGATGATTTTGGGAGAAGTGAAAAAAAAAGATTAAGATGTGTAACCTTCCAAAATAGAGAGCACAAGTTACAAATGATAAATTTAGCTAAGCTAAAAAAACTAATCTATAAATATGATTAGCACTCTATAATATGGTCTTCAAGATGACTGCTGCTTCTGCATTACTTCAAAAAATGAAAGTTTGAAGAATCTTTATATTTCCAAATTGCAAACATTAATCTCAGCATTATCATATCAGTTACTAACACCCATCTTTATTGCTGCACTAAATTTTTACCAAAACTTGATTGATATACATCTTCAGCCCCAACAGCTCACTTTGAAGGTGTGGGTGCTTTTGCTTAAGTAATTTGGTGCCATGCCCTGTATGAAGGCACTAAATAATGGGCTTGACTCTACCTCTTAGAGTTCTCAAACAAGTCACTTAGTTCTTGGCTCTTGATGGCTTTATGTATCAGAGGGACTCATATTTACGACTTCTTGAATTTGAGAGGTAAGACCATCAATACCATAAGCATCACTCACAAAAACTGGGAGAGTTCTTTAAAAAAAATCAAATGTGATTCATGAAAATAGAGAGCCTATCATTGAGATGGTTTACCAAGTTACTCTCTTACATAACACAAAATATATGAAGGATTGTTGTCCCTAAGCTACAGCAAGAACCAAACCACCCTTGGCTAAGACTGCTAAGTTAAAAAAACAAATCTCAACTACACAATGTAAACTTACATAGCAACAGTTAATTTATTAGGATTTCATTGTAACATAACATCAGGTATTTTTTTCAGTCATTTCAGCCAAGGAAATGATTAAATAGAGTAAGAGCCTATTCTTTTGGGCTTAACTTACAGTTTCTTCTAGATTTTTCTAGTTCCTTCCAGTTGATCCATGTAACCGACTTCACCTAGTGGGATAAGGCTTTGGTTGTTGTTGTATTAAAACTAAAATTGTGCATCCCCTCTCCAAAACTACCAACCAAACAAGCCTTAACATTGTGTTTGGTTCTAGGAATGACGAAAGAAAAAAAAACACTAAGGAAAAGAAAGTCAAAGAAGCCAAAAATCTTAATCTTGTTCAGTTAGTAGGAAAATTGGTGAGAAAATTATTTTTCACTTACTTTTTTGTTTGGTTGTTGTAAGTAAACAAAAGAAGACATTTTTTTCAAAGAGGTGGAAGGGAAAGGGTGGAGCGTGGGGGCAATGCAGGAAGGGGCAGGGGCTGCGTGTGGGGACAAAGGAGGGGGAGTTTGCTATTTTCTCTCTTTTCGTCACAAAAAAGGAAGGAAAATCTCATTTTTCCGTTTACTTTAGATTTTACTTACCTTTTCTTTTTCTTTTCTAACCAAACATAAAAATTGATTTTCCTTACTATTTTCCTTTCTTTTCCCTTCTGAATTCATTGAACCAAACAAGCCCTAAAGGAAACAACAAGCTTTGTTATAAATTAGTACAAGGACGAAGTTAACTAACATGCAAGTGACTGATATCGACTAGCCTGAAGACGTTACTTGCTTCAGGAAAGGTGTTTCAATCCGTAGTTCCGGAAACACAGCATATCTTATGTAACTGCTCCATTACAAAGCATAAGAAAAACAAAGATCAGTGAATCAGTCCCACCTGAAAGGGCATTGACCAACCATTTCAGCTTAGTACTGGATGTTAAAATGCTCTCAACACGCGATCTCTCATTGTTTGGTACATGTTTTCCTAATAAGGCCACAACATTCCATTCACATTACTATTAAGTATGGAGTATTTACTAAAAAAGTCCACAATCTGTGCTATCAATTTGGAAGATAAAGAAAGCAAAAAACCATTATCTAGGAATGTTTCATAAGTGGGAAACAGAAATTGTATTCCGATTAACATATACACTTAAAAGATAAGGTATGAAAGTACACAAACTACACCAACCATATACTCAAATACGAAGAATAAAGTTCATTATGCTCCCTGACAATCTCTACCGACTTGATGATATAAAAATGACTCGGTTTTAAAAGGGACGGCACAAAAAAATAAAATACGGAGTACATATTAACTACCACTTTACTTGAACATAAGCGGCAAGTGTCTGTTTGGATTGTAGCCAACGAGGAGTGAGTGGGTTAGCAAGCTGTGCAGAATGGATTCGAAATGCTACCGACTGGTTATGTGGCTTTATGATGAGCAGATTTCATTCTGATAATGTGGTCTACACACAGTGCAAAGCCATACTTCTAAGGCCTGAATGGGCAGTGAATAAAGGATACCGCAGTTAATCGTCCAAACTGATTCTAGAGATGCTATTAATTGGATATATTGTGATGAGGAACCCTTGGGGCCCTTGAAACAAGTTGTTTTGGGGTGCAAAGGATGGCTATGCAAGGAATGGGAAATCGTTATCAAACACTTCTACAGAGAGCAAAATTATGCAGCAGATACTATTGCTAGAATGACTAATCATGATACGGGTGGTACTTGGAGAGAATTAACTCCCCCCCCCAATTGAAATCCGAGAAATTTTTAAGGATGATAAAGCGGGGGTTCCCAGCATTCATACAATCAATTGTACTCATTAAGTCACTCTTTGGGGTTGCTCCCCTCCTTTTAGATAAAAAAAAAAGAAGTTATAGAAACAGTTGGCAGTTGCCTACCTTTACTGCTCAGAAATTTATGCACTCATCCCAATTAGTATAAAGTTTTCTCTTCATTTTCTTAGCTGCAATCTGCAGCAAAAACAAAAACAATCGGAGTAATAATTACTTGAATTCAGATGTAAAATTAGTTCTGATAAAGTTAGATTCCAGTCTAAATCAAATAACACTCAATGAGGATAGCCATAAAAGAAAAAAAAACGCAAACACGGGCGGTATTAGGAATCTGCAACTCTAACGAAGTAAACTAAATGCAATGTTTTCCCATTTTAAAATGAAGGTGACTCTAAAGAAATGTGCAGAAAAAAACACAAGGAAGAAGACAAATTGAAAAAAATGGAAAGGTTCCATGGAATCTCACGCATAAATGGATCACTCCATTTTTGCAAAACGTCCCTTTATCACCAGATGTCATCACCAATGGACACACATTGAAAGTTTAAACAATACAATGCTTGCACAATTGAATCAATATATAAGTATTGTTTGATCAAATGAACAAGTACTTACAATCTCACTTGATCTCATGCTAATGGCTTTATATACAATACCACATATTCCATCCCCAAGTTCCACAAGATGGATGAGAATGAGAGGTCAGTACTCAGCTTTGGCAAAGTCTCCAAGAAAGCTTGTTAACCAAAACATATTTCTTTTAAACATTTCAAAAGTCTTTCACCTTCATCAAACTAATCAAAGTAGCTGCACAACGAGAGACAAATACAATGCAACTCAAATATAAAACATTTTGCAAAACAAAGCGCATGAAAACTATTAGTCAAGGGTTTGAGCTCACCAAATCATATGTAGCATAGCAGAGAGGCATAAATGATCTAGACTCTAGAGAGAGGAAGCTAAAAATTGTGATCAGTGATGCAAGAACCTCGAAGAAACAAACTAAATGATTGGCCTCTCTAAGGGATGCTTCTCGTGAATCAAATTTAAAAGATCAAAGCACTTGATCGGTTCATCCCCTTTAATCAGAAATTCAATGTGTGAAGAGATCGCAGTTTCATCATCAATTTTAGAATCTTTCAAAAGGTTAGAAAGCAGCCACATAGCTTCTTTAACTCTCCCGTGATTTCTAAGACTGAAAACTAGAGGACTACATGATGTAAAGGACGGAATACAACTATCTGTAATCATCAGCTTTACCAAATGCAGGCAATAGTCATAACAGTGATATCTGCAGAAGTACTCTATGATACATGAACTTAGGGCTTTGTCAAGAGGATAACCACTATTTACCATCTTCTGTATAAGATCCTTTGCTTCAGCAACTCTTCCAACTTTACAGAGCCCTAAAATTAAAAATTTGTACACACCCAATGTACAGTCCCCGCATTGCTTGAACATATTCTGAAGATGGGCAGCATGGCAGACATCCAACTCTCTAAAAACAGAGTCTGCAGAAAAATACAGATCATCTTTTCCCATAATTCGTGAACCAGAAACCAACCCAGTAGAAGGCTTTTCTGACTGTTCTCCACTGGTGTTTGAGAAAACAATTTGTGCAAGTAATGCAAGATATATTTGAGCATTAGGCTCACAACCATTTTGGATCATGGTGCTTATAATAGCAAGGGCACGCTCTAAACTGCCACCTTTCACATGTGACTTAATCAAGATGCCGTATGTAATATCATTTGGCATTACACCATATTCAGGCATTTTGCACAAGAGGTCCTCTGCCTCTTTGATCCTGCCACTCTGACAGAGACCAGACATCACTGCAGTGTAAGTGCACACATTTGGTTGGCATCCGTCTTGTTTCATAACATCTATGACTTTCAATGAAGAACTCATATCCCCTGTGTGGACCAGCCCATTCACTAGTATTGTATAGGTCACTACAGAGGGAACTAAACCATGCTTCAACATTTTTGCAAAAACAGAATATCCTTCAGCCAATCTAAATTGTTTTATAAGAGTGTCAATAAATGAGTTGAAGGCATGTGGACTTGTAAACAGCCTATCGTTTATCATTCTGTCAAAAATAATGAAGCTATCTTGAATTTTATCAGCACGACAATAACCATTGATAAGGGCAGTTAATGTTACTTCATCAGGGGCTATTCCTTTCTTAAGCATCAATCCAAAGAAAATAGTTGCTTGCTTTAGTTTTCCATCTTTGCATAGCTCATCGATCAACATTGTATAAGTGAAGCCATCAAGTTCAATTCCTGTTAGCTTCATTGATTGTAGAACCGTGAGAGCTGCACAAAGGTGGCTTGCCTTGCAGAAACCATTAATCAGGGTATTGTAGGTTACCTCATTAGGCTTCAGTCCATTACCAATGATCTTCTCCAATAGTTCCATTGCCTTAAAAGGTTGATTTACTATACATAGTCCACCTATTAGCTCATTGTATGTACGGATATTTGGTTTGCATTTCCCTCTTTCCATTACACCAAGTAGCTCAAATGCAGACACCACCTTTCCCTCTTTACAATAACCATCAATTAACGTGTTGAATGTTACTACATTCGGAAACAACTTGTTCTTTATCATCTTCCTAAATAACTCATTGGCCTCCTCAAATTTTCCCTCTCCACACAATCTATCTATCAGCACTGTGTATGTGTGAACATTTGGCATACAGCCCTTCTTCAGCATCTCATCAAGCAAAAGGAAAGCCTTATTAATCAATCCCCTGTCGCATACAGCTTTAATGAGTACAGTATATGTGTGTGTGCTAGGTTTACAACCTTTCTTGCTCATCTGCTCTTTTAGTTGAAAGGCATCGTCTGTCCTGCCAACTTTACAGAGACCATGAACCAATATTGAATATGTAACACTGTTAGCCTTACAACCATCCAATCGGGACATTGTGTCAAACACTTTATAGGCGCCAACAATATCACAAACCCTACAATAACCCAAGACCAACGAGGTACACACACGAACATCTAGCCTAAATCCGAGTTTCAAAACCCTGGAACAGAACATTTCAGCAGATCTCACATACCCAATTTTACATAGAGCATTTACTAAAGAAGTATAATCAATCAGAGATAGAACAAAGCCATTTCCCATCATTTCCTCATACAACTGAAGAGCTGATAAGCACATGCTTAGCTTAGCCAACCGCATCAAAAGCACACTATAACAGGGATAGTTGAGCTTAAATCCCGCATTTCTCATGCCCTCGAGCGCGCGGATTAACTTCAAGGTATCAGATTCGGACACACAGTTTTCATTAATCAACAAAACCAGGACTTTATGTACAAGTTGAATCGATTTACTAGCAAGCAACAAATTCAAAACCTCAATCTTGCCGTCGAAATCATAGCAATACGTAGAGTGCAAGCAAACCCACCTGAAGAACCGAAGGCTGAGCTGAATATCATTGCTCTGAAGCGCCAGGACTTGGGAAGCAAGACCTGGGTTCATGTGAGAAACCAGTGATTTCAAGAAGTCGTCTTCCTCCCATTTTGGCTTCTTCATCAAGGCGCATACTTGATGCAAGATTTCAGGTGGGGATGCGAGGGGACATGAGGGAAGAACTGAGAAGGGCCGCACCCGTGTTTGGAGGCGAAAGCAATAGAGTTTCTTGCTGAAATTAAACATGCATGGATAGCTGGTTTGGGCTGCCAGAGATGGAGCGATAAAGGGCGAGAAAGCCTCGCTCGGCTAGGGAAAGGGCTAGGGTGAGCAAATACAGAACCTCCTGTAACGAAATTTCCTGAAAATTGGGGAATATCGAATGGAAAAATACCTAATCGAAAAAGTACCGAGAAAGAATCGAACTGTACCGAACCGAATGGTCAGTACGGTATTCGGGAACGATACGAGGTGACGTCTCATACCAAAAATCCTGTACCGAACATATATACTAAAATATTATAAAAATAATACCCCGGAGTAATATTTTTATATATTCCTTCACTAAATTATAATTTTAAAAAAAAAAAAATTGGTTCAAGTTTTATTATGTGTAAATTATACTTTTATTTGAGTTTTAATTATTATGTATAAGCATAAAAGTATTCACAAAGATTCAAAATACTCCTTTGTTGTCATTCATTTTTTAGTTTGTGAAATATAAACTAAGTTTTTGATACGCATCTCTTGCATTTAAATATTCATTTTTTTTAATTTTTCATGTTTTTTATTTAAATTCATTTTTAATTTTCAAAAATAAAAGGGTATTGTTAAATTTTAACGTGTAAAGTATGTATGTATCTTCATCCCAATTTGTACCGAAACCGACACCGAACATCCCAAACCATACCGAACCGATATTTCGGGATCGGGATCGGTACGGAGTAAAAATCTCATACCAAACCGAAATATTTGGTACGGTATCGGTACGAGCTAAATACCGTACCATGCTCACCCCTAGAAAGGGCAATGCAAAATTTGGGTAGCCCGGGTGGCATGTGATATGTAACGCCCTGAAACATATCCTAGAATTATTATTAAATAATTATTCGATTAAACAATTTTTTTTGATTATTATTGGACTTTGGGCCGATATGAAATATTTTTTAATATCCAATATCAAAATCTGGATAAGTCTAATCGAGATAAATCCAATATGTGGACTATTTGTGTGGTCTTGATTGGGAACCTGAGTACAGACCCAAATCAAGAATAAATAAATTAATTAATTATGATGTGAACTTTGTAATGATTTATTGAAATAAATCATGAGAATAATTGATATGAATTAAATGAGAGAACCTTTTATGAGAAAGGTCAATTAAACCAATTTTGACTCTGTCAAAGTCAACCACCCAAAAATATGATGTCGGAAAAAGTATTACAAATAAATATAAAAATTATATCGTTGGATAGAGTTTAAATGTACGATCACAACGGTGCAAACGGATTTCAATTCGGAGAAAGTTAGACCAAAAAGTGTTCCCCGACTGGGACCAAATTAGTCCCAATCAGGGACTTGCGTTTGGAATCGTGGATATTGCAGCCCACTCCACTAGCCGCTCTAACAGGGAAGGTGACGCAGTGAATTTCATCTTCTTCCTCTTCCTTCTCCTATAAAAGACTACCACAACTCCCTCCATTCTTCACCATTTCTTACAAAGTTTCATTTTATTCTGTTGCTGGGAGTGAGGAGAACGTGGTGGTGCTGTCGTATTGGTGTGAGGTCGCCGGAGTTGAGAGTAATCATCGCCGGAAGTTTCACCGGAAAATTCTCAAAACCTTCGATAAGCTTCGAGGTAAGCCCGTAGATATATCTAATGACTAGAATGTTCATATAGGTCGTTTCTACGTTCATAAATGGTCATTTGGTTGAGTTTTGTGTTTGACATGTTTGAAGAACCAAGAATCATAAACCTTGAATTTGATGTTAAAAATATGTTTTAATAATTCTAATATGATCTATGAACCTTGGAGAACACGTCTATATAGTTTAATTGAAGTTCGGTGACTAAAAATGGTTTTCCCGAAAAATGGACCGAGGTTGAAGACGAATGAACAGTGGCTGAAAATCCACAGAGTGGATCGATCCCCTTCATTGGATCGATCCTCTGGGAGTTTTTCTTCTAGTTGGATCGATCCAGAGGGCTGGATCGATCTTCCGAAACTCTGGTCCAAAAATTTGTCTGAAATTGCTATTTTTGAGCTCTAAAATCCTATTTTTGATACCAATTGATTATGATTATTATAAAAATGATTTTTCACAACAAAAATGATGTTTTTAACAAATTAAAACATTATGTGAAGCATGACGGTAAGTCCGGGTGTTAACACTCGAGACTAGGCCGCTAATTGTTATTAAATGTTATGTTGAATGATCATTATGATGAACTATTATTGTGGCCAATTATGAATGATTAACCTACTGATTGGTATGATTATAGATTAAATCATGATTAAAAATGGATATGATGATGATTATGAAAATGATGTATATTGTTAAGGATATCTAGAAGAACTCTAAGATATACCCACTTGTATAATGATGATGAATATTAAGGATATTTAGAAGAACTCTAAGATATACCTCCTTGACCAATTCATATTTCGGGGTTAAAACGTACGTACGGGATCCAGACCGGATATCACCCACCCGACAGTTCACTGTTCGGTTGGTACGTAATCCACATGACTCATAGGGTGGATTATCGATTCTTGTGTTCTGCATTAAACTATTTATAGTTTAAGGGCCTGGTTAGAAATGTTGCCTTAGACTAGGAATAGCTAAGAGCTTGTTATAAAATGATTTGGCCTTAGATTAAGAATAATTTAAGAGCATGGTTGAGATATTGAATATCAAATGACTTGGAATGAAATATTGAGAATATCATGAATGTTTGAATCATATATTGTGTGCATGATATCAAATGGTTGATTATGAATTGAGATTCAATTTATTTGGATGTTCGACGTTTTAGATATGCTTACTCAGCTTCACCGCTGAGCGTGTAGTGTGTTTTATTTGCTACACGCAGGTAGATAGAATGAATGATTGGCTGATTCCTGGCAGCAGAAGGGGGCGAGACAGTCGTGGTGGATCATTAAACAAAATAAATAATTATGTTGTTATGAGACATGTTTAAAAGTCGCTTCCGCATTATCATTATTATTATTATTAAACACTCCGTATTATCTACAATTATGTATGGAATATTATTTATAAATAAAAATGTTTGAAATGTTTTAAATTATCACGATTACCAAATCAATACTTTAGTCCAAAAGGGGCTGCAGACCTGGACGGATTAAGGTGTTAAATGATAGATTTGAATTTCAAATCCGAATTTGACTCAAATTCCGTGTTTGAAAATTTTAAAAATTTTAGATTTGGTTTAAGTCAAATTCTTTTTATTCATAACAAAAGTTAATTTGAAATTCATGCACCTCCCTTGTCATTTAAAATTCAAGATTTCAAATTTTGAAATAGAAATGTATTAATTGAAATGAAATGCTAATTTCCAAACACTACCTAAATGAATAATTCTAAATCCAATCCCAAATAACCTAGAAATTGAATACTTGATCTTTTGTTAGATACTTGGGATGACCTGAACTAAATTGGAACCGAATGGGCGAGTCCGAATAAGACCTGAAAAACTTAGAGCCGAATTAAATAAAACTTGAATAAAATATATTTAGACCAAATACAATCTGAATCGAATCATAAATGAATTGAATGATATATCATGCTGAGATTGATTAGTTAAATTGCAAAAAGGAAAATGAAGAAAGGATAAATGCATGTATTATGCATGTGAAGTGATGGTTGGAATTGGACCAATGCATGTGAAGTGGAGGTTGTCTTCTTCTTTTGTTTTTGGTGGTGTAAGAAACTAAGGGGTTGGGATGTTTCTTTCTTTGTTGCTCTTTATCTCTTATAAGAGGAATGTTCTCCTTAGGTTTAGGGTGGGTTTTTCACACACGGCTAAGAGAGAAAGAGTGTGAAGAGAGAGGTGCTACACAAGATATCACCAAGATTGTGTGGGTGAGTGTAGAGAGTAACTATTATTTAGTTACTCGAAAAATACATCCGAGTGTAGGGTGTAAAAAGTCTATTTAAAGATGTCTGGTATTTAGCGCTTGTAAACAAAGAGTTTTTTGTGCATTGTTCTGAAATAGTGAAGATATGGAGTATAATTTTTCTCTCATATTTTCTTCTTGTATAGTGTGTTTATTTATTTTTCACGCTCTTGATATCTTAAGAGTCTTACGCGCTTAAAATCCCAATAATTGGTGTCGGAGCCAAGTTACATTTGGGGCGGAGGGATTTCTAAGCGGTAAGAGAAGAAAATCGAAGAACTTGAAAATGGTATCTGTAAAATTTTTGAATGTTTCTGTCAAAGGTTTTGGTGGACGTGGTGATTTTACTCTGTGGCAACAACGAGTAATAAGTGTTCTTACTCGGGAAGGGACAATCAAAGCTGTGAAGGTGACGGTTCGAGGCCAGAAAAATGACGGATGTTGATTGGGCAAAACACTGAAAGAATGACAAACTAGAAAAATTATCGGAAGAAGAGTGGGAAGATTTGAAGAATATGGCAACAAGTACAATATGCCTATGCCTTACAAACAATCCTCTTTGGGAGGTTCTGGACCCGGTGGATATTTGGGACAAGCTGGAGAGTCGGTACAAGTCGAAATCGTTGACAAGTAGACTATACTTGAAGAAGCAATTGTTTGGTCTCCAAATGGCGGAGGAAGCTAACTTTAATGGACACTCGGATAAATTCAACAAGACTACAACAGAGTTGGAATCCATTGATGTGATGATTGAAGAGGAGGACAATGCGCTACTTTTGTTGGCTTCATTGCCTTCGTCTTTTCACAACATCGTGACCATGCTCTTGTTTGGAAAAGAGACCTCAAAATTTGATGAATTAGTTGTTGCGTTATTAATGAACGAGACTCGGCAGTGTGGCAATGGGGTACCAAATGACGGTCAAGCTTTGGTAGCAAAAGGAGCTGGTTCGGAACGAGGACGACCTAAAGAGAGGCGGCGTGTCCCAACGCTCCAAATCGAGTAGTAAAAGCTTTTGGTGTTACTAATGAGATGAAGAGGGTCATTTTAAAAGGGATTGTCCAAAGAGGAGGAAGGAAATTAAGGAAGTGAAAATACCCTTGACTACGGTTACGGAAAGTTCGAACCAGCCAAGTGCAGAAGACTTGTTTTTGGCAACCGCAAAGAGTCTGTAACACCCTAATCCGTCCAGGTCTGCAGCCCCATTCGGACTAAAGTATTTAACTTGGTAATCGTAAAATTTAAAACTTTTCAAACACACTTTATTAATCCCAATAATATTTTTCATAACATATATACAGTATGGAGTATTTAACAATATTGCGGAAGCGAATTTAATATTGACATATCATAAATTATTTCAAAACTTGTCACATCCATCGTGACAATCTCGCCACATCCGCCGCCAGGATCACATTAATCTTTCTGTTTACCTGCGTGTAGCAAATAAAACACACTACACGCTCAGCGGTGAAGCTGAGTAAGCATATCTAAAACGTCGAACATCCACATAAATTGAATCTCAATTCATAATCAACCATTTGATATCATGCACACAATATATGGTTCAAACATTCAAAATATTTTCAATATTTTATTCCATGTCATTTGATATTCAATATATATCAATAATGCTCTTAAACTATTCTTAATCTAAGGCCACATCATTTTATATCCAGCTCTTAGCTATTCCTAGTCTAAGGCAGTAATTCTAACCAGGCCCTTAAACTATAAATAGTTTAATGCAGAACACAAGAATCGATAATCCACCATATGAGTCATGTGGATTACGTACCAACCGAACAATGATTTGTCGGGTGGGTGATATCCGGTCTAGATCCCGTACGTACGTTTTAACCCGAAATATGAATTGGTCAAGTAGGTATATCTTAGAGTTCTTCTAGATATCCTTAATAATCATCATCAATATACAAGTGGGTATATCTTAGAGTTGTTCTAGATATCCTTAACAATACGATTCATTAATTCATTATTTTCACTTTAACAATTCATGATCATCATTCAAAACGTTCATCATCATTAATTCATTATAATCAATAATCAAACAATCGTCATAATGCATAATAACAAATAGCGGCCTAGTCTTGAGTGTTAACACCCGAACTTACCGTCATGCATCACATAATGTTTATATGTCACAAACATCATTTTTATTGTACAAAATAATATTTATATTGTGCATAATTAATTGGTATTAAAAATAAGATTTTAGAGCATATTTTTAGGAACATTTTCATCTGGAATTGAGGAAAATAATTTAAAATAATCAATTAATTTATAAAAATTGATTTATATAATTTTATATAATCCATTAATTCATAATAATTGATTTTTACAATTTAAATAATCAATTAATTCATAATAATCGATTTTTACAATTTAAATAATCAATTAATTCATAATAATCGATTTTTATAATATAAATAATCGATTAAATGGTACTGACTTCGAACCACCGATCTGAATAAAATTCTAATCGATTTTTAGTAAGTAAATAATCGATTTTCGACCACTGTTCATCGTCTTCTTTCTCGAGTCAGTTTTAGCATTTTCATTTTTTAATCACCAAACATCAATTTAATTATATAAAAATGTTCTCCAATGTTCACAGATCATTTTAGAGTCATTAATTCGTAATTTTAACAACAATGTAATGGTTTATGATTCTTGGCTTTTCAAACATGTCAAACACAAAACTCAACCAAATGACCATTTATGAACGTAAAAACAACCTATATGAACATTCTAATCTTTAGATATATCTACGGGCTTACCTTGAAGCGTAAGGGAGGTTTTGAAGATTTTCCGGCGAACCTTCCGGCGACTTTATCTCAATGCTCCGGCGACCTCACACAAAGATGACAACACCACTGCACTCTACTCTCAGCAAGGAACAATATAGAAGGAAGAATGAGTTGTTTTGGTGATGAAATGAGGGAGTTGGGTTGTCCTTAAATAGACAAGTGAGGAAGGAAGAAGACATGGGTTGCATCTTCCGTGATTGAGCGACGATTTGGAATCGGCGTAATTGAACAGGGCGCCATTTGGTGTGTAGTCCCTGATTGGGACTAATTTTGGTCCCAGTTGGGGTACACTTTTTGTTCCAACTTTCTCCAAATTGAAATCCGATTGAACCGTTGGGGTCAGACAGTCAAACTCTACATAATGATATGATTTGCATTATTTATTGAAAAACTTTAGAATTTACTTATTTTTGGGTCCTTCTCAGTAATTTATTAATTATAAATTAATTAACTCTGATAGGCCTATTTTTGGGGCGTTACATTTCTCTCCCCCTTAAAATAATTTCGTCCTCGAAATTACCTGAGTCATTGGTTGAAGAGATTCGGATATTGCATCCTCATTGACTCTTCGGTTTCCCATGTTGCCTCTTCAGTCGAGTGATTTCTCCATAGCACTTTGACTAAGGGTACAGATTTGTTTCTCAATTGTTTGACCTCTCGTGCTAAAATTTGTATAGGTTCCTCCTCATAAGTCAATTGTTCGTCAAGAGTTACAATTCCCTCGGTCAAGATATGCGATGGATCGGAACGGTATCTTTTCAACATCGATACATGGAATACGTCATGGATCTTGTTCAGTTCTGGTGGAAGTTCTAACCGATATGCTACTGGACCCACACGTTCAGTGATTCGATAGGGTCCAATATATCTCGGACTTAGTTTTCCCTTCCTACCGAACTGTAACACTTTCTTCCACGGTGAGACTTTCAGAAACACCTTGTCATCAACATTGTATTCGATCTCACGACGTTTCAAGTCAGCATATGATTTTTGACGATCAGAAGCCACTTGCAGTCTTTCTCTGATTAGACGAAACTTTTCTTCAGTTTCGCGGACGAGATCAGGTCCTTCAAGTCTTTGCTCGCTTAATTCTGTCCAGCATACTGGGGTTCTACAACGTCTCCCATACAAGGCTTCGTACGGGGCCATTTGGATACTCGCTTGATAACTGTTGTTATAAGCGAACTCCATTAGCGGTATGTATTGTTCCAGTTGCTTCCAAAATCAATTACACATGCTCTCATCATATCTTCAAGAATTTGAATTGTCCTTTCAGATTGTCCGTCTGTTTGAGGATGAAATGTCGTACTAAAGTTGAGTTTAGTACCTAGAGCCTTTTGCAAACTCTTCCAGAATTGCGACGTGAATCGCGGGTCACGATAAAAAATGATAGACAAAGGTACACCATGTAATCTTAGAATTTCACGGATGTACAATTCTGCCAATTTCTTCAAAGACATATCACGTCGAATTGGAATAAAATGAGATGACTTGGTTAATCGGTCAACGATTACCCAGACAACATCATTCTTCTTGGTTGATAATGGAAGTCCGATCACGAAGTCCATCGTAATTCGTTCCCACTTCTATTCAGGGATAGTAGGTGGATGTAACAATCCACTTGGCACTTGGTGTTCAACCTTGACTTGTTGACATGTCAGACATCGCGTAGTGAATTCAGAAATTTCCTGCTTCATTGTGGGCCACCAATATGTCTTTCTTAGATCTTCGAACATTTTATTACTGCCAGGATGCATGGTATATGTGGTTTCGTGAGATTCACGCATTAAACGTTCCCTCACTTCGCCACTAGGAACTACCAAGCGATTCCGGTAGAATAAAATTCCATTATTTACTGTGAAATCTTGTCTCTCCCCCTTAGAGACAAGTTCACAAGTCTTCAAACAGTAGTCATCACGTTTTTGTGCAGCATGAATTTCGTTCTCAAGAGTAGGTTGAACTCGGAGTTCGGCTATCATCTTTCGGCTCAATGCGTCAGCAACTACGTTAGCCTTGCCAGGGTGATAGTAAATGTAGCAGTCGTAGTCTTTGATCAATTCCAACCATCTTCTCTGTCTCAGGTTCAATTCTTTTTGAGTTAGCAGGTATTTTAGACTTTTGTGGTCTGTGTGAATATATGTCGTCTCTCCAAAGAGATAATGACGCCATATTTTCAAAGCAAATACAACTGCTGCTAACTCAAGATCGTGAGTAGGATAGTTACATTCGTGAAGTTTCAACTGTCTTGATGCGTATGCCACGACTTTTCCGTCTTGCATGAGTACACATCCCAAGCCATTATGATATGCGTCACTAAAGATTGTGTAGTCTACACCTGGTACTGGTTGGGTCAGCACAGGTGCTTCTGTCAGACGTTTCTTTAGTTTCTCAAAGCTTTGCTCACATGCATCAGTCCATACAAATTTCACATCTTTTCTCAGAAGTTTTTTAAGTGGAGTTGCGATCGAGGAAAAGCCTTCAACGAATCGTCGATAGTATCCAGCTAATCCAAGAAAGCTTCTCACTTCACGAACATTCCTTGGAACCTTCCACTCGGTGATGGCAGATATTTTACTAGGGTCTACCTTAACACCTTCAGCTAATCCAAGAAAGCTTCTCACTTCACGAACATTCCTTGGAACCTTCCACTCGGTGATGGCAGATATTTTACTGGGGTCTACCTTAACACCTTCTTGAGAAATCACATGTCCCAAAAACGTAACTTCATTAAGCCAAAATTCACACTTTGACAGTTTGGCATATAGTTTATGTTCCCGTAGTATGCTGAGTACTATCTCTAAATGTTTCGCATGGTCTTCTCGATTCTTCGAATAGACAAGAATATCATCGATGAATACAACCACGAATTGATCAAGATAAGGTCGGAATACACTATTCATGAGATCCATGAATACTGCTGGAGCATTGGTCAAACCAAAGGGCATTACCGTAAACTCATAATGACCATAACGAGTACGGAACGCAGTCTTTGGGATGTCCTCTTTCTTTATAGGGATTTGATGGTATCCTGACCGTAAGTCAATCTTAGAGAATACAGTAGATCCTCTAAGCTGATCAAATAAGTCATCTATACGAGGTAAAGGATATCGATTTTTTATTGTGACTTTGTTCAATTGACGGTAATCGATGCAGAGTCTCATCGAGTCGTCTTTCTTTTTGACAAACAGGACGGGTTCTCCCCAAGGGAAAACACTCGGACGTATGAATCCTTTATCGAGTAGTTCTTGTAGTTGAGCCTTCAACTCTTTCATTTCAGCAGGAGCCATGCGATAGGGAGTTGCAGATATCGGTCCTGTTCTAGGAACAAGATCGATGGAAAATTCTACTTCTCTGGAAGATGGTATACCAGGAAGTTCGTCAGGAAATACGTCAGGAAAACCACATACTGTCGGTATGTCTTTCAACTCAGGAGTTTCTTTTCGTGTGTGACGTACGTTACATAGATAAGCTTCACATTTCTTTCGAATGAGACGCCTAGCGTGTATGTACGAGACGAATTCAGTGGATCTAGGTGTTAGATTCTCTTTCACCTCTATAGACTTTCCCTCTCCAGACTTTAGTTGAATCGTTCGTCGTCGGCAATCGATAATTGCTTGGTGTTCGGTGAGCCAATCCATTCCGAGGATGATATCAAATTCTTTGTACGGTAATTCGACAAGATTGGCAGAGAACTGATGTCCTTCAACAATCAATGGGCAGTCTTGATACACATGATCTAACCTCATACTATGTCCTAACGGGTTAGACACTAGTATAGGTTGTTCTAAGTTTTCTTTCATTACGTCAGCCTTGTCAGGCATAGGCACGCAAATATAAGATAACGTTGATCCAGGGTCTATCAACACATGCATGACAGAATCAAATAAGGAAAACATACCCTGAATAACGTCAGGGTTTTCCTCAGCTCGTGCCTTCATTGCATAAGTACGAGCAGGACCTCGTCCCTATTGTTGACTCTAGTTCTTGGCCAGATTAGATCCCGCCGTTGATCGTTGACTTGGCGCAGGTCGTGCTGATGCTGATTGGCTGACAACTAGGGCTGTCGGAAATGGTTTGCCAGGATTAGTGGGGCAATCCCTTCGAAAATGTCTAGGTTTGCCGCAACCTAGACATAATCCTCGGGCAAGCCAACACTCGCCTGGATGATGTCTCCCACATGTATCGCACAATGGGTGTTTCCACCCTCTTGACTTGTTTTCCGACGCCACAGAGTAAGGTGAAGTTTAATTTGGGATGGTCCAAAGAGAAAAACATGATGTTCTTTTGGGGAGATAAGGAGTTGATGACAAAGGCTTGATAATTCAAATTTATTTATATATCAAAGAAAAGTATCATCGACGTGTTTATTTCCTTAAATAAAAGGTGAAGTTTATTGTGGGACATCTAAAAAAGGTAATATGAAGTTATTTTAGGCAGATAAATAGTAAATGACAAGGACTTGATGATTCAACTCAGTTTTGTAAGGGGTAACAAAAATTAAATTAAAAAAAACCTAAGCATGAAATTCAGTAAGACTCTCAAAATAGCTAAATGGATGTGGTCATTTACCTCTGTGTCAACTTTTAATTTTCCTCAAGTAGAGTTTAGCACATACTCTGTATTACGGTATTAGCTAAATGGATGTGGTTATATGCCGCTATGCCATATTCTAATTTTCCTTGTAGAGAGTTTAACACTGATAAGATCCGGATCACTGATAACAGAAGGCCACCTTATTTATATTTTTATGTATGGTTTAATTGAGTTGTTACTATTTTAATTAAATAAGTATTCATTAAATAAAAGGGCTCTCAGGTTATTAGTAGTCCTAAAGCCCTAAGATAGCTTAGTTTGTTAGAACTTATCAGTTTGTTGTTTTGATCTTATCATATCAGTTTGTTTTTTTTGATCTTATCAGTTTGTTAGAGTTGTTATAAATATCCCAACTTCTCTATTCCTGAGATATCCAAAAAATAAACCATTATTCACATTGAGCTTCTCTTGGAATCTATTATTTTTTTCATTAGTGAGATACTTATTGAGAGAATAAAGGGAGAGTTCTATTTAGTCATAATTTAGATCCTAAGTTAATTCTAGTAGGTTTCTACCATTTTCTATCAAAGTCTCGTTACTCAATTGCTATGGCAATTACTCGTGCATACGCTACCCACGGTGATGATGGTGGAATTTTAAAGAAAGTTCTTGTAAAAGGAGAAAAAAGGGAAAATCTTAAGGACCTAGATGAGGTTTCAGGTGTGCAATAAAACAGCTAATGGACCTGGCTTAATGTGTTTTGCAATCTTTTTAGAGATGTGATATGAATTATTTTAAATACTTTCTTAGTTAAGTATGAGGCTCGACTTGAAGCTGGAACATTAGTTTTCCAATCAGATGTTCTCGAGTTCAAAGTTCAAGAAGGTATGTCTTGAAGCTACTATTGTTAGTCGATGTGCCCACGCCTTAGACGGGGGTGAATAAGGCGTTGAAAAACATTTCGGAGTTTAATAAAATTGGTGTTGGTAAATGTGGAAGCAATAAATAAAATACAAAATTAAAAGTGGAAAATAAAGATACCAATTTTAAACTGATTCAGGAACTCCCTACTTTAGTGCATTAAGGCTCCTCCTCAAGGATTTTCAAACCCATTAAGTCCCGGTCTCTTAAACTTCGTCGAAGCACTGTACTAGATTTGGCAAACAACCCTTGCCAATGTGATTCACCTTGAGATTTCACAACGGCTATCTCGAACCTCTTACAATGAAGATTTGAAGGCTATATTCTACCTTTTCCCCCAAAGATTTGAAGGCTATCCTTGAACCTTTTTACCCAATTAATCTTCTACACAAGGATTTATACGGCTAGCCTCGACCTTTATAATGAGTGAAAGATGTGTCTCAAAACACACAAAAATGTTCAAAACCTTTTAGCCTATGATAAAGAAAACGATCAATCCTTGACAGGTGAAGAATGAAGATTATACTCTCTAAAATAGTGCAAGATCAACCTATGAATGTGAGAGTATATACGTATAATCACAAGCTCGGTGTGTGTTTAATGATATGAAAAACAAGGCTCTTAAAATAACCAAAATAAAAAATATGTAGAACAAGACCAAGAACACACTTTAGAATATGAAATGAGAGATTAGAGCTTGGGTTGATGATCAAAATCAATGAGAATGGTTGGTATTTATACATTTTAGTTAGGAGCCTTTCATTTGAATAATATAGATGTTAAGAGTCTCCAAATACCCTAAATAAGTTGATAAAACCGTTGGAGAAATATTCAATTTAAAATATACCCGTTATGTGTTATTTTAGGCTAAAAACAAAAACGTGTCCGGACAGACTAGAGGTTCGACCGTTAAAGACCCACGGTCGACCATGCACTATTGCAACGGTAAACTTCAGTTAAACAACTACGAAGCGGTCGGCCGTTGCTACAAAACGGTCCATCTAATCAATCATTTGTAGCCCAATGCATTTGTAATGCGCGGAACTCAAGATTTTAATAAAATTGCCAAAACCTCTTCAATACTTATCGAAATTGAGTGATTAAAAAACCAGCGATCTCGTATTAAAAAGTTCTATAACTTTTATGTTGTAAGGTTATTGAAATTCACAAAAATATGTTTGAAAATAATTATTTGATTTTACTAAAAAATAAATATCCAAAGGAAAATATTTTTGTATATGTGCAATATTGACTTTAGAAAATTGGTTTAAGCATGTTTTTGAATGCATATTGAGCTTGTGAATATAGGCATATAAAATCACATTCTTACATTCAATTCTACCTATATTCTATTCTAGTTTGGTGTTTCAAGTTCGTTTTTTATAACCGATTCTTAATGGATTAATGTTGTACCTAAAACACTCAAAAAACATTAGCTCATATATTGTTTGTTAACATCAAAACACAAGATTTACAAACCAAGGCTAACAGCTATTCTTCTGGATTTATGAGTAGTATTTAAAGAATGTTATCTTTATTGTCTAACAACAACCATTTTTATTAGGTTATTTTTGCCTAGCACTTGCTAAGGCTGTTAAAACCATGATGAGAGGAGAGAAGGTGCAATTGACAATGAAGCCTCAATGTAAGTAGCTTGCATGCTAAGTGGACTAATCTTGTGCATGCATCGGTTTGTTTGTAATTGTCACTCGAATATTTTTGCTGCTGTAGAGGGGTTTGGTGAGAAGGGAAAAGCTGCTTCTCGCAAAGAAGGTGCTATCCCCCCTAATGCAACACTATTAATCGATCTGAAGTTAGTTTCATGGGAGACTGTACCAAATGTTTCTGGTGATGGGAAAGTCATAAAAAAGATTATGAAGGGAATGGTTTTAACGCTCAAATGAAGGAGTTGTTGTAAGATGTTAGTATTAAGAAAGTTTAAATGAATGTGTATTAATTAAATAATTAGTGGCCAATAAGTCTATTAAGGAAGTTTAAATGAATGTTATTAATTAAATAATGAGTGGCCAATAAGTCTATTAAGGAAGTTAAAACAAATGTTGGGTCCATTGCTAATGACTCTTTAACTTTCACTTCTTCCTTTCTATGAACATTTGGGTAGTAAATGAAGCAATGTGTAACTTTCTACTCCCTCCATCCCAAAAATATCTTCACACTTCACTATTCAAAAATCACGAAAATTTTTGTTTATTTTTACATTTTCATTGATTATTTAATAAAATAAAACATTTGTCACCTGACTCACCTCTAATAGAATTATTTAATAAATAAAATAAAAATAATACTCCGTAATAGATATTGATACAAAAATAAATTTTTAGCTTTGTTATATCAAATACTTTCAAGATATTATTTTATCTTATTAATATATAGTATTTATTTTATTTAAAAATAAGAAATGTTAAATACAATTGACCAAAAAAGTCAAAACTAGACAAATACTAGACAAAGGTAGTAGTTTGTAACCATATTATTCTCTTTTTCTCTACGCAAACCACAGTTAAGGTTATTGAACAATAAACTACCAGCTTTTATTATACCTACTAATGTCCCAATTAATCTTCCCCAACTTTCCTCAATCAAAATTTAGACTGATTGGGTTTTGCAAGTATATTTATACTTAATGTGAATTAAAAGAACAGAGATAAATAATTATGACATTTGACTTGCCTAACAACTAAGCATCCCCATAATCATGAGTTGGTATATGGTACATCCGGATGTACCTAGAAATATGTACATCACGATAGCAATCATTCTGAAATAAAGTAGTACTCATTCTCATACAAATATAAACATTCATTTCGAAATACGTAGTACTCATTCTAGCAAAGGTAGTACTCATTTTAAAATAAAAAAGTACTCATTTTTTTACATTTGTCTAATATAATTATAATAAATAGCGTAGTGTTCATTCTTAAAAAACAATACTCATTCTCAAATAAGAAAATGTTCATTCTGAAATAAAGTATTGTTTAAATTTTTCACAATTAAAAAGTTCCGTACCATCAACTTCTTCATCCATACCCTTTTAATTGGGTCTTCCTCTATTCGATTTGTTCCTACTCATTTATACTCTCTGAGCAGGGAGAATTTAAAACTCAAGTTTATTCATATTTGTATTGAATAGGAATATGATAATTCTCATAAATGCTGGTACTTATTCTCAAATCTGCTGGTACTCATTGTTATATATAATAGTTCTCATATATGTTCTGGGTATTGGATAAAAAGTTTACAAAATTTACAAAAATACCAAGCTGTACCTAAAGGAAGATACAGCTAGATGTACCATATAATTTGCCCAAAATCATCTCCTACATGAGCATTGATAAACCCTATTATGTTACTTTATTATGAAACTTACTACTGTCAAACCCACTCATTAAATATCCATTGCAAATCCAAGAAAAGAGAAAAAAGATCAATGGCAACATTCAACAACAAAAAAGAACACATGTCAAGCAAGAAAAGGTATTCAAAATCCCTTACATAACATTGAAAAACCTCAACTAAAAGAGGATGAAGAAAATATGAATTTAAGCAGAAGCACCGGCAGCCTTGCCCTTCTTCCTCTGGAGCTTTTTCATGTAAAACTCCAGTTCTTTCCCCTCCAAAATGTACCTACAAATGTCAAATAGAAGGGGTAAACAAAATTGAAAATGCACAGAAAAAAGAAAAGTTGGAGCCAAATAAATCTACTATGGAGAAGTAAGAAAAGGATATGGTTTTGGGGCTTTACCCGTCAGCTCTGCCGCATTGACCTGGACGAGAGGAAATGCATGCCATAAGCCTGCCTGAACCAAATTGCTCTTCAAGGTGGGGATCAAGTTTCCGGTCCTTCTGGCGGGTCTCAAGCTTCCTCAGGACATGTTTGCTTTTCTTAGTCTCTTCAGCAGCTGCACCTTCAGTTGCTTCCTGTCATGTTTAATTATAATACCAATTTGCAAATCAAGAATGTTTAATGATTCATAAAGGCAATTAATCAAACATTTGATACTTGCAAAAAAACTAGAAAAATGTAAAGGAACGTCATCTGTATGTCTTAAGTTTTGCGCCTTCAAAGACAAAATGTGATTAATTTTGCTTAATATGCATTTAGATTTACTGGTGTTTATACAAAAATATACAAAATTAAATAAAATGAGACCTCTCAATCCTCTCACCCAGCCAACTATGCTCACATGGGTATACTTTTCCTGAGAGAGTGTTGACCAAAACACATCATGTCATCACTAATTAAGAGCATCAAATTACCTCAGTAGTTTCCTTCTTAGCTGCTGCCTTCTTCTTCCTACCGATGTCAACACCATAGTGCTGGAGATACCACTGCTTAAAGGGGGCAGCATCCACTTGAACGATAGCACTCTTCACCAATGTTTGAGTTCGGACAAGCTCATTGTTTGAAGCATTGTAAACCACATCTAGGATACGAGTTTTCCGGGTAACTGCCTCACTGCCCCATGAATAGTTCCCAGTGTCCAATCTCAGGGCTCTCCACTTCACATTTCCACCCCTAACACGGACCCGTCGGACGGTTTTGTTGCTTGAGATCTTTGTGTTCGCAGGCTGACGTCCGAGCTCATACCTTTGAAAATTAGAATAAACTAATTAAGAAAAAGTACAACTACATCAAGCTAATAAACACTGCTAACCATTATGAACCATGAGTAACAAAATTCATACAGTATCACCATGAAATACAAAGTAAATTTTAACCGAAATCAAACCCAAAGAAATCTCAAAGGAACCAGGCTGCAACTAAAAAACAAATCAAATGATAGAACCATTTTCCTAAATTATTAAATCAAAGGGTATACAGCTGAAAGATTTCCACTAGGGAAAACATCGACAAAAGAAATCTAGAGTCTTTGGTATAGCCAAACAAATGAATACACGGAAAAACCAATTTAACAGATCTGTTTCCTGCTGGATTAAATTGTATTGATAGATTTACGGAGTTCGGTAAGCAGATATGCTCACAGTATGGAAACCCAAAAAACAACCGGCCAGAAAACTCCAAAATGTCGATATAGCTACAGCCACCACGGCAGTCAAGATTCAGGGTACAAAAAAACTTTCCCTGACCTTGGTAAATGTAGCCTTTATAAATACTCCGCAAGTGAATTTATTTAAAGCAAAACATGAAAAAAACAGTATCAGCTGCATAATTTATGTCATTTTTAGTTCCCAAAAGCAAATCGGCAAGTTAATTTTCGTATGCATCTAGAATGAACTCGAAAAATTGAACAATGGAGTAAGAGAAGAAGAAATGCTGCAAAAGGGAAAAACTTACTTGCGCTTCTTCCTCCAGGCCTTCTTCTTGCCACCCGTTTCACGCCTCTTGTGCATCGAATCACGAGAGATACCTTTTCAAATGTACAGAGATCATCACAAGGAATCGCAAATATGAACATCAAAACGAAAAATGAACACGATTTCGACGTCTACAACTTAAAAACACAAACGTTCGATCAATACACAGAATTAACAGACAAACGATCAAGGTTTAAGAGATTATACCCATCTTTGCTTTGCTGGAGAAGAAGAAGAAGATTTCTCCGAGTTCAGCCGCTCCGTTAAACCTAGAAGAAGAAAGAGAAGAAGCGGCTCTTAAATCTTAAATCAGGGAATTTAGTGGGCTGTATCGATATTGACCCATTACTAAATTCGGCCCAATAAACTACCCATCACTGCAGCAGTAAGTGTACTGGGCATCGCATTCTCTCATAATACAATTATTAAATACTACGTATTTTTTCTATCTGGATTAAATTTTGAGTAAGTATTTTTAATTACAAGAATTTTTTATATTTAATCTTCTATTATCAAATATAACATTTATGATCTTTTTTATGGATAACTTTCCAAGAATATAATACTCTTTTTTTTATCTTCTATCATGTTAGTATTCAATTGAAGACTAAAAATGTAATTTCACAATAATCATATATCTTTCTTATCATAACCAATGCAAAGATCACTAGCTAGTAATGCATCGTTTGTTGATTAGATTCACTGTCTACTGCAACCATAGCCTATATACATCGTCTCTGATCAAAATCCTAGTCCACTACCAAAGTTATTGTTGTTATATTGTCCTTTAAGCCGACATCAGAATACGTTACTGAACATAAGATCGATGATGAGTTATATTTTTAGCTATCAATTAAACATTATATGACAAAAAATCAAAAAAGAACTGTCTGTGAAAGGTAACCATAAAAAGGACTCGGATGTAATATTTGATTATAAAAGATTAAAATAGAAAACTCCCTTTTATAAAGGATAAATTATACTCCCTCCGTCCCATAAAACCTTTCTCCTTTCTTTTTTTATCCGTCCCACAAAACACTTCTCATTTCTATTAAAAAGTCACTTTTACCCTTTACTTTTTCATACCCTAACTATCACATCATATCTTTTTACTAATAATCTATCCATCAAATCATACTTTTACATATCATATCAAAGGACATTTTTGGAAATTCAATACTAAAATACACTCCCCTTAAATCCCTCCTAAAAAGCAAAACTCCCATGTTTCACGGGACGGAGGGAGTAGATTTTACTCTTTATTTTTCCTATTTCTTTTTATGAAATAGGAATCATCAATTTTATGAACGGAGCTCCGTAGGGGGGCAGTGGCTTTCGTGGTTACTGGAATCCAGTGGCCATGGAACCGGACTCTTTCTTTTTTTCTCGTTTAGATTTAGTATTTTCATTTTTTTCATATACATAGAGAAATACTCTCCTTTTTCAAATAACTCACTGGCTTTCATTTTTTAATACTAGTTTTTTGGATAAATCTACTTCATAGTACACCTATCTTGAAAATGTAGAGAAATGAAAATAAGAAGATTAAATCTGGATGGAGAAATAATAAGGTTACGCAGAAAATCTCAAAAATGATGTGTATAATATAAAAAAACGTGTTTAAAAGAAATTGTTAAAAAAATACAAATTATGTGATGTCGTTTAGATAGTAGATTGAATATGTATTAGGATATTTTTTATGTAAATCATGAATTATACATTCATTGAGCTTAATCTATAAACTGAAACCTTATTTTGAACTAAATGAAAAAGAAATTCGAAACTTTTTTCTAGACTAAGAAAGAAAATTACGTATGATCAATATAATGAAAATTTCCAAGTTAACTTTGGTTTTAGATTTTTGTTTGGATAAGAAAAATAAAGTTAGATGTTCAAACAAGTTCGAAGTGAAAGCACATAATGGTCCAACAGCATCAAGGTGATTATTCCACGTGCGACGAGGTCACATTTCGAATCTTGGAGGGGCAATAATTATGTCTTTAATAGATTGAGATTGTATTAACATATATTGTATTCTAATAGAATTATTAAGGAAGGTGATGTATTCAATCATGATTCTGAAAGATATTAATAGATTATTTAAAGTATATGGATTATGTAAAATCTATGCATTGTTTTAAGTCTCTATAGAGTTTGGTAGATTTTAATATATTTTATTAGCAGGATTTATAGAATTTTGTTTCATTGTTTATAATCCATATATTATTTATACATAAATATAAATTTTTTTATAAATTTAGTCATTGTTGTAACATCAACTATTGTAATTAGCTTTTAAAAATTTTGTTTATGAAATAATTTATTTTAAAAAAATTATCATTATTGTAATATATTTATTAGAATAAAATAATACTCTGTATATATAGTGTTCATTGTCCTAAGCAATAAATATGTTGTTTTCAAATAATACTATTATTATCTCTCAAGTATTCTTCTTGTATGTCAAAACTCATCAATGAAAATTTAAAGACAACACAAAAGAAGACATTATCTAAAATCTAAATATTATTGAAAAATAAAATTAGTAAACAATATAGTCTTCCATTTCAATTTCATTATCATCAAAATCTTCTTCATTCTCCTCATTAGCATCATTTTGTGGTCTATCTCCGTTGCATCATATGATTTATAAGCATAACTATTGTTGTTCAAATAGTTAATAAAAAATAAATGAACAAAACTTAATGAAATAAAATAAAAATTGCAATCAAGACCAAAGCGTAAATAATAACCTATCTCTCAAAATAACAAGCAAACCAGAAATTGAAACAACACTAAAAACATTCAATAAAAAACCCATGGCGCAGAAGAGGATTTCAATTTGATCATACTTGGTCACTGCGGTTTTGCAAAGAAGAGTGCTGGGTGGAGGCGTCTTAGAGCTGGAGAGAAGGGCTGATATTTGGTTTTTAACATTAACCAATTATCTAAACGGCGTGGACGGTGGCGTTGGTGGCGGCCTGGGAGAGATCCTTAAACCTAGTGGCATCTCGCTGCAACCGCATCCCAAATTCGAGATGCGGTCGACATGATGGAGTTCGAGAGCAAGGGAGGTCTCGCCGGATTCTGGCTAAGAGTTAGACTCTTAAAAATGGAAAAAAAAAGAGCAATTAAGATCTATGAACAACTGTGAGGGTAGACTTGATTGCTCTTCCTTGTGAGGGTGGAGAAGGATAGTCGGTGGTCCTTGTTCGGTGGTCACAAAGTATCACTTGCCAACAAGAAGGAGAGAATGAAGGACTAGGTGAAAGTTTTCAAAATCATTAACTTTTGGATGAGATTTGAGAATTGATTTGTGTCCTATCTATCTATTATATATAAATTTGAGACTCCAATCTTTAAAAATTCAACATGTGGCATATTCAGAAGTTGACATATGGTATATTAAGAATTTGACATGTGGCATATTACTTAGCAATTTAACAAAATTTAATCTCTTCAATTGTTTTATTGTTTTAACCCTTTTATGAAAATCATAAATACTTATTTTGAACTCTTTAATCCAAATTTAGAATTAAAATTAATTTCCCTATGATTTCTTATTTTTAATAAAATATTATTTTTTCAAAACTATACATAAAAGTATTTTAAATATCAGTCTCAGATTGGATAAATCATAAAATTTATGAAATGATTTTGAAATAATAAATAAAATACACTTCTCACCTGTAAAAAATATATTTGTTCATTATACGTTTACATGACATTGGCTTGATTATATTTACTTAAATATTGACACCTATCAAATAAAATACTTTCTTCACCAATAAATTAATTTCTCCGTATATTTGATTTGACGCCTAATATGTCACCTAATTTAAGATATATAAAATGTACACTTCACGCCTAATCACTTATATATATATATATATATATATATATATATATATATATATATATATATATATATATATATATATATATATATATATATATATATATATATATATATATATATATATATATATATATATATATATATATATATATATATATATATATATATATATATTCTTTAGATATAAATATCTGACTCCGATCTGTAAAAGAATGACATGTGTCAAAATTGAGAGAATTACATTTATCGAGACTTAGAGAATGACATGTGAAAATATTTCATTTCCTTCTCCTTCCCTCTTCAATTATTTCATCTTTTTTTACTATGTTTTCAAAAAATGATAATTGATTATTTTGAACTCATGAATCTAAATTTAGAAATAATAGAATTAGTTAATTTTAATAAAATTTTATTTGATCACAACTATACGTGAAAATATTTTTAATACCTGACTCGGATTCAATAAATAGTAAAATTTGCGAAACTTTTGGGCATATGAATACTTTTTGTAAATTATAGACGTATTTAATAAAAAATAAGTATAATATTCCTTTAAAAATATATCGACTACTAAACTTAAAATTAATGAAGATTTTATTAATTATCTATAATAAACCTTTTATATAATAAACAAGATATTCTCTACACCTCTATAAAATATCATATTTTTTAAATTGATATTTAATATAAAGAAGTTAATTTTTTATTTTATCAATTTTAATGAATATATACATATATATATATATATATATATATATATATATATATATATATATATATATATATATATGTATGTATGTATGTATGTATGTATGTATGTATGTATGTATGTATGTATGTATGTATGTATAAACTAGATCAAAAGATCTACAAAACTAGATTATATTATTTTATCAAATATTATATATTTAGATCAGAGAATATTAGTATAATCCACATAAAATTTGAAGATAAATAAAGAATCATTAATCTTTTATACATAAAAAACGAGACTTGGATCTCTAAGAAACTAATGTGTGAAATTTTATAAACTAGTATTTAACCCGTGCAATGCACGGGGTCGAACGCATGTTGTTTTTAACTCTATTAAATTTTTTATTTTAGTAAATGGTAAAAAAATATAGCTAAAAATAATATACAATGTTAGAAGTTTAATGAATGATATGACATAAACAGAGTATGCTTACTAAAGTTCATGTATATAAATGTATTAATTACATCCAATTTTTTTGGAAAACATCAGGATAAACCACATTTTTGGTGCAATTGCAAGAGTTACTGTTTTCATCTAAAACTAACACTTTTAATCCTTTTTAGATTCCACTCATGGAACTCCAACATAAAGTTGACTGAGTATTTGTTCAGTTTTAATGTTTTCAGTCAATCATTTTCAACCTCTTACCTATAATTAAATAAAATATATATTGTATATTAACTAGATAAAATAATATTTTAAAAATATTTGATATAATAAATCTAATAAAAAAAATTTGTTTAAATATTTAATATCATTTTTATTTAATTTGAGAACATACACCAGTATTTAAAGGTAGTCTCAATCCAAAGTGCTCAAATAAATGTTAACTATATTCTGAATCCAAAGTGCTGAAATAAATTTTAAGGGCAAACAAAGTATAGAATACAATAAGATAGATGAAATCCTTCACTCAAAACTTTATATATTGATTGTTGACAGTTACATCAGCCAGGGTAGGTTTGTTTAAGCCTCCATTTCCCTTGGCCTTTAAAATAAAATTACAAAGAAATTTAATAACCCACCTGAAAAACAAAGGGGAAGGTCAAAATTTTGTAGGGCAAACGAATAGATATTTTCTGTGCAGGACCCAATAATTTGACGAAATGCCAATAATAACATAGCTTGCAGTAGATACTTGGTTCATTGATACACATTAACAAATTATCATTTTCACACACATAGGAGATGGTAAACACTATAAGAAATGGTATTGAACCCCCATAGAAATGAAAGAAAAAGGTAGAAAGAGCTTATTAACAGCACTCAATATCATTGTTAGGGCTTTTAATAGTTTTTTATTGGCCAATTTATATTTTTATATTATTTTAATTATTAAAAATCAATAATTTTATCTCTCTATTAATAGTAGGGGTAAAGTCTTCATACGCATACTCTCCCTCCCCAAGCCATATAACTATTTCTTCCTGAAATCAGCATTAAAATATTTGGACTCTTGACCCTCCAACTTGTTTACACTTATCTTAGTTTTGAGTATAGTGAACGCACCAGTGCACGAAAAAAGAGTAAAGAATTGTCCTTATTTAATCTAAGCACACTCTTTAGAACATGATTTTCAATGTGCGAGGCTAACATTAAAAAAGGGAATAACCAAGTTTTAAGCAAGACATTATACTCTATAATTGAGAATCTAAGATTTCCATAGATTGAACGACTTTCTAGAGAAGAGGTAGTTACCTTATGTGATATTTGATCAGGAATCCTGAGGCTTCAAGAATTATGTCCCATCAACCTAATTTTAAGGTTCCCATGATCTTTCAAAGTGGACAAACCAAAATTAATAGATAGAACAAAGTGGTAGAAGGTTAAAACATTTTAGAGGGATTTTGAGCATTTCATGTTATAGTGGTGGGAAAGTTTATCCTTTACTTACAAAAAGTGATAAATTTTGATGTGTGTGGTGATATTCTTTGCTCTTAATTTTAATATTAACATCAGTGCTAAACAAATCTCCTTTCTTTGTACGCGATTACTTTGACGGGTGAAAATGACAATAGAACAGATAACGTGTGAGCATGCAAGTACATACACATGAAATCAAAAGTAAATTTCGAACACAACTACTAAAAGATTAACTAAAGCAGTAAACCTTTATTACAGGCTATGTTATAAAATAGTGTCATTATTTATACTGTGTGCTCTAGCAAACATTCATTCACAATTAAATGCTTTTTTAAAATTCGTGTAAAGTTCAAAGTTTTATTTAATCCGTGAAGAGGGAATTGCACCATTGTTTTCCTAAACCACATTTTGACCTAAACATTTTTTAATGTAATCCACCAATTGTTTTAAGTTTTGTTTCTTAAAAGTCCTTTTTTATGCTTCATGCTTTTTGTATTTGTGTCTTCAGTATTACCTGGGTAGTTGCACAACCCATCTCTTCGGCACTGGTAACTGCTAAGAATGCATCTTACAACAATGACAATTGATAGATCTTAGTAACAACGAAGTAGGGTTTATTCTTGAAATTGATAGATTCATAGTAAAAAATCTAGCCCTTCAAATAGGCAGACCTAAACTTAAGCTAATTTCGTGAAAACACATGTGAATTTTTAAATCTAAAATAGTAAATATACAATATTAAATGAGCCAAGTACACATATTGATTACAACTGAAGAGCAATAAAAACACTATCTGCAAAGCCACCCTCCTTGTTTGAGTACAGGCAATCAGGCGACCTCTCTCTTCCCACCGAACTTCTTTAAGGTACTGCAGCCATTGTTTAATACTCCCTCCGTCCGGAAATATTCTTCCCATTTTCCTTTTTAGTCCGTCCGGAAATATTCTTCCCATTTCCTTTTTTAGTATGATTTTTAAGGCTAAATATCAATTATACCCTTCTATTTTATCACAAATCTACTTTTTAATACTTTTTTAATAATAAAAGGATATTTAAAAGTTTATGGTAAGTGCATTTTTGAAAATTTTGCATTTTTTTTACTATTCCTTAATAAGCGTGCCAAGTCAACACGGGAAGAAAATTTCCGGACGGAGGGAGTAGTAATGAATAACATTTAATTAAAAGAAATCCAAAATTTAATCATTGGAGTAATTTTTGAATAAAAAATATATCGAACAAACTGTAGAAGTGCAGCAAAATGATTGAATTTCTCAAAAATATCTCAGGAATCAAGGTCATTTTTACGATGCCAGTCTCCCCCACAATGATAGTGGTGGAGTGCCCTGATAGAGAATGGTAGCCCTGTACTTGTGTATCGATAGCCGTTCCCTCGCTTCTTTATAGCCTCGACTGTAAAATCCAGAAACTGCAACTTTTAGCCCTTATGAGACTAATAACACACACACACACTCACAACAATCTCAAAAGAGAATCTTTATGCATAAATTCACCAAGCAAGAATTATGAATCGTCTACAGCAAAACAATAAAAACAATAAAAATTAACCAAGCAAAAGAATAAAAACAAAATACACGTGCTTAAATAAATAAAGTAAGAACTATGAATCATCTTAAACATCTGAATTCAAAGAACTATGTGAAAAACAAAATGCTATGTATTACCTTCGTCTTCTTGAATACTTCCTAACATCTCTAGAGTGTAAAACTTTTTTGTTACTCCACACCCTCTATCATCGTCAGCTCACCAATATCTTTGAGCTCCGTCCACAACCGTTTTCATTGCTGATTTATAACATAGCAATTTGTTAGGTTTTAAAGAGTGGGCCAGCGGCTCTACTACAAAGTAGAGCAGATGTTGTAGATTGTTGCAAAGGCAGAGATTGTGGTATGTCTTCTCGTCGCCGGGGGTTGGAAACGAAAATCATAATAAAAAATTACACAAAATTTAATCAAGAAAAGTAATACTAACCTGCGACATTTCCACGTTCTAATGTTACGTTGAGGATGATAGCCGACCCTTGAGCATCCTACTTTAATTAACGCCCTCTATATTTCCCAAGAATAATGACTATGTTTCTATTGGGAAAAAAATTCACAAACAATTTAAATAGATCAACATTCATTCTTAGATAAAATAAATATTGGAATTAAATGGCTTGCTTGGACAAATGAGAAACCTAATCTAAAAAATGTTAGTTCTAAATTGTGTTGGCATTATTTTTTGACAAACGAATGGATTTATCTAGAATTATTTTAGATGTTTTATTTAGAATTAGAGTCCTAGCATGTGAAGGAAGAGGAAAAGGAAAGAGCTTGAAGAGAGAATTCTAGTCCTACTTGGATTCTAATCCTACTTGGTTTACAATTCATAAGGAGGAGACTATGGTTGAGAATCCTAAGCACACTCCAACATGGCTATTCTATTCTATCAATATCTTCACCCTCCCTTAGGGTTTTGTGCGTGAAAAACTACTAAAAACCAGAAGGAAATTCGATCAAAAGAAAAAAGTGCAGATTTTGAGACTGTAAATTCTCTGAACAGCCCGCACAGATTTGATCACCTCCAGAGATCAGACCGTTGGATTTTTCTGAGATTTTCAGAGAGTGTTCTCAACACATAGGGCCTTAACTTGTTCAAATTTCATGTCAATCGGAGTTACGGATCTTTTTTATCGAAGTTACAATCTACACACTGTTGCTGATTTTTTACAGAAAACACTGCCCTGGTTTTCTCTATGGTTGGAGTACCAAATCTTGTATGATCGTGCTGAAATTTTAGGAGGAGTCTAAGGACTCGTGGAGCTTCAATTTGAACGGTGGAGATCGAATTTCAACGGTTCAATCTCGCGTTATGAGTTTCTAAACAGCCTGCATATTTTTGTAGATCAAGAAGAATTTTTAGTTGAAGGTGTATTGGAATCTACGTCCTTGAAGAAGATCTTTGAGAAGGTGTAACAAGCCGTGGAGATAGACGCAAACCGTGTTTGTCGTCAAGTCATTCGTAAGTAGACAAATCAATACATTAGAAGGTTCTGTTGTGATTGATTGTGTAATTCTTACGGTGATTTAGTGGAAGTGCTATTACACGTACGTGGGCCTTGCAGGCGTAGGAGAATTTGCTCCGAACTGCATGAACAATTCTGGTGTCTTGCTTGCTGTTTTTACTTCATATTTTACGTGTGTGCTTGTGACAGAGAAGTGTTATAGCACACTGTCCGTCATCTGTTACTGAACAGTGCTGCAGCGTCTTCTCTACAACATAATTGATTGTTTTGTCTGCATAGCTTGTGTTTGCTATTATCCGTTGCACCCCCCACGAACTTACAAAAAACTCAGTCAATCGCATAGACGAAAAATCATGTTGAAAATTCAGTCAATAGCATAGACGAAAAATCATGGTTCTCTTCAACATGTTATCATATTGAAAATGCTATAATAAGTCAAAAAAACAAAATTTTATAATCACTCAAAAAGGAAATAATATCCACTTTTTTTAAATACAGTTTCTATTAAAGTTTGAAATTATCTTAAATCAATCAACGAACAAAAATTTACGAAATGCTTGATTTCTTAAAAAATCTTAATAACATATTGAACAATAATTTCTTGAAATTGAAAGAGAGGCTAGAAATAAAAAAAGAACTTAGAAGGGTTTATGTTGAGATTTTAAGCACGTAAGACTATTAAAATATCAAGAACGTGAAAAATAAATAACACACTACACAAGAAGAAAATATGAGAGAAAAATTATATTTTCACTATTTCAGAACGATACACAAAAAACTCTCCATGTTTACAAGTGCTAAATACCAGACACTTATAAACAGACTTTTCACACCCTACACCCGGATGTATTTTTTCGAGTAACTAAAACCAGTTACTCCCTACACTCACTCACACAATGTTGGTGATATCTTGTGTAGACCTCTCTCTTAACCTTCCTCTTTTTTCCTTCCCTCCTTACGGTATTGTTGCATGGATTTTAAATAGCCAAATACACAATAGTGGGGAATAATCTAGCTCACACCTCCAAGAGAAAGAAAACAAAACTAAAAAAAAGGCTCTCCATCATTGCAGCTCCTCTTGGTTGTTTCCACGCGGCAACATCTCTTTTTTTATTCCTTTTTTTCTTTTTAATTAATCAATCCCAACAAACTCCACCTTGATTAATTAATCAAACCATGGTCCGGCTCCACCTCGCTCATTTCGGTGAGGTCACAGTATCCACCAATCCGAGAAGCTTCAAACGTCACCCGCTTCTTCCATGTAAATGCTCCGCTTGTTGCACTTGTAATTCTTCCTTCTGACAGCTTTCGTGTCAAATCTTTTTCCACAAGTTTATACAAGCCTTTTGACAAAACTCCTTTTTCTACCACCATTGCTCCCCTAGAAATTTTTAACACTCCACCTTGAGCAAAAATTCGGTAGCCTTCTAAGTCTAAAGCCCCCAATGAAATCAAATTTCCTTTTAGACCCGGTACATGTTTCGCTCCAGTTAATGTTCTCACCACTCAATCAAACATGCAAACTTGCACTGTTCCAACCCCTGCAATTTTGCTCCGTGCACCATTTGCCATCTTCACAACACCCCCATCACAAGTTTGATACGTATCAAACTTTTCCTTAACTGAACACATGTGAAACGAACAACCCGAATCTAATATCCAATCCGATTTACCTAGATTCTTTGTGGTTGCCAAAAACAAGTCTTCTTCACTTTCTTGGTTCGAACTTTCTGCAACCGCAGTCACGGGTGTTTTCCCGTCCTTCTTTTCATTCCTCCTCTTTGGACAATCCCTTTTGAAATGACCCTCTTCATCGCAGTAGTAACACCGAAAGCTTTTACTACTCGATTTGAAGCGTTGGGACGCGCCGCCCCTCTCTTTAGACCGTCCTCGTTCCCGACCAGCTCCTTTTGCTACCAAAGCTTGACCGTCGTTTGATACCCCGTTGCCACCCCGCCGAGTCTCGTTCATCAACAACGCATCAACTACTTCATCAAATTTTAAGGTCTCTTTTCCAAACAAAAGCGTGGTCACGATATTGTCAAAAGATGAAGGCAATGAAGCCAACAAAAGCAGCGCCTTGTCCTCCTCTTCAATCCTCAAAAAGTAAAAAACGGAAGTTTATTTAGGGACGGGGGAGTCAAATAAAGAAGGATCGCCAAACAATCCCAAGGTATTCCGTAGCCGACTGCTTTCTTCCGTAGCTAATTTTTTCTTGGTAAGAGATTTTGGAGAATTTCTTTCTATGAATAAGATGCTCATTTAATGAGATCTTAATTTTTTTGGTTGAAGAGTTTCGTTCCGTGAAAAGTTTCCTTGTGAAGATTTGACTTTTTTTAAATTTTCATTCTATGAAGAAAAGACATGTGGCGAGCCCTAAGCAATGCCAAATGGAAACTTCTTAGAATTCAAACTCTCAAATATTATATTAAATGATTTTTTCTCTTCATTTATAACAAGATTTTAGAATAATAAATGAAATACTCATTTTATTGTCTGTAGAAGATCTTAAGGGTACTGATAACTCACTATAGAAGATTTTATTATGATATGATATTTGTCATTACATTATAGAATACAATTGAATAAAAAATGTTAAAGAAACGTGCAATTTTAGAGGGGGGTGAATAGAGTTGTTTTCAAGAATGTGCGTTTTTCGCGTGTGTGAAATAAAAAATTGCATGAATGAATGTAAAGAGTAAGGGAAAGAAGAACACCGAGATTTATACTGGTTCACCACCTCGTGGCTAGTTCAGTCCTCTGAGAGACTCTCTCAAAGGTCCTACTAATCTTCAAGCTTCAATGGGTGCTTGAAAAACCGGTACAACTTGAGAACTTAAATCACACAAGCCTCACTTTCTTACAACACCAAGAGTTGAGTCACACAAGTCTTAACAACAACAACTCAAACAAGATGAGTTTAACAACACAAGAAATAAAGCTCACAAATGAGCAAGTAGTGTTTAAAGTGTAAGCTCAATTGGATGACAATCTCTTTTATTAGAATATTTGAGTATTTTTCTAATTCTATTTTTCTTCACTTTATTTATAAAAAATCAATGAATAAATAAAATTTCATTCCTCAAAAAGATACGTTCTTAAACTCTAAAAGATTTATATTCGTTTATTTTACGGGCTTGAATTATTTTACATCCAAAAAACTAAAAAAAAAATATCAAATATATTTGTAAATCTCTATTTGAATCATTGGATCGCCCTTATTGTGTTTTTATATTCATATTTTTTGAATTAATGCGGGGGAGTTGAATCACTGGATTTTTAATGTTTTTTTAGTTATAATTTTTTTGAACCATAGTATTTCTAATCTAATATTTTATTTTTTGAATGATGCAGTGAGAGAAGAATCATATTTTTTTAACCAATACAAGAGAGGAGAATAATATTAATATAAGAGAGATGAATAACATGTATTTCACTAATTTAAATTAATGTGGCGATACAAGGTAGAAGAATCGCATACTTTGAATCATAAGGTTGGTAATCTTATTTTTTAATTAATATAATGAAGAATAATTATAGGATCACAATTTTTTTGTTTTTTAATTAAACCGGGTAAAGGAAAATCATATTATTTAAAAATTAATTTGGGAGAAGAGAGTCATATCAGTGCAAGGAAATAAATTAATTTTCTCGATAATCTAAATCAATGCAAGCGATCATATAGTTTGTCCATCAATGATGATTGTATAATAATAGAGTTTATAAATGAGAACAAATGTTTGTAAATATCAAACCACAAAATCATTTTAATTTGAAGAATGTTGTACACTTGTACCCATTATGTTATTCACGAACATCAATATATTCAGCAATCTTTTTTTTGAAGTCTATAATCAGCCATCTGAATTATATAATAGTACAAGGTTAAGCGTTGAAAGTTGTGAAAAATTACTTCAGCACAATTGTAGGATTCAATCTTTAGTGACATATTGACCCCTGTCAGTATTGCCTCCTTTTTTTGTAGTGAACTTTCATTAACAAGTGCTATATGTTTTATGTTCTTCGATATTTAAAAAATTTTGTAACAATGAAAAATTATAAAAACAAAAATTATCATTTCACCCCGTGCATGGCACGAGTTAAAATAGTAGTCCTTTACTATAATATTTGAGACTCATGTCTCCAAGAAGTTGACATGTGTCATCTTACATGACAATTTTTAAATGACATGACAAATGAATAAATTACATGGCATGCTTTAAATTCTCATTCATCATTTATGAAAAATTGTTTCTAATAATCTTTAAAATATGATAAGTTTAAAATAATATATTTTATATTGAAAAATTAAGGACTTTTCAATTTATTGAAAATTATTTAAATGAAATAAATGTTATAAATTTTCAACAAAAATTAAATAAATTATTCATAAAAAAGAAACTAATCATGGTTAGCCTGGGTCTTTTTTTTCATAAAAACGACAATAATATTAAAAGTCTTTTGAGTAAAATATAGTTTTTCAAAACTTATTTTAAAAATGTCTATAATTTCAAAAGGTTGCACACACCACATCGGTTCATACTATTTTTCGTTCATTTTTTCATTAAAAAGGGGGCATTGATACACATTCCAATCCACATGAGCTGATGAGCATTAGTGCATATTATCATTTTTAAAGATTTTTTCACATATAATTTTTCTTTCCTCTATGATTGTCCTCTTTGGCGCGTAGTGTTTGGGTGAGAATGTCTGGGAAAGCGTGCTGGTGCAGACAAATCTAGCCTGGCCCAGTCGCTTCCATGCCGCTACTGTCCAACCATGTTGGGTTCCTCGGCGACTGTCTTGCTCACTTGAGAATCCTTCACGATGGCAAGCTACATGACCGGTCACCGAGGTAGTCATCGGGTAGTTTCTTTAAAGATGTTATCTGATCATTCGATGATCTGACCGTGTCATGCCACTCTGTTAGCCTTGGTTTACTAAGGCTCATGTTTTGATGTTAACAAACAATATAAGAGCTTAACATTTGCTTAAGTGTTTCAGGTACAACAAGAATCCATTAAGATTCGTTCTCAAGAATGAAGTCGAAACACTAAACTAACGTAGAATATAGGTAGAACCGATGAAAAGATAAGATTTTATATACCTATATTCACAAGCTCAAAAGCACTCACAAAATATGTTTAAAACCATCCCATAAACATTTTCAAATATTCAAAAGGTTTTAAACTCAAACGAGAAGGATTAAGGAAATTTTGGAAAATGCAGTACAGTGGCACGGTACCCTATACCGCCTACACGGTAGGGTATACCGCCAACACGGTACCCTAGTACCGTTAGACAGCAGGTACCGCCAGAGACGAATGTGTTAGCCTTGGTTTGCTAAGCCTCATGTTTTGATGTTAACAAACAATATAAGAGCTTGACGTTTGTTTAAGTATTTCAGGTACAACAAGAATCCATTAAGATTCGGTTCTCAAGAATGAAGTCGAAACACTAAACTAGCGTAGAATTTAGGTAGAAACCGATGTAAGGATATGATTTTATATACCTATATTCACAAGCTCAAAAACACTCACAAAATATGTTTAAAACCCTTTTATAATCATTTTCAAACATTCAAAAGGTTTTAAACAAAATTGGAAATGATTTGGACAAAAATGAAAAAATTGTCAAAATGGTCATAAGGTACCTAGGTACCATGAGGGGTACCGTAAGGGGTACTGTGAGTCAATCTGATACGGACGCCCCTACCGTATGGACGGGACCCCCCTACCGTATATAGGTACTGCCAGAGAGTTTTGGCATGAGAAGAAAACCTAGCTACCGTGACAGGGTACCGTTACCGTTGGAACACTATTCCTGATTGCTGATTTTTGAATTAATTCAACTCTAATCACCTCCTAACGGCTAATTAACATCTTCCACTATAAATATAGGCCTAATACTTCATGTTTTAACAAGAAACAAAGCTCTAAACATCCTCTCTTTTTATTCCAAGTGTGTTCATCCTTCTATTAATTATTTTCAATATTTTGGCTATTTTAAGAGCCTTAAATTCCTGATTTTTATACACACACTTTGAGCTTGTGTTTCTAGTTATATACTCTCATATTCATAAGTTTGAATTGTATTTTTGAGAGAGTATACTTTCTTTCTACACCGGCTAAGTTTTGTTCTTCATTTTTATATTCTAGCCGTTGTGTAGAATCCTCTTTTGTGTTTTTCAAACACACCTTCTTACGGTTGAGAATAGCCGTTAAATTCTCACGTTGTAACGGTCAAGGATAGCCGTATAAATCCTTGGGTAAAGGTTCAAGGATAGCCTTTGAAATCCTTGGGGGAACAGTAGAAGATAGCCGTTAAATCTTCGTTGTAAACGGTTCGAGATAGCCGTGGTGAAATCTCGGAGTGAATCCTATTGGCAAGGGTTGTTTGCAAAACTAGTGCGGTGCTTTGACGGAGTTCAAGAGACCGGGACTTAGTGGATTCGGAAATCCTTGAGGAGGAGCCTGGAGGTACTGGAGTAGGGAGTTCCCGAACCAGTATAAAATCGGTGTGCATTTTATTTACGCTTTTATTTCTGTGTTTTATATATTGCTTCCGCATTTGCCAACACCGTTTTTATTAAACTCCGAAAAGAGTTTAAAACGCCTTATTCACCCCCTCTCTAAGGCGTGGGCACAACGACTAAACCGATTAACAGAATGGATTTTTAGTGGCACACGGTACCGATTGAGGTACCGCCACTCACAATACCCCCTACTGTAAGCACGGTACCATGCTACCGTGAGGACGGTACCGGCCTACCGTGACCGTTGGGTTACTGTTCTTGAGTTGTGATTTTGAATTAAATCAACCCTAATCACCTCCCAATGGCTAATTAACATCTTCCACTATAAATACAAGACTAATCCTTCATATTTGTTAAAGAAACAAAGCTCCAAATATCCTCCCTTTATATTCTAAGTGTGTTCATTCTTTTATTCATTATTTTCAATATTTTGGCTATTTCAAGAGCCTTAAATTTCTAATTTTTATACACACACCTTGAGTTTGTGTTTCTAGTTATATACTCTCATAATCATTAGTTTCTATTGTATTTTTGAGAGAGTATAATTTTCTTCTACACCGGCTAAGTTTTGTTCTTTACTTTTATATTCTAGCTGTTGTGTAGAATCCTTGTTTGTGTTCCTCAAACACACTTTTCTATGGTCGAGAATAACTATTAAATTCTCACGTTGTAACGGTTAATGATAGCCGTATAAATCCTTGGGTAAAGGTTCAAGGATAGCATTTGAAATCCTTGGGGGAACGGTAGAAGATAGCCATTAAATCTTCGTTGTAAATGGTTCGAGATAGCTGTGGTGAAATCTCAGAAGAGAATCCTATTAGCAAGGGTTGTTTGCCAAAACTAGTGTGGTGCTTTGACGGAGTTCAAGAGACCGGGACTTAGTGGAAATGGAAATCCTTAAGGAGGAGCCTTAATTAAGGTAGTACAGGAGTAGGGAGTTCCCGAACCAGTATAAAATCGGTGTGCATTTTACTTTACGCTTTTATTTCTACGTTTTATACACTCGACCAGTCGGCCACAGGTCACCCTAGTGGTCAGGTTGGACCCGACCAGGCCGTGGATAGATTCACTCAAACTGTCTTGGTGCGCATTTTTTATCGTTGCCCGGTTGTTCTCATCTCTGTTCAATCATGCTGGGTCATTATCATATTAGTACACCAGGCTCTAGAAATCCACCCGGGTGGTTTCCTAAAGGGGATATCCTGATCATTCGAGGATCTTCTCTACATTGCCATGCTACGTGACCAGTCGCTTGAAAGTCACCCAAGTGGTCTACATTCAGGACCTGTTCATGTTACCTGGTTACATATTTTTTGGGGTTCACCCGGTTGCTCCTCACTGGACCCGACCCGGGTCGTTGCTTGGGTGGAATACACCCATCATCGAGTAAATACGATTGGATTATCGCGGTAGGTATATTACCGTCGTATAAGGTTGAAATCCAACCAGGTGAGTTTTTGCCCAAAACTACTCGAGTGATCTCTCAAAGGTATATGTGCTTTTTCACTAAGTCATGTATGTTGCATCCAGATAGTCTTCGAGAGACTCCGTCCAGGTCACTACACTTCACTCTCTCTGTTACTGTTACGTCGAGTAGGTGCCTGGGACCCAAATTTGTAAGGTTACCTCTGCACGGCTAGGCCTAGGTAAACTCTAAAGGTCAGGCTAGATGCCCAATAAATCGTTTCGGGTTTACTTGGTCACGGAGATTACACTCGGGTAGGCTTCATGATACTTTGACCGGGTCAGGTTTTCTTGTCTCCTATACTTATCGTATCAATCTAGAAATCCACCCGGGTGAGTTTTTGGTAAACTGAAACCGGGTCACGGTCGGGTGTAAATACACCCATCAGTGTTAATAGTATTTTATTTTTCATTTCCAGATTACATCGTTAATTAGTTTTTATTTTCAGTTGTTTAAGAAGTACGGGGTAATAAAATTTGTTTTGTTTGTTTGTTTTTTACATCTTCATTTTGTTTTAAAACTCATCTATTTTTTGTTTTATTTCTAATTTTAGTTTTAAAAAACAGATTTATAAATTGATTCATTTCTTATTTTTTTCTTCAATTCTAAAAGTGATTCTTCTTCAAGTCAACTTTTTTTTACAACAAGTTAACTTTTTATTCCCACGTTTTGTAAAAGAAAAAATTATTATTCTAACATCTTGCATTGCACACACGTACAATTCTTAGGGGTGTATTGAATAAGGATTCTTATTCATTTAAATAGAAATCAATGGAATTTGAAAGTTTAGGTGTATTCAATTATAACTTTTTAAAATATATAAAATATAGGTGTATTCAATTAAGATTTTAAAAAGTCATTATAAATTCAACGAAAGTTTAGCTGTATTCAAAATAGACTTTTAAAATTAAAAAAAATCTAGAGATATTCAAAATAATATTAAATCCATGGATTTAATAAAATCATTCATATATCAAGATATTTTACTCCAAGATATAAATACTCTTTGTCCATTATTTTCTTCACGGAGGAGCAAGTATTCTTTGGAGTTTTTTTTTTGCGCAAGAGCCATAGGTCCGCCGTTAGAGCATTATCATCCCCGACAGCTTGAAATCGTCCAGAGCCACCTTAGGGACGAGGACACTGTCGGGAGCGGCAGGAGACGCCCTAGAATTCACGGATGAAGCTTGGCGAGACGAAAACCCAAAGCAGGGGACGTAACTACGGAGTATTATTTTATTTTCCTTTTGTGTGTATTAGTGGCCGATTAGGGTTAGGCAATGACTCCATTGAGAATTAGGATTTCCTTTAATGTTCAGTATTTTAAATTTTATTTTTCCATAAAAATATATATATATTTCCACTTTGCAAATTGTATGTTGAAATATTAGAATATTAATATTACTCATTGAATTATGGAGTACATGATAGTGTATATATAGGAGAGACTCCTAACACAACTAGGAATAGAGAATAGAAACTAACTAACATACAACATCTACCACAAATAGGATTAGGAAGCTGACTAATAATGAAACACTACCATAACCAATACTACAAGAAGTACTATTAATATTATTGTCTAACATCCCCCCTCAAGCTGAACTCTGGCTGAAGCAAGAGGAAGCTTGGACACTAGCTGGAAACAGGAAACTTTGAGAAGAGAGAAGTCTAACATGCACCGGTGGCTGCTCACATCGTTGGAGAAGAGAGAAGTGTGACGCGCGCTGGTGGCTGCTGACGTCGTTGGAGAAGAGAGAAATCTGACGCGCGTCGGTGGCTGCTGACGTCGTTGGAGAAGAGAGAAGCCTGACGTACGTGCACTGGTAGCTGCTAACGTTGTTGGAGAAGAGAGAAATTGACATGCGCTAGTAGTTGCTGATGTCGATGAAGATGAGAGAAGGTTGACGTGCGCTTGTAGCTGCTGACGTCGAAAAAGAATAGAGAAAGCTATTGTAGGTGTCTGTTTGATTGAAGATCTTTGACATTCTTTGTCTTTTTCTTGGATCCGGGCAATGCCCTATTTCTTTCTTGAAGGGGTGTAGAGGTATTCTTTCCTCTTTCACTACTTCCCCTTTTGGCTTTGCTTTTGTGTTGTTTTGTTTGGATTTTTATTGGTTCAACAAAAAAGAAAGAGAAGGAAGGTTGATAATTAGAATGAGTGATTTGAGAGAGAAAAAAAAGTGGGTTAAGAATTGGTGATGAAAAAAAAGATATGGGCTTGAGATTTTGATATGGTGAATTTGAGAGAAACAACAATCATTTTTTTACTATTTTTTTGAGAAGATAGGATGAGTTGAGAGAGTTTGTGAGGATTTGAGTTTTTTTTTTGAAGAACCATGGAGATGACAAAAGAGACGTTCCTCCTTTGATGTTTTTTTTGTGTGATTTCAACAGGGATTTTTTCTTTTTTTTTCTTTTCATTTGAATAGAGGAGTTGATTTGAGGATAAAAGAAGGAAAAGAAAATAGAGGTGAATAGGGTGGAGCCGTCACCGCAAGAATTACCGACGGTGGCGGCGGAAGCAAATAACTCTTTTAGGTCACCAAGAGCAGTGACTCCGATACCATGTTGAAATATTGGAATATTAATATTGCTCATTGAATTATGGAGTACATGATAGTGTATATATAGGAGAGACTCCTAACACAACTAGAAATAGAGAATAGAAACTAACTAACATACAACATCTAACACAAATAAGATTAGGAAGCTGACTAATAATGAAACACTACCATAACCAATACTACAAGAAGTACTATTAATATTATTGTCTAACATCCCCCCTCAAGCTGAACTCTAGCTGAAGCAAGAGGAAGCTTGGACACTAGCTGGAAACAGGAAACTTTGAGAAGAGAGAAATCTAACATTGTACCAAAAAAACCCCAATTTGCAAATATGTAGTATTTATTATTTGTAATACTATTTTTTTTATCAAACAAATTATTAACAATAACAATGAAAACTTTAAAAATATGGATTTGAACTATTTTTTGTTAAATTCTAAAAAATTTCATTATGCTAATTAGTTTTTTTACATTTTTAATTCTATATTTAGTACTTTATTGTTTAATTTGTCGTATCCTCCCGTTCCCGCATCCTATAATTCTTAAAAATGTCATTTTCTGACCCCGTCCCCGCCTCCGCATATGTACCCGCACCCGCCCAAGTGCAGCCTAGGCAGGAAGAAGAAGAAGAAGCATCGTATCTTACGTCTCCTTTTTTTCTTCAATCAAACCATAACGTTTTTCACAAGCCAAGAAAGAAAGGAGATTCTGAAACCCCTTTCTAAGTTTTTTCGATTAATCAGACAATCTGATTATATATTTGTTTTTTCAAGTTATTTATTTCTTGTTTTTTAATTCCATTAATATAAAATTTATTTTGTTATTAATATAAAAATATAATATTTATTTAATTTAAAATTAAAAGTAATCTTATTTGAGTGCAAAAAATAATGCTGGACGAACATACTTGAATGATGGAAGTGAAATCTATAAAATTATTCAAATAAAAGTCCATAGTCTTGTTAAAATCCATAGAAATTATTTATATAAAATCAATGACTTTTAAAATATCAATAAAAGTCTATGACTTTCAACACAAGTTCATTGACATGAATAGAAGTCATTAATTTTTAAAAATATGAATCCAATTCCTTATACATTGATTTTATTCCCACGTTTTGTAAAAGAAAAAGTTATTATTCTAACATCTTGCATTGGACACACGTACAATTCTTAATGGAATAACCAATTTTACTACTTTTGCATTATACTAACTTCTATTTTAACTTAAAAAGTTTAAAGCCTAAATTACTAAATAGCACAGGGCCTTTTGAAATGATTGGGCAGGCATGCCCTGGTGGTCTACACCACCCTTCTAACAGGACACTCAGTGTTTGTGTGAGCTTTTAGTAGTTTAAATCAAGAAAAAATTTAGAGGTATATCCCAGGTGGTGTATCCTGAGTATACACCACCCTTTTCACAAGTATTTACTGTCTGTGTCTCTGAGAAGGGGGTGTACACCACCTAGGGTACCCAACAAACCCCTTAAATCAATTCTTTCTCACACTACATTTAATATATCCCATCACTTTTCTTGAATAAAATACTACTTCCCTACCAAAATGAACAAAATACTACTTCCCTACCAAATGATACTAATTAATTTGCATTCTTCTTTTCCTATTTGGAGTATGGAAAGTTCAAAGTATACAGAAGTGCATGTTCTAAATGTGTAACATATTGCAATATATATATAATCCCAAAATAGTATAATGGAGGCATTAAATACAAATGTCGGATATGCATGACCAAAAATGATATACGCCGTCCCATACCTACTGACAATTTGTGCAAGCAAATCATATCTGCGTTCACATTGGTGTTTGGCATTGATTATTGAATGTGAGTTTTTGGAACTTGTAGTAGAATGAAGATTTTGGACGCATTGCAAATCACGTGAATCCGTTGCCTTTTTTTTTGGATTAAGGTATATGTACCCCAACATTTATACCCCGCAGGTTTGCACTAACATTTTGTGTTGGTGTAAAACTAATTTTTGTTAACGCACCAATATTTGTGTCCGTGTAATTTTTTGTTAATGCACAAACACTTGTGTCGGTGTAAACCATCAAAATGTTTGTGCAACACTGTGGTGTACAAGTGGGGTACATTTTTTGGTGTAAGTGTAGCACGGTCTTTTTTTTTGGATACTCACTCCAACGAGTGCCAAAAAAAGTAGACTCCAATTCAATTCCGAACAGTAACAGAAATTAGAACTGAAGTTTTTGAAGTAGCTCAATTTCTAAACCCAACCTAAACTCTTGAGCTAGTTCTAGGGATAGATCCTCACGCATTGGTACAATGAGTTCTTGTTTTTTTTTCTTACTTTTGTTTGAGTGGATCATACATTGAATACACTCCTAGAATACTAAAAGAAAACCCGCTAAATAAAAATAAAACATGTATTGTATCCTCAAAGTATGAGTTCAAACTTAAACTCCTCTAAGTAGGAGTAATTAACTATTTTTATTTTACAATTGTTTAGCCGCCGAGAGGAGAAATGGAACACCACCCATTCATTGACTTCTTTAGCGGAAATTAAATGAACGTGCACTGACAGTAGTGCTGACTCTCATGCATGCATGGATGCCAATATATGGCTAGCTATTACTTCTTCAATCCAATTAAACTCTTTCTGTTTGTTTTCTTTCTTTTTTTGGGATTATTTTTTTATTATTATTGGTGGGGGTGGATTTTTTTTGTTTCTTGGCATAGAGCTAACAATGGAGAGATTGTTTCTTTTAATTGTCTTCTTCCTATAATTAATGACTTCGTGGGCTCGATGCATGCACACGTATCACCGAATACAATTGAACTTTTGGCATTTTGCAGAGCCACGTTTGTCACTGTGCATTGACATCTTTGGTATTTTGTTTTCGAATGACCTAAAATTTTGTATTTTTGCATCTTACAATGTCATGTTTGTCACTGTATGTTGTCATTTTTAGCATTGTATTTTTGATTGACAGTGTATGAATTATTTTTTCTCCATGTAGCACCATGGCACTACACCTGTGGGGGTTAGTGATGCCGACAACGTGCGACGATAACAGGAGCAAGGGGTGATGAAAAGTGGCAGATCTTGGCGGCAGCAAATGGTGAGTCAACAACTCCTATTTTGGGGGTTTTATATTTTGAGTAATTTACCTAAATATGACTAAAACATAATGACTTTTCCAAAATAGGACCATATGTTTTTATTTCCGAATGTAGGACCTTTGGTCATTATTCTTTAGTCATTATTCAAGTAATGTCTATCATTGCTGGACATTATTCCTTCTACGAAGACATTAATAAGTCCTATTTAAGGAATAAAAAAATTTAAGTCCTAGATTAGGAAAGTCATTATGTTTTAATCTTATTTAGTGCAAATTTCACTTATATTTTTACTCCTATTTTGGATTTTAATCAATGTTTTACTTCTATTTTGCTCCTTAACCCAAATATTAAAGGATATGTTCTTTTGACCGGGTTGGAATACTTAATTTTAACATTTTAACTCCTTCAAATGCTTCTGATCCTTCTAGTTTTTTCTAATTCTTTAGTTTTAAATTTTTCTCAAACACTCTCAAACACTAGTAAATCGACCACACGTTATTTTCCTTTATCTTTATTTTCCATGGGAAATACCGAGTATTACTTTTTTTAATAATCTATTGTGTTTGATAATAGTGGGAGATTCTTCCGCCTCTAATTCATTTTTTTAAAAATGGATTTTTAATTCTACCGCTATTTTTTATTTAAATTTAATTCCCAGTTATGCAATTGAAATTTATTTGAATTAGCTATGAAATTAGCGGCAAAAATATCACCCGCTAATGAAAATTTTGAAATAGAGGGTGAATAGTCGCCCTCTATTCTGCATCTAATTAGAGGCGGAAAAATCCCCCACTACTATTATACAGCTTATACGCGAGATGCCGAGATTCTAGTAGTGATATTCTTTCTCGTTTTTACTAATTTTTTCTAGTTTCTTATAAGTCCTTCAAGTTATTCTAACAATGACTTAATAATTTATTTAAGTTTAATTTTTTTCATATTATGCTCATTACATTTATTATTATTGTTGTAGTTGTTATCATTATATTCATCATCACCATTACAACTAAAATAATAAAAAGTTGAAGGAATATCACAATATCAGTTTATATAAAACAAATATTTTGTTGGTCTCGAAAACAAATGTTATTTACCATTGTATAGTCAATATAAAATATTAAATGAATTAATATATCATATAATTTGCATTATAATTTTTTAATATTTCCTAATTATGTTAACTACTTCTTTGTTGATCGAAATAATGTTATATTATTTATGTTAATTTAATGTTATAATTTTCAATTTGTTTTTCGAGTGATACTATGATATTTCTTCAATAATCTAATATTATATTTCTCCTATTACAGAATACAAAATTTCTAAATTGTTATATTTTAAAAAAATTTAGACAAATCTCTAACAAGAGTGTATTGTTATAATTTTAAAAACATAATTTTTAAATTTAAAATTAAAAAAGAAAAAAAGTAAATTTGCCTAAAATAATCCCACCATTTATTTAGTTGCGAAAAACATGCATTTGCTAAAAATATAATTCCGTTAAGTGGTCGTTAGCTTTTTAACAACGATCAAAAACTCGCACACATGTGGAAATGTAGGATTATTTCCGGTGACAGTCAAAAGTGAAAATATTTTTTAATGAGCGTGAAAATGTGGGATTATTTAAGCTAATTTTTCTTTAAACTATTTGAGAATTTATTTTAATAAAATATGAAATTTTAAAAATATAATACTCATTTCATGCTTTTTTTCATCTTTCCCAACATTTTTATTTTTTCCAGCAATTTTCAACTCATAATTTTTTCTAATTTCTTCCAACTTCTTTCAAAATCTTCCAACTTCTACCAACTTTTTTGAATTCTTTCAAGTTTCTTTCAACTCCTTTCAGTGTTTTCCAACTCCCCCTAACTTTTTTAAAAAACTTCTAGTTTCTAGCTTCTAGCAACCAACTCTAAATTCTAACTCAAAAGGATAGACTTTAAGACAATTACCAACCATTATATTCACACCAAACTCAAACTCAAAATGTAATAAATACCAAATTTAATTTACAATAATCCATCTCCAAGTTGTTACACCAAAATTAATGTAATATTCACATGGTATATTCTTTTTCTTATTAGTTCTTATAGTTTAAGTAAAAACTAAAAAATTAGAATAAATTATTTTAAAAATTAGGAGAAAAAGACTAAAGTATGAGGAAAACATATAAAATATATCAATATAGGAGTTTTATGTTTGTATTCCCAAAATAGGAGTTAAAATGCATATATAATGAAAAATATTGTATAATATCCATATACAGTGTCACATTATCACAGTGCAAACTTCTGTTTTAATAATAAAAATATGGAGCTCCTATTTTGATATTTTCTTTATGCTTTACTTTTATTTAGGGTAATTTCTTAAAAATCAGTCAGCTAGAAAGATAAATAATGTAAGCTAAAATAATTAAAAGTAATAATGCGAAGTAATATAGATATGGAAGAAAAGAAAATAGAGTACCCCAAGTTACAATCCATATTTGGGTTTGTAATATTAAAAAAGTCATTTTGCAATTGGAAATGGAGTACTAATAAAGGATTTACAACTCTTAAACCGAATATATGCAATATTATTAAAGATAGATTAAGAGATGACCCTAAATATGAGTAAAACATAGAATTTATCATCAAAATAAAAGTTTCATGTTTTTATTCTCAAAATAAAGTTTGTACAGTGATATTATGACACTATCTTTTTTACACTGTGGTTATGTGGCACTGCACATGTACATTTTACTATATTTTTTGGTAATGTACGTGGTCATGATTGGTAATGTAAATACATTTTAACTTCTATTTCGAGAATAAAAACATGAAACTCCTATTTTGGAATATTTTTAATGTATGATTTCTACTTTATTTTTTTCCCAATATAAAATGCAGTAGAATCTCAAAATGCAGTAATTTATCTCTCATCCATTACTTCTAACTCAAATTCGAATCACAACAAATTCATTTTGTCTCTTCTCTTTAATCTTTATAGTTTGCGAGTATAAATTTAAGAAAAAATGCATTCAACTATGTATAAAAAAGATAAGTCTAGTGCATAAATACATAAGCACCTTGTCCTTTTGAGTTGGAAAAATTAACTTTAATTTTTTTTTTTCAACTTCTTCATACATCTTCCAACTTCTTCCAATTTTTTTTCTAACTTTTTTCAACAACCACTTAAAAAAGCATATATACATATGATGAATATACATTAATATCATATATACAAAATTCCAAATTTATAACATACCATCTCATACAAGGAAAAAGATGATTTTTTATCCAAATTTAGTTTTCTAACATATTTATTTGGATAATCATTTAAATGAATGATTTTTAAATTTTACATTTTATTTTTTCCAAAATTTTTTAATTTCTTCCGTTTTTCAAACTCTTTCTAATTTCTTTCAACTCCTTCCAATTTTTTCTAACTCCTTCCAATTTTTTCAAAGATGCAACTTTAAAATTCCAAAAAAAAATAAAATAAAAAAGGAAAACAAAAGTAGTGGAGCCTACACTACACTGTTAAAGGCATATTTGCATAGGGAGGAAAGGGAGACTGAAAACGTATTTTTAGGGTTTGTTATTCTTGGAGGATTAAGAGCTCGAGTTTGATTCGTGTGAACTGTGCTAAGAGGTAATTATTCTAAGTATAAGTTCTCTTAATGTATCAAGTAGGTACATGCTTCACTCTTTGCTATCAATATTTGATTAAAGCTTAATTTATCTCTTCTCATTTGATCGTCCAACCATTTCTGAAGGATCTTCAACGATGGAGTTCATTTTTTTTATTGAGTGGTAGAGCCGGTCCAAGTGTGAGCCAAGGTACCTTAATTACCAGCCCAAGCCCATTTTTTGCGGGGGCCATATTTTTAGGAAGGAGAATAATAGAGTAAAAATCAGGATAATGACAGAAATATGAGGGCTAATATTAAGGCCCTGTTCCGTTCAACTTATTTTTTTTATTTTTTCTTATTATTATTAAAATCAGATCAGATTCCATCAAGAATTATTGTTATTATTATTGTTGTTGTTGTTATTATTATTATTCTTAAAAATGAAAAAGAATAAACTTTTAAAATCAGATCAGATTAGATCAAATCAGATCAGACCAGACCAGATCTGATAAAAACTACAGAAAATCAGATCAGAAAAAATAAGTTGAATGGAAGGGAGCCTAAATCATATCGCCAGCGTGTAACCTTATGTTTTACGGCCAAAAATTCCCTGCAATTACTTTTGAATAAAACTTCGAAGCTAGCCTGGATCTTCACAACCCAATCTTCCGGTTAAATCTTAGAGAGAAAGTAAATAACCATTACTTCATTATTCATCAATCACGTTTATAGAGCAAGAAAAAAAACTTATATAACTACCATGTCTGCAAACCAACTAAAAAAAATTATGAAAAAGATAAACACACGTGCAGAAAACAGAAAAGAAGGTTTGCTGGCAGGGGACTCTACTCCACACCCACCCCCCGCAAGCTGGGTGGGCGTGACATCATACCCAACTTGGACTGAAGCCTCTGGAATTCACTACTGCAGGATATGGAATACACAGCGGATAAATTTGATATTTCACAGCGCAAATCAACCGCTGTGTAGGTGACCGGTGCAATAGGTATCATGTTTACACATCAGATATTTATCCGCTGTGAAAGGATTTACACAGCGGATAAATATCCGTTGTGTAAGGGTTCTTAAAAAATGATATGGTATCAAAAATCCATAACACAGAAAACATGGATAATTAGAAAACAAGAACTACCCTAACACATGGACTATAATTGGGCATGAATTCAACTCCAACTTACACAATTCAATTCCAAATTACAAAGTAGTATTCTAAACTATCTGCTATAGTATTCATCCCAAGTTTTGAACTAAATTAAATCTGTAAACTCAAAATCAGTGATGGAACTCAGAAATAGTTAGAAGAGATTAGAAGATTGGAAAAGATAACATACCTCTAGGTAGTCGGCGGTGTTTTTTTCCCGTCAGCATCTGCCCGGGATCATCTCGAGGCGAGAGCATCTGGGTTCCCCTTCTCAGACTCCAGCAGAGCAAGGATGTCGCCGTCTCGGACAGGTCCCTTCACGTTCCTCATGATAAACCTATTGGAGTCATCATATATAAACTGCAATGATAAGAATCTTGAGTGAAAATCAACATATAATCTAAAAGCATAAATTTCAGATTCTGTGCAATCTTGAGAGATGATCAATTCAAATATTGATTAAAACACCATTGTTTGATACGGGCCCAAACGTGGATGGGTCAGGCAACGAACACGCTGAACGTCCAACCAACGGGGGAGTCGGACGTGGCGCATGCAAACAACACCAACGAGACTTCTACTTCGAGCCGACCGCGTCGTAACGTTGGGCCACCCCAACGTTACCAGGATTATGTTTAGTTACTTTCTCTTTTATTTATTGTAACGTAGATTTTTCCTAGGTGAGCATTTATAAGCTCCTTCGAGGGTTTCTTTTCGGTTCTTTACCTCGATGCATTTTTTGAACCGACAGGGTAGAACTAATATTAGGGTTTGAGGACTCAACATGTCATTATATAAGAGAACTCATCTCCCTTACGTATCATGAATAAGATTTTTTAGCCTCTCCCTACAACTCTTCTCAAACCCCAAACCCTACTTTTACGGCCAGTGGCGGAGCTAGTAAGGAGCAAATGACTGCAAATGCAGTCACTGAAATTTGTTCCCCAAATCCAAAACGACGTCGTTTTGGCGTTTTACCAAAAAAAAATCTGCTCTGTCGCCTACTCACATGTCCTGGCTGTTCACTTTCAATCCTCTTTTCCACCCGTCAATTCCCATCTCATCCCCAAATCCCACCCAATTACATCCACTCAATTCTCCAATCTATTCCCAATTTCCCATTCAATCTTCAATTCTTCAAATCTTTCTTCAAATTGTGCAAAGTGCAGAGACGGCAAGGGCGACGATTCCGACGAAGTACAATCGTTTAAAAACAGGCTCCGATCGGTAACTTAGCCTTTTTATCAGGTTTTTTCTCTAATTTATTAAATTAGTAATTGATTACCATTTAACCTATTTTTTTATTGTGATTTTCTTCAAATTAACAAATTAATCTTATTTTCCTCAAGTCTGAAGTCGGTTGATTTTCATCTTCTTCATTGAAAAGTTTTTTTTTGTTTTCTCATATTAGACACTCGTACAGTCGTACTATTGGTAAAACAAAAATAGTTTTTGATGAAAATATTTTTTGTTCTCATATTAGGCACTGGTACAAAAAAAAACTAGGTTAGAGACAACAAAAAATGAAATTTTGAGGGTTGAAATTGCCAAATTTTAATTGACAAATATTTTTATTGATAAATTTTACAGGTGAAAATATCAAATTTTGGGGGTTGAAACTGCTTACTTCACACTTCACAAACAGGAAATGAAAGGTAACATCCACACTATACTTGTGACTTATTTAGATTTAATGAGTATTATTAAATTTCACAGTCCTTGCAACGAAAGGATCAAGACCTAGCCAATGCAATTGCTTTAGTGAGAGTTGCAAAAGTTCGATTGCAGAATTTGAAAAGTGTTAAATTTGATGTGTTGCTTGATTTAACAACTGAGTTTTGCAAGAAACATGATGTTGATATTCCAAACATGGGTGATTTCTATTGTCCCAAGGGAAGATCAAGGAGAAATGCATCAACACTCAAGTTTCGGGAGTTCTTCAAGTTCATGTACTTTGATAAAGTGATCGACCAACAACTTTTTTAGATGAATGATCGCTTTGACAACGTGAACACAAAGTTGATCGAGTGTTTGAGTTGTCTTGATCCCCGAGATTCATTCTACAAATTTGACACAAAAAAGTTGGTTGAATTTGCTACATATTATCCAATGGATTTTGATGAGTCTTGTGATCTTTCTTTCCTTTCCTCTTCCTTGGAGACTTTTATTCTTGATGTAAAAGATGATGAAGGATTTGCTAATTTGAAAGGAATAGGAGAACTCTCCCAAAAAATGGTTGAGAAGAAGAAAGACATTGTTTATCTGATGGTGTATTTGTTGGTGAAGTTAGCTTTACTTTTACCGGTTGCAACAGCAAGTGTGGAACGTGCATTTTCAGCAATGAACTTGGTCAAAGATAAGTTACGCAACAGAATTGGTGATGAGTGGTTTAATGCTTGTATGCTAACTTATATAGAGTATGAAACTTTTGATCGTGTGGAAGATGAAGACATCCTACAATATTTTCAAGCAATGAAGGCTAGAAGAATGATTTTGTAGACTTGAGGTAATATGATTTGTTATGTTATGAACTTTAATATTAAAAATATTTCTCCTTTTATTTAGTTTTATTTTTGTTTTTTTTCGCCCCCACTCTATGAATTTCCTGGCTCCGCCACTGTTTACGGCCGATCGGAAGCATCGTCCACCTCTCTCCTTCTTCTTGTCTCCCTACTGCCGTAAGGCTTGATACAAAATTGTATCAACTGGTGCTCTCATTGATGTACTCATGGCTGATTCCGGAACCCCTTTTGATTCCTTCACTCTCGCCGATATCATGGGTGCTATCGCGGAATTGCGGACTGATTTGCAGACCACCAAAACAAGGGTGGTAGAACTGGCTGTGGCCAATCGGCCAGGCACAGAACCCCAACGTCGTTGTCTGGCCCAGTTTACTCTGGGGTGGCGGCCTCCTCCTTCACACATGACACCACCCACACTCGAACCCGCTCCACGGATGCGGGTGGATGCTCCTCGTTTCTCCGGTGAGGATCCGACGGGCTGGATTTTTAAGGTACAAAAATACTTTGATTACTTCCTCACCCCGGAACCGGAGCGGTTACAATTGGTCGCCATGCTCATCGACCACCCCGCGTCGGAATGGTTTCATTATTTCCAAGCCAATAATCCCGGGGCAACTTGGCCCGAGTTCTTGGATGCGGTACAACAACGTTTTGATTCAAGCTATTATGAGAATTATATTGGAGTGTTATCTAAGTTATCACAGACCTCTTCTGTTATGGACTATCAATCGGCTTTCGAAACCATTCTCAATAAGGTTTCGGGGGTACCCGAGGCAACTCTTATTGCCATGTTCATTGCCGGGCTCAAGCAACCGGTGCGCCGCGAGGTAAATTTACAGAACTCATCCACCCTTGCCTCTGCTTTTGCCCTCGCCAGAGAGTTGTCGACGTGTCATGAAGAGGCCGCGGCATCCTATTCTGCCAGTAGGAAGCCATGGCAGTCCCGGTAGATTTCCACCCCAGGCACGGGTATTCTGCCGACCCCAGGCCCCACCCCACGGAAACCCCAGATCACAGGCCATCCGGGGGACAAGTCTCCTCTCCCAGTGGTTCGTTTGTCGCTAGCCGAAAAGACGGAGCGCAATAAGAAAGGGCTCTGTTGGTACTGCGATGAAAAATGGGTACCTGGCCATAATTGTAAACACCGTTTTTTGGTTCTTATGGGCCCCGATGATGACGACGAGATTAGCGGCGATCTCCCCACATCCAATCTGATCGAGGATACAATCGCAGGGGATGTTTCGAGCATATTATCCTTGGCAGGCAGTCCTCGATCGTTGAACATGGCCGGCTCTATCAATGGTGTGGCCGTTCAAGTGTTGCTGGATGGGGGCAGTACCCACAATTTTTTACATCCTGCGGTGGCCGAACGGTTGGTGTTAGTTATACATCCTACCCCGGCTTTTCGCGTCTACGTGGGTAACGGTGATTCGTTACATTGCGTCTATTCTTGCCCGCAGACCCCTTTATCCCTACAAGGCCACGTCTTTGAGGTGGACCTTTATGTTCTTTCTATTCACGGGCCAGATGTAGTGCTCGGCGTTCAGTGGCTTCAGACACTCGGCAAAATATCTCATGATTATTCGGAGATGACCATGGAATTTACTTGGCAGGGCCGTACTATTACCCTGCGCGGTGACACCCCTACTCCACGTCCCATGTCCTATAGTCAGTTCTGTGCCCTTGCCACATCCCCAGAGCCATGTGATTATTATGAGATTGTCGCTGCATCTCCTACTTCCGCCGCACAGGGGGCACTGGCCGAGCACATCCATGACGACGTACCGAGGCCTATCCGGGATATTTTAGCCGACTTTGCAGCAGTTTTTGGCCTGCCCAGTGGGTTACCGCCAGCCCGTTGTTGGGATCACAAGATTCATCTCGACCCGACGACCAAACCGGTGAATGTTCGGCCCTATCGCTATCCGTATTTTTAGAAAACTGAAATTCAAAAACAAGTCCAAGAGATGCTCGAGCAGGGTATTATTCGACCAAGCACCAGCCCCTTCTCTTCTCCCGTATTGCTAGTCCGCAAGAAGGACGGGACATACTGCTTTTGCGTCAATTACCGTGCATTGAACGCCGCCACCATCCCGGAACATTTTCTGATTCCTACCACAGATGAACTTTTTGATGAATTGGGCAAGGCGCGCATATTCACAAAACTGGATTTGCGCTCAGGGTATCAAGCTTAGCAAATGTTCTTTTGGCTGGTCCACGATCGATTACCTGGGGCATCTTCTTTCGGCAGGAGTTTTGAAACCTGACCCGGCAAAAATTTCGGCCATGATTGCTTGGCCCAAGCCGAGGACGGTGAAGCAGCTACGTGGGTTTTTAGGCCTAACAGGATATTACCGCCGCTTTGTCGCCGGCTATGCCACCATCGCCGCCCCACTGACGAGGTTGTTGAAGAAAGATGGGTTCCATTGGGATGAGGCGGCTGACACCAGTTTTGAGTGCCTCAAGCACGCAATGACCAAGGCCCCCGTACTCCGTCTACCTGATTTTAACCGGACCAAGGCGTCGGTGCGGTGCTCACACAAGAGGGACACCCTATTGCCTTTTTTTAGCAAAACCTTGGGACCAAGGCGTCGGGTGGCATCTACTTATCATAAAGAATTATATGCCATCGTCGAGGCGGTTCACAAATGGCGTCAGTACTTTTTGGGACGCGAATTTGTAATCCGTAGTGACCAGCGGAGCTTAAAGGAACTTCTTCAACAGGTCATTCAGACGCCGGATCAGCAATTCGACATTCGGAAACTAATGGGTTACAAATTTCGTTTCGAATATAAAGTTGGGGCCACGAATTGCGCCGCCGATACGTTATCCCGCCGGGAGGAGGATACAGAACCAGTCGGCCTATTGACAGCATATGCACATCCCATCCCCCATCTCCTACAGGCCCTAAGGACAGAGAATTCCTCTTTGCCGGACCTATGGCCATACACACGGCAGTTCAAGCTGGGTCAGCACCACCACATATCTCAGTTCATGATGAGATCCTTTACTACGACCACCGTTTGTACATCAGCCCCGAGTCGCCTCTTTGCCTACAACTACTCCATGAGTTTCATGCCACACCAACAGCCGGGCACCAGGGCGTCGACCGCACTTTTCGCCGCTTAGCTGCTATTTTCTTTTGGCCGGGCATGTGCCGAGCGGTGCGGCAGTTTGTAGCCTCCTGTACGATCTGTCAAGCAACCAAATATTCAACTCAAAAACCCGGGGGACTCCTTCGACCATTGCCCATCCCCGACCGGGTTTGGGAAGCGGCGTCATTGGATTTCGTGACGGGCTTACCGCCGTCCAAAGGGTTCACTGCTGTCTTGGTAGTCGTCGATCGGCTGAGTAAATACGTCCACTTTGGGCCACTCCCAACAGGGTTTGATGCTCCTCGGGTGGCGCTCTTATTTGTTGATATCGTTGTCAAACATCATGGGTTTCCCCGTTCTTTGGTGTCTGATCGTGACCTGGTTTTCATGAGCAACTTTTGGAAGGAACTTTTGCGGCTGAGTGGGACCTCCTTGAAGTATTCAACAGCCTATCACCCACAGACCGATGGCCAGACCGAAAGTCTCAACCGCCATCTCGAGCAATACCTGCGGACTTTTGTTTCTGAACGACCATCCAGATGGGTAGTGCTTTTACCATGGGTAGAATTGGCTATTAATTGTACCTATAACGAGGTACCTGGGGTCTCTCCGTTCGAAGTTCTCTATGGCAGATCACCGACATCCCTTTTTCCCACACTGTCAGTCCGTGCTCGGGTACCCGCGGCCGAGGAATTATTGCGTGAGCGGGCTGCCCTCTTGGAGGATTTGAAGCTTCAATTGAAGAAAATGCAGCAGCGGATGGGCGCACAAGCTAATCATCACCGGCGGGAGGTGGTATTCAACGTCGGCGACATGGTGCTCCTTCGGCTACAACCCTATCGCCAACACTCCTTGGCACGTCCTGGTTCGTCCAAATTAGCCAGGCGTTTCTACGGGCCCTTTGAAATTTTGGAATGGGTTGGGTCGGTTGCGTACCGTCTTCGTCTACCGGAGGCTTGCCGCATACACAATGTGTTCCACGTATCACTTTTGCGCCCTTACGTTTAGCGGGATGGCGGGGCCGTGCTGCCCTCCTTACCTCTGGAATTCGTCAAAGGCCGACCACTGTCCACCCCAATCGCAGCTTGGGATAGGCGGCAGGTGCTTGTCAATGGGGCGCCACGAGAGGAATGGCTCGTCCAGTGGTCGGATGGCACACTAGCAGAAGCTACTTGGGAGCCGGCTCAAGAACTCATCACTGCATTTCCAGATTTATGCCTTGGGACAAGGCTATGGCTAAGCGGGGGGAGTTGATACGGGCCCAAGCGTGGATGGGTCAGGCAACGAACACGCTAAACGTCCAACTAACGAGCAAGGCCTACCAACGGGGGAGTCGGACGTGGCGAATGCGAACAACACCAACGAGACTTCTACTTCGAGCCGACCGCGTCGTAACTTTGGACCACCCCAACATTACCGAGATTATGTTTAGTTATTTTCTCTTTTATTTATTGTAACGTAGATTTTTCCTAGGTGAGAATTTATAAGCTCCTTCGAGGGTTTCTTTTCGGTTCTTTACCTCGATGCATTTTTTGAACCGACAGGGTAGAACTAATATTAGGGTTTGAGGACTCAACATGTCATTATATAAGGGAACTCATCTCCCTTACGTATCATGAATAAGATTTTTTAGCCTCTCCCTACAACTCTTCTCAAACCCCAAACCCTACTTTTACGGCCGATCGGAAGCATCGTCCACCTCTCTCCTTCTTCTTGTCTCCCTACTGCCGTAAAGCTTGATACAAAATTGTATCATTGTTCCAAGAGAAAAAAAGAATCAAAACTAAACATAATGCATCAATTTCAAAACTTATCATCTAAAAGCATAAATTTCTACCCTGAACACTTTAGTCATATACTGCTCAATTAATGCAATTCCTACAAGATTAAACATCAAGCATAATTCCATAAATAGAATCTGCAAATCTGAAAAAACACTTGCCACATGAAAACTTCAGAATTCAGGGAAACATGAGTTCGAAAACCACGCATACAAATTTCACAGAGAATCCAAAACGGATCTAACCTTACATAATCAAAACTGAATCAAATTAAAATCCTCGATTTAACCTTACAGATTCAAAACTACGAATTTTTAACTATATGAATAATCGATTTACCCTTGCAGATTTTGGTTCTCACCGCTGCTGCTCAAGGGAAGGGAAGAAGGTGAATCGGTTAGTGTTGGAGGGGGAGGTAATCGATTAGTGTTGGAGCTTGCGTTCATTGGCGAGGAGAGATGGAGTTGATTATTACTACTGAACTCCAGAGATGGCAAGGAGAGATGGCCTCCGAAGGTATAGATGGGGGAGTCGACTGCCTTAGATGGCACGGAGAGATGGCGTCTGAAGGTAGAGATGGGGGTGTCAATTGCTAGAGATGTAGTCGATTAGGGTGTCAACGCAGATTTGATCTGATCGAGAAGAAAAAGAGTTGATAGATTTGAATGGAAAAAAGGCAGCGGGTACTTTTTTATCCGATGTAACTGGTGCGTTACTAAAAATTTTAGTGCGCAGTTCCAAAATTTTTGATGCGCGCATTTTAACCTAGAGAATAGACACTGGTTTTAATTTATCCATTGTGTAAAGTGCGCTGTTAAATAATCATTCTGTAGTAGTGATTGCTTCGGATGCATGATTTTGCACTACGTCAAAAATAGATGCTGACAACTATTTCTTTTAGTAGTCTCACGGTGCTGATTTCAGTATTCTTCCGAGCAGCTGTCTGATATATTTACAGACTATTGTTTAAAAACAGTTTTGTAAAATGGTTGATGACACCTGTTTTGTAATGTTTTAGAGTACGACTTTTTAGTGTTGTCATTGTATGAGTAAGACATCTGTTTTTTACAGTTAAAGAGAGCTGTGATTTTTTATTGTCTATCTATAATGAATACTACTGTTGTTTTTAACTTTAGACTTCTTATTCTTGGTGTTGTCGTTCCACAATATAGACATCTACTTTAAAAAGTAATTGAAAGATATATCAGATTGCTGCTCGGAAGACTACTAAACAAAAATGCCATCAGACAACTATTATCTTTTGTTGTATTTCTAGAATATGGACTACTAACATTATTCTTATTCAAACTACTGTTTGTTTTAGTTGTATATTGATTATTAACACAACGGTGTTTTGTAGTTTTCCTTGAAGTATTCAAACTATCTTTTATGACAGTAGTTGAATTGTTTATCAGACAGCTACTCTAAAGATTACTAAAGAAATTTGCTTCAGACAACCATTATTTTGCGTTGTATTTTAAAAATATGAACTACTGTTTTTGTAGTATTTCAAACAACTGTTTGTTTTGATCATCTAAATGTTATTAATACTACGGGTTTGTGTAGTCGTACATATACTCTTCAAACTATTAGTTTGAATGGTAGTTGAATTTTTTATTAGACAGCTGTTATCTTGTGTTGATTACCAAATAAATATAAATTCAAAAAATAAAATATACTGAACAATATATAAATTCATACATTTAAAATATTATTAACATCTAATAATTTAATATTTACATCATCTTCCTTACAATTTGCATATTCTACATGCCTGCCTTTTCAATCCATCCTATTCCTCTGTGGAAAAATCCAATACGAATCCATATTTCACGTCGGCTTTGGCTAGATGTTCTATGGCGGTGTTGACATAGTCCATCGGCACAATCTCAACATCTGGTGTGATGTTATGTTGGCTTGAGTCTCCTTTAATTTAATACAGCGATGCCACTTCCTGCAACCAATTTTCTACCTGTGATCCACAATCAAAACATGAAATCAATGTCATTTAGTTCATTTTAGATCAATGCCAAGGTGGAGCAAAGATATGTACAACACGTGAATGGAAGTGTGGCTAATATTACATACCCATGATTAAGGGAAACGCCAACAAGTCAAGGGGTTTCTCCAGGAGACCAACCAATACAAGCTTACCATTGGTCTTCAATAAGCTTAGTAGTGGCATAAGAAGATGAACTGCCGAAACTGTGTCTATTATCCCATCAAGTGTGCTCTTTGTAGCCTTTTTTGCATATATACCAAAACCAATTATAAACCATATCATCATTAGAATTGTTAGCAAAATGAATAATAATACTCTCTAATTATGAATAAATTAATCATAACTTACCTGCATTTGTTCAGGCTCACGACTGATCAAGAAGGAATCAACACCAAAACGTTCTATGGCCTCTTGTTTTTTGTCGGCAGAGGTGCTGATGACAGTAACCCGAAGGCCTTGGTGTACTTGACAACAAAAACCTTGGATGAAGGGGAGCGCGATGAATAAAGTGATTCTTTCATAGTGTGGGAATGGTCACCTGTGTCATCATTCATAAGATTCATTGATTATATTATATTACAGTGTACAAGCAACAATGATGGAGAAGGAAACCCAAAAAACTATAAACCAGAAACAGTTGAAGCACTTCTCTAACATCAACTGTATAGGGAGCATCGCCGAATCCCATACTCTACAAGCTCCCTCCTCCAGATTCAATAGTAAACCATCTTCACATATGCAAGGCTAAAACGACTGCATATCAAATACAAATAACAAAAGTACCATTCCACACCAGGCTAAAAATACAAAAAATACAAATTATAGAAAAGAGGTTGGCTATATTATAGCAAACTGAATCATTCCACACCAGGAAGCCCAGAGCAAGACCAAATGCCACAATGAACCTCATTGTGTTCTTCCGAAGATTTCAGAATTATTCCTAATTCAGAGCAGTAGTACCATTTAATCGAAAATACAAGAGCAATACCAACACAAACAGGTCCTCCAAAATAAATTCACAACGAACAAAATAAGAATCCACAAAGAAAATGACCAACACCACTTCATAACCAGTGCAAATCGAGCAAAAATGTCACACAATGAATAGTGTTCGATTTCTAAAAAATCCTCAAATGAAATGCATGTTCAAATGGTTGGGGAATCCATCATCATACCTTGATAGAGGAAGCCAAGTCTCTTAGAATCTCAAAGAACTAGCCCTCAAACATGCATGGATCGAATTGAAACGAAGTCTAAAAATCGCAGATGAATAGTAGATTCATCGGCGTTGACCTTCAATTTTCTAGAATCCATCTTCAAAACACACCGATTCAGCTCTTATATGGATTCGCTTGCTGAAAGAGAATCTAGAGCTCCAAAAATCAAAAGAAACGAGCTGAAATTCAATTGGAAATCGGGTATGGGATGAGCAGGTGGGTTTCTGAATGACGGAAGGAATGAAATTGGTTTCTGAACGAGGGTTTGTGAATGACGATGGGAAGGGGTGAAATTGGAGGTGGGATTAGTAGGGTTACATAATTTTGGCCAAATTTTCACTCAAAAAATCTACTCCCCCCAAATTTGCATATGTTATCTAAAGTGAAATTAGAGGCGAGAGAAGGAGGGATACGTATCTTTTGTTTAAATTCTTAGGTATCATTTTAAACAAAATATTTTTTTAAAAATTGATCTAGTTTGAATTTTTTTTTCTATACTTTTTTTCATTTCAAAATTTCAAACTAATTTTTTTTATTATGACAGAGGTTCCAGAGTACAACAACACAGCGAGACCCCCGTTTACTAATTTGCGTAGCGGCACCACAATACAGATTCAAGCATATTAACATTTCAATTCATTTGAACAAAAAATTATGTATTCAAAAATATTGTATTTCAAAGAAACACAAACAGATAAGATTATACCAAATCAGATAACTGCATCTCAGTTTAATATGTTGTTTAGATGATATCTAATCAAATCATATCTCATCAAATAAGATTAAATCAAATCAAAGTGAAAGAGTTTTAAATATAATGTACCGAACCGAAAAGTGAGTTTTCAAATGGTTCTAATAAATTATATCCCGAATCAAACTGAACTATTTTCATAATAGTACAAGATGGATTTCCAAAATATAAATAGTGAAAATGCCTAACCGTTACCACTATAATAATAAAATAATAAATAAGTTATACATTTTTTTGTTAATTGAATTTCGTCTTACTCACATGGATCCAATTTCACAAGATATCCATATTTTTTACCGTATACCACAATACCGATACTGATAACTAAACTAGTTACTTGCATAGTTCCAATTTGGCTGATCTAATCTAATGCATTTAAAGATTAGATCAGACACATAATACACAACATACACAAGTGAATAGATCTTCTTTGAAGATTTGATCTCATCTTATTGGATTTGAATTTGATTCGATCCAGTTAGATCTATTTTGGTCTGATTCGATCTAATTAGATCTAATATTTTGCATTTAAATATTAGATCACTGGTACTGATAACAGAACAAGGTAATTGCACAAATCTAATTCTTTGAAATACTCATACTTGATCGTACAAGATCTTCCAAGTAGTATTGTTAACTGAACTTGTTACTCACACTAATCCAATTCCTTAGGATACTCATACTTTTGACCGTATAAGATTTTACCGGTACTGATAACTGAACCGGTTACTTGCACAGATCCAATTCTTCTAAATACGCATATTTTTGGCCATATAAGATCTTACTAGTACTAATAACAGAACAAGGTAATTGCGTAGATCCAATTCTTCTAAATACTCATATTTTTGGCCATATAAGATCTTACTAGTACTGATAACAGAACAAAGTAATTGCGCAGATCCAATTTTTCTAAATACTCATATTTTTGACCAAAGTATTGATAACTGAACTTGTTACTCACACTGATCCAATTCCTTAGGATATTCATACTTTTGACCGTATAAGATTTTACTGGTACTGATAACTGAACCGGTTACTTGCACAGATCCAATTCTTCTAAATACGCATATTTTTGGCCATTTAAGATCTTACTAGTACTAATAACAGAACAAGGTAATTGCGTAGATCCAATTCTTCTAAATACTCATATTTTTGGCCATATAAGATCTTACTAGTACTGATAACAACAAAGTAATTGCGCAGATCCAATTTTTCTAAATACTCATATTTTTGACCAAAGTATTGATAACTGAACTTGTTACTCACACCGATCCAATTCCTTAGGATATTCATACTTTTGACCGTATAAGATTTTACTGGTACTGATAACTGAATCGGTTACTTGCACAGATCCAATTCTTCTAAATACGCATATTTTTGGCCATTTAAGATCTTACTAGTACTAATAACAGAACAAGGTAATTGCGTAGATCCAATTCTTCTAAATACTCGTATTTTTGGCCATATAAGATCTTACTAGTACTAATAACAGAACAAAGTAATTGCGCAGATCCAATTTTTCTAAATACTCATATTTTTGAATAAAGTATTGATAACTGAACTTGTTACTCACACTGATCCAATTCCTTAGGATATTCATACTTGTGACCGTATAAGATCTTACCCTGTGGTTTTTAAAATCATATTTTTTGCAAATTGGTAAAGAAATAACACATAAAAAATTATATTTAAAAACTGCATCGAAAACTCTACAAAATAAGAGGTGACAAGAGTATTTTATTTTATCAAATGATCAACAACCTTACATATAATTTCGCTCAGATCAGATCAAATCAGACTAGATTTTAACATATTAGTTTTGACAAGATCAGATCAAATAAGATATCATCAAATTACATTAAATCGTTATTGGAAGAAACTGGAAGGACATAGAAAAAATGGGAAGTTTTCCCTCTTCCCAATTTTATTCTCCCTCTTTCCAATTATCACCAAATTCATTTTCCCTCTTCCCAATTTCATTTTCCCTCTTCCCAATTTCATTCTCCCGCTTCCTAATTTCGTTTTTCCTCTTTGCAAGTTTTGTATCTCTTCCTCTTTTTTTCGATCCCAGCAGGTGCGGCGAGCAGGATCACCAGCGATATCAAAGAAGACCCATGAATGACGCCAATTGGCACTGGGCGACTAGGGGGACGCTCTCCAATCCGTCCGGCAATGAACTCGGACAGCGGCGAGACGGCGGCTCTGGTTCTTCCGGCGTTCTAGCGAGGTCCAGCGACTCGACGACTTTCCCCCCCCCACCCACCGGTAAGGAGCAATCCGACTCTCTAGTGCATTTTGGTCATGATTTAGGGTGAATTTCATCTCCTTACCTAAATTTGTAATCCATTAATGGGTATTCTCTCCCTGAATTTTCTTGGTCTCGAGCACTGTCCATTTTTCCATTGCTACGGTTCTACTTGCCTTGAATAAGTTATTGGCCTTGATTGGGGCTGGAAACTTTGGTTTTCTTTGCTGCCATTTTCGAACAGCAGACTCCTTCTTTGGGGGTTGTGTGTACTATGGTTTGGAGTGGAAATCTCCATTATGTTTGGGGTGTTTGAACTACTATTGGGGTCTATTTGAGCTATGGTCTGTTAGGCACTTGGATTGGTTTTGCAGCCCAAGATTTTGCTTCTGTTTTTTATTATTCGCTATTGCACTTTGGTTGTGTTTGGGTTGCCTCAGGTCATTATTCATCTTCATTGTTATGTTCTACTGTTTGGTGGTACTTGGGCTGTGTTTTGAGCTAGTTCTTTGGCTTTGGAATGATATTCGTTGGTGAAGGTAGACATACACTTGTTGGCATGCCAACCGCTTCCCTTGTGCACCACATGATTTTAGTTTCCTGTGGTAAGGTCTTCCACTTCCACACACCTTCTTTCCTTTGGCCCTTGGGTTGAGAGAGAAGGGTGTGGGCTGATCGAGACCGTGTTGTTGCTGGTGTAGGAATGAGGTAAGCTATTTGCTTGTTCCTAATACCTCCATTGGCAAGGTTTGAGAGCTTTGAGGACAATAGTTGGGCTTTGTGCTACGACATGAGGTCCTTAGTTCACAACTTGACCATGGCTTCCATTTTGGCCAAGATTTTTGGGTCTCAACACCTTGGTGCTGCTTCCTTCTCTCGAACAAGTGGACATTCCTCACTTCCCAGGCCCTTTCCCTTCAAACTGAAGTGGTCTACTATTTTGGTGCTATTGTTTGTGCTATTTTTGTTTGGTGTTTTGTGTTGTTTTATGCTGAATTGGCCAGTGTTTGGTGCTGTTTTAAGGCAGCGTTTTGAGCTACTGAACGGCAGGGAAAAGGTAGTCATGAGATACGTTTCCCTTATGTAGTTGAATGCTAGTCACAGTTTTTGCCTTTTAGTTTGGTTCCACTAGCAGTTTGGGCATGCTGGCTTGCCATGTACCCTTCTAGCAGTTTGGAGAGTCCTTGCCCTCCTGTATTTCGCTGTTTCTGTGTGTTATGTCATTTTGTATTGCGTTGAAGACTTTTCATGTTTACGTTGGCCATATTTTTTTGCTTTCTGGGTGGAATCATACTGCTATTTTGGAATGGTAAGGGCCTTGTGTTTCAAGCAATTGATTTATACTTCCAGGTAAATTAATATTGTGTTTTCCTACATTTTCGGGTTTGTGGCTGCCCTTTAGGTTTTAATCTTTTTTTATTATAGAAAATGTTGTACTGTCAAGGTTTTGTTTGTGAGTTTTCATGATGTGCAGTTCATGTCGCTGCTAGCAGTGCTTGTCCTCCTATATATTGCTGTTGCTGTTAAGTTGTCCTCCATATGGATACGTTTGGCCATAGTTTTTTTTGCCTTTTGGGGGTAACTATATTGTTGTTATTTTGGTGGTTTTTTCCAAGGTTTGTACTGTCAAGTTTTGTTGGTGGGTTTTTCCATTTTGGTTTCTGCTCTAAGGTGTGTATGATTACTTTCAGAATGGATGATTGAAGGATGAAGCTGCTTAAGGATATCGACGGAATGGTTGAAGGATGAAGCTTGAGAGATATCCATGTTGGTGAGTCATTTCCTAACTTGAAGGACATGTAGTATTTGTTGTATGCTTGTTGGTCATTGCCTTTATTTCAACTTACCACTATTAAAAAGAACCAACTTTTGGCCTATAACAGATCATGTCTTGGAGGCATCATCATGCAAAATTGCAGCACCAGAGCAGTTTCTTGACCAAAAGTTGTTCTCTGGTTGTCGCACTCCATTCCTCACTAAACCTTGGGTCATACATTCTATTTGCATCTCGCCATCTTCTAATTGTTTTTTGGTTTTATGATGTGAGATTGATTGATTGTATGAGTTCCCAATTCCCTTTGTGTGTAGCAGGACAGTACCCAGCCTGTCCATGTACTTTTTCTTTCATTTGAATGGAAGTGTTTATTTTTTTCATGTCCATATAATTCTTTAAAACAACGGTTATTTGAGTGTTGTATAAATTTTGCTCGAGTGTATGAAAGTAAAGTTAGAGAGCGTTTACATTTTCATTGTAAAAATTATTACCGTTTCTCTGAACTTTTAAAATAGTTCTAGGCTCTTAAGAGCTAGACTACTGTTTAAAACGAGTATTCCTAACTTATTATAAACAACTCTACCAAAAAATCATCTCTTAGACAACTGGTATTAGATTACTATTTCTCAGGACTTTAAAAACAGTTGAACGCTTAATAGTCTAACTATTGTTTAAAAACGGTATTCTTAACTTATTATAGACAACATGTAATAGATTACGGCTTTTATGAATTTCAAAAACAGTTCTATGCTATATAAATACACTACTGTTACCGAGAAACCAGACTTCAGTTACTAAGTAGTAGTCTTAACTAATTATTAACAACTGTGGCAATAAAAACTGTATTTTTTTATGAAACCGACTACTAATGATAGATGATAGTTTCTCACATCTTCAAAAACAGTTCTACCCATAATACATAGACTATTGTTGCCAAACAGTCTTCTATTACAATTATAAACAACTGTGGCAAAAAAACCATATGAAACAGACAACAAACAATAGATAACTGTTTCTAATAAGTTTAAAAACAGTTCTAGACTAAAAGCCCAGACTACTGTTTAAAGAGAGTATTCTTAACTTGTTATTGACAACTGTTGTAAGAAAAACTGTATTTTGAACTAACACAGACAACTAATGATACATTACTATTTCTTGAAACTTTAAAAATAGTTTTAAAGCATAAAACCTAGACTACTGTTCTGTTTCCAAGAAAAACTTACAATAGTCTATTTTTTTCCAACTACTGTGTTTCCATTAACAGTAGTTAATCAACAGTCGTCTGATACTGTTTTTGGCGTAGTGTTGGTGACAACATCAGCAAGTTGATTGGTGGTGGGAAGGTAAGATAACTGGATTAACCCTGCAAGAACCTTTTCCCTAGTGAAATGACAATCTATTTCAACATGTTTGGCTTGCTCATGAAAAACAAGATTGCGAGCAATATGTAGGGAAGATTGATTATCACGGTGAAGAATGATGGGATTGAGATTAGAGACCTGAAGTTCCTCTACCAAACAAACTAACCAAGTGACCTCGCAAGCAACTTGGGACATAGCTCTATACTCTGCATCTGAAGAGGATTTGAAAGTAGTACATTGCTTCTTGGATTTCCAAGATATGGGAGAACCTCTAAGAAGAACAAGGTACCCTGTGATAAATCTTCTAGAGAAAGGGCAAGCAGCCCAATATGAGTTAGAAAAAGCATGTAAAGACAAGGTGTTTGATCCTTTCATGAGAATGCCTTGATCCAATGTGCCAAGTAGAAAATGAAGAATATATAAAGCCCCCTGCATGTGTGTTTCTTCAGGATGTTGCATGAATTGACTTAGGATTTGAACAAAGTAGGAAATGTCAGGTCTAGTATGAGTAAGGAAATTTGGTTTTCCTATCAAACTTCTATAGAGTGTAGGATCATCCCATAATGAAGAAGTCTCGTACTGTAGTTTCGAATTCTGAGGAAGAGGAGTTCTTTTGGGTGTATCATGCAGACAATGATATTCAGCGAGAAGGTCCTGAGTGAACTTCCTTTGAAAGAGAATAATGCCTTCAAAAGTGTAAGTAAGCTCAAATCCTAGAAAATAGTGAGTTATACCAAGATCCTTTATAGTAAAAGCTTTGTCAAGGATTTCTTTGAGGGAAGAAATGCTGGTATAATCAGAACCAATACCGAAAATATCATCCACATAAACAACAACAGTGGTTATGTGGTCAGTAGTATATTTAATGAATAAACTAGGATCACTCTTTGAGGTAACAAACCCTTGTGAATGAAAATCAGCTGAGAGAGTCTGAAACCATTGCCTACTAGCTTGCTTAAGGCCATAAAGAGATTTCTTGAGAAGACAAACCTTTTTGGTAGGATTGGAAAAACCCAGAGGAACTTTCATGTATACTTTGTCAGTGAGGTCTCCATGAAGAAAAGTATTAATGATGTCAAGCTGAGACAGTTCCCAACCCCTTGATGCAGATAGTGTAATAAGCTAGACACCTGATGGTGGATATCTTTAGGATCTTGTAATAAGATATATCATCCTAGGACGTAGGGAGTAAGTAAAACAATTATATAACTTGTTCAAATGGTAAAATAAAAAATTTAAAATCACATGAATGAAATTATTCACTAATGTACATAAATATAATATGTTTATTGTCAGGCAGAATCAATTTCGGATATGAACATTTTCAAACCTTATCAGTTTGAGGTCATATCAATTTCGAATCTTATCGGTTTTGGGTCTCATCAGTTTTGAATTTAATTAGTTTTGGATCTAATTGGTCAAATCTGATTGATTTTGGATTAAACTGGGTACGGATATTTTTAGTTTCGATTTGGTTCCAAACATTTCAACTATTCAGTTATAAATCGCTAATGTTGGGTAATACCTATCACCATTTGGGAAAAAAAGACCTCAACTTAATTTATAAGGGATAAAGACCAAAGTAGGACTAAAACATTGAAAATATACCAAAATAGAACTTCCATATTTTTATTCCCGAAATAGGACTTAAAATGCAATTATATTACCAAACATGGTCATGTATATTACCAAAACGTATAATAATGTGCACATGTACAATGTCACATTACCACAATGCGAAGTCCTATTTCGGGAAAAAAACGTGAAAGTCTTATTTTCGTACTTTTCTCTATGTTTTAGACCTATTTAAGGGGAAACATTAAATCATCCTTAATAGGACTAAAACATAGAAAAATGTACCAAAATAATACTTTCATGTTTTTTTCCCGAAATAAGACTTTGCACTATGGTAATGTGACACTGTACATGTACACATTACTATACTTTTTGGTAATGTACAATGTAAATGTATTTTAAGTCCTATTTCAGAAATAAAAACATGAAAATTCTATTTTGGTATATTTTCAATGTTTTAGTCCTACTTTGGTGTTTCTCCAAACTTTAAAAGTATTGTTAGTGTTATGTTTTCAATGAAATTTTTTTCCATTTTTTAGTAAAGAACACTATAATTTTTATTGTTGTGTTCATCAAAAAAAGTTTTTACTATTAAAATATTTATGTTTTTAATTTTTGTTTAGTAAAAAAATGTTTTTTGTTGTTTTTCATAAAAAAAGTTTTTCCCATCAATGTTTTAAATTAAATTCTACTAATAAAAAATAATATCTTGTTATTTTCGTTGATTACCGAACAAAACTTCTCTTGGACTCTCTTTGAGAATTTTTTGCATTTGATATGCGATTTTTTCTTTCAATTACATAAATTTTCAAACACAAGTCAACAAAAATGATAAGACTAATCATAGTAATCAATGTAGATATGAGTCTCACAAATCATGTGTGGGAAATAGGTCACCGAAATACATTTATAAAAATAATCAATTTTATGTAAATATAATTCATATAATTGTCTATAAATTAATATAAATCAAGATCAACATATATAAGTAATTTACAAAAAGTCAATTAATTACTTTAAAAATGAATATAAGATCCAAGACTTTGTTTTTATAATGCACCAACTTTTAAAAAGTCTTATCACTAAAAATAAAACCACAAACTTGCACAAATGCTTTTTTTAAAACAAATCCATAGACTCTAGAAATGACTGATTAATTTTTTTAGTAGTTCTAAAATAAACTTCTTGTTGGAGTTAGGAGATGAAGAACACTGCGAAGCAGTGTTAAACGAAGAACTCGATAGAATAACGAATCGCGTACGAAACGCTTTCAGATCAAAGTTATTTCGGGGTATACGAAATACTTCAATCGGATAAGACGTTAATTCAGAACAAGCACTCGAGAATCTATATTTCAACCCATACCACGAGACTCTATTTTATAGAGTCGAAAATCCTTGTGATCGGACATGAACATTCGCGTAGATGTACGCGTACGTTCGCGCAAGAAGAAGAAAGGTGCGAGTTTGAACGAAAGGTCTCCTGCGGTTGAAGGCTTAATTTCGACGTTTATCCATTGTGTACGAGTCTTTTACTGTTTAGGACTCCGGTCACGAAAATCTTAAGGATTTTCTTAAAGAAACAACGTCCGAAATAAAAAATTTCCAAGCTGTCCCGACCAGGGGCTCTGCCCCTTGGACCCCGCTACCCGAGGGCTGCCGCCCCCGGACCACGCAGTGAATTTATAATATCGTTGAACGAGCGCGCACTCCGCGCCTCCTAACTCGTTTGACAACGTCTATTTAAATTCTTGTCCGATCAAAGTAAATCCAATTACACAAAATAAATTGATGACACTAAAATCACCAACAATCCTCCCCTATTTTAGTGTAATCCATGACTTACTTTCTGAGATAATAGATTCAACAAACTTATGCATAAATGAAAATGTCGCGACGATTGAATTTTCATCTTAGTATATTACACATTCCAAATATTCGAATTTCGGGGTGTCTCTAAGGATTGAACCCTTGCAATTCATATGAATACATGAAGATAATATACACATAAGCTCTAAGTACTTCTTTGTTCCAAGCTTGACACCGTATTTTACTAGCCTTGTGTCCCTATCCTTCAACGAGCACATAAAAGTCAAGTCCAAACTTTGTGAAGCGGCTAAACTTCATACTTGTATAGGTAGTTCTTTTATGTCTTGTACCTGCACATACAATTTTTCAAAAGAACTATTAAGAAGATTAACTTCAACCTCTTTAACTTGCAGTTTTGAACACATACCTTTGGATGATGCTAATGTTGTGTTCCAATCTCTTGATGTTAAGCTTTCCACATTGAATTCTACACCTAACGTCGTATTAGGTGGGAATTGGGTATCTTAACACGAGAGATATCAAATGGACTTTAATCCCATCCCTTTAGCCGATTTTTGCACGAGATCTCTTCTTAACCCTTTAGTTAAGTTATCGGCTAAATTGTGTTGAATTCTAACAAACTCAATCGATATCACACCATTTTTGATCAAATTACGGATCATGATATGTCTAACACCCATGTGTCTAGACTTACCATTATAGACTTGGCTATATGCCTTAGCCAAAGTTGCAGCGCTGTCACATCTTATAGAAATTGGTGATATCGGTTTAGGCCACAATGGAATCTCATATACCAAATTTCTTAACCACTCAGCCTCTTTACCGGCCGATGCTAAAGCAACAAATTCAGATTCCATTGTCGATGTAGTGATGCAAGTTTGTTTCTTTGATCCCCATGATATTGCTCCTCCGCCTAGTAAGTAAACCCATCCACTAGTAGAGGAGAAATCTTCCATATTAGTGATCCAACTTCCATCCGAGTATTCTTCAAGAATTGGTGGATCTCCACTGTACACCAAACCATAATTCATAGTTTTCTTTAAGTACTTGAATACTCTCCGTATAGCTTGCCAATGGTGTGTACCAGGATTGCTAGTGAACCTACTAAGCTTTCCAATGGCATATGCTATATCCGGTCTTGTGCTAACCATGGCATACATTAAGCAACCAATAGCCCTTGAGTATTCAAGTTGAGACACGGCCTTTCCTTGATTGGCCAAAAGTTTAATGCTTGGATCCATAGGGGTGTTAACCGGAGAACAATTTTCAAAATTGAATTTCTTCAAAATTTTCTCAATGTAATGAGACTGTGTAATGCATATCTCATTGTTCACCCGTTTTATCCTAATGCCTAGGATTACTTCTGCCTCCCCTAGATCCTTCATGGAAAAATGTGATGACAAGAATTCTTTTGTTTTATTGACTTGATTTTGATCGGTTCCAAAAATCAACATGTCATCAACATATAGACAAATTATAACTCCTTTACCTGAAGTATCAAATTTGCTATAAACACACTTGTCTGCTTGGTTTAAAAGAAAGCCATTTGACAACACAACATCATCAAACTTTTGATGCCATTGTTTCGGTGCTTGTTTTAAGCCATATAGTGACTTCTCTAGCTTACATACTTTATGCTCATTTCCTGGCATAACAAACCCTTCGGGTTGTTTCATGTAGATTTCCTCTTCTAGTTCACCATTTAAGAAAGCTGTTTTTACATCCATTTGGTGAATCACAAGATTGTGTATAGCAGCTAGAGCAATTAACAGCCTAATGGTTGAAATTCTTGCAACAGGGGCATAGGTATCAAAGTAGTCAATTCCCTCTTTTTGTCTAAAGCCTTGTATCACTAACCTTGCTTTAAACTTATCGATTGAACCGTCTACTTTCATCTTCTTCTTGAAGATCCACTTACATCCTAAAGGTTTGCATCTAGGATGTAAGTTAGTTAATTTCCAAGTGTTGTTATGCAAGATAGAGTCCATCTCATCTTGAATAGCCTCTTTCCAAAACGCCACGTCCCTTGAAGCCATAGCTTCATTATATGTTCTAGGATCGGCTTCAATATTATAACAATATTTATATTGAAATAAAATTTCATCCCTAGAACCTTCAATTAAATATAATTGAAAATCTGACCCAAAGGATTTGGCAACTCTACGTCTTTTGCTTCTCCTAATTTCTGTAGGAACGAAGGACTCATTAGTAGAAACCATGTCTCTACTAGAGTCCCCTTCGTTTGGTATAGATGAATCACCTAGAACCATATCTCTTGGTCTAGGTATTGATGAAAACCTATTTTCATCGAAGATTGCATCCCTTGACTCGATCACGGTGTTTACTCCCACCGAGTCATTAGATTCTATAACGTAGAATCTATAAGCCTTAGAATGCTGAGCATATCCAATAAAAATGCAATCAATTCCTTTTTCACCCAAGGTTCTCCTCTTAGGTTCTGGGAGTCTTTCAACCGCCCTACAACCCCAAACTTTTAAATAATTCAAGTTTGGTGGCTTCCCATACCAAATTTCATAAGGGGTAATTTTGCTCCTTTTGTTAGGAACTCTATTTAACAAATAGCATGCTGTTAACATAACCTCTCCCCAAAATCCTTCACTCAAACCCGAGTAAGACAACATAGAGTTTACCATTTCTTTTAAGGTCCTATTCTTTCGCTCGGCTACACCATTTTGTTGTGGTGTATAGGGAGCCGTGGTCTCATGAATTATACCAACAGATTGAAAATAAACCAGATCAAAATATTCTCCTCCCCTATCTGTCCGAAGAGTTTTAACCAAGTTATTTTTATGCAATTCTACCTCGGTTTTGTATACTTTAAAAGTTTCCAATGCTTGATCCTTAGCATGTAAAAGATATACATAACAAAACCTAGAGGCATCATCTATAAAAGTGATCATGTATTTTTTATTTCCTATAGATGGAGTTGCATGAAAATCGCACAAGTCACTATGAACGAGTTCAAGTATACTAGAATCCCTTTTGATTTCTTTAAACGGTTTTCTAGTTATCTTGGTTAACATACATGTCTTACATTTGTCTTGATTTATGTCAAAGGCAGGAATTAAGTTACTTTTGGACATATCTTGTAATCTTTTGTAATGCACATGAGCTAAACGAGCATGCCATAAAACAGATTTGTTTAAGGCATCACATGTAGTCGTCATACAAACATCATTCATGCCAAAAGGAACATTCAAACTTAATTTAAACATGCCATTGCATAAATAACCAAAACCTACAAAGCCACCATGCCTAGATAAAATATATTTATTACTTTCTAATACTTGTTTATATCCATGGTTATTCAATACAATCCCCGATATAAGATTTTTACGAAGACCTGGTACATATAATACATTATCTAAGAGTACAGTTTTGCCGGAAGTGAATACAAGTTTTACTATTCCAATTCCCTTGACAGGTTCGGTGGCTATGTTTCCCATGCGCAACACTGATCCATAGTCCATTGATTCCAACGAACTGAACCATCTTTTATCCTTGCACACGTGACATGTTGCCCCCGAATCAACCCACCAAGAGATGTCATCATCCTGCAAATAAAATGCATCAGATATAATTGAGACATAATTCTTAACCGAATCATTGATGAGTGGAATAATCTGACCTTCTGATTTGTTTTGGTCCTTGGTTCCTTGACCGGAACCATTCTTACTTGTATCCTTGTCCCGCTTGCCAATCCGACAATCCTGCTTGAAGTGGCCTGGTTTCCCACACTTCCAACAACCCATTTTAGACCTTTTATTTGCAGGTTTGGGTGTATTTCCGGAATTGCGCTTTTTACCCTTAGACTTATTCTTCACTTTGGTGAAACCTTCGTCTTCGACCATGTTGATGGACGATGGACCGGCTATGTCCTTCACCTTCTTTCCCTCTTGATCTCGGATGGACTCCTCAATCCGAAGATGGGTTCCAAGTTGCACCAGATTCATTTCCTCCTTGTTATGCTTTAACTCACGTTTGCATTCTTTCCATGAAGGAGGCAGTTTGTCTATAATACTAGACACAGATATCGATTCATCCATTGCCATGTTATGCTGTGCAAACTGGCCCAGGATCCTCAACAGTTCATTGTATTGTTCCATGACCGGTCGAGAGTCAACCATCTTATAATTGTTAAAGTTACTGACGAGGAACTTCTTGCTCGAAGCGTCCTCGGCCATGTACTTTTCTTCTAGACCGTCCCATAGTAACTTTGCAGATTCAACATTTTGATATACATCAAACAGAGAGTCAGACATACCGTTTAGAATATGTCCTCGACAAATGTAGTCATCGTTCTCCCACTTGCACCGCTTCCTCGTCTGCTCCAGTGTTTCGTCATCCATGATCTGCGGCATAGGCGTGCTCAGTACATACACGACCTTCAATGTTGTGAGAAGGAAGTGCATCTTCTTCTGCCATCGACGGAAGTCCTGGCCTTCAAATTTTTCTAACTTCGAGAACTTGCTGCTCAAATCTCTTACGGAATCGCCACACGTCATCTTTGAGTTCTTTAGGAATAACTTTGATCTTTGTTGGAGTTAGGAGATGAAGAACACTGCGAAGCAGTGTTAAACGAAGAATTCGATAGAATAACGAATCGCGTACGAAACGCTTTCAGATCAAAGTTATTTCGGGGTATACGAAATACTTCAATCGGATAAGACATTAATTCAAAACAAGCACTCGAGAATCTATATTTCAACCCATACCACAAGACTCTATTTTATAGAGTCGAAAATCCTTGTGATCGGACATGAACATTCGCGTAGATGTACGCGTACGTTCGCGCAAGAAGAAGAAAGGTGCGAGTTTGAACGAAAGGTCTCCTGCGGTTGAAGGCTTAATTTCGATGTTTATCCATTGTGTACGAGTCCTTTACCGTTTAGGACTCCGGTCACGAAAATCTTAAGGATTTTCTTAAAGAAACAACGTCCGAAATAAAAAATTTCCAAGCTGTCCCGGCCAGGGGCTCTGCCCCTTGGACCCCGCTACCCGGGGGCTGCCGCCCCCGGACCCCGCAGTGAATTTATAATATCGTTGAACGAGCGCGCACTCCGCGCCTCCTAACTCGTTTGACAACGTTTATTTAAATTCTTGTCCGATCAAAGTAAATCCAATTACACAAAATAAATTGATGACACTAAAATCACCAACACTTCTTTTATGTTATAGAAATGATCAAACTATTCACATTATTTCTCGCTCTTTTGTACTCTCTCAGTTTTACTAAAGAGTTCGACCTAATTTTTTGGTATCCCACAAGACATTTTTTACCCATCTCAAATCTTCATGAATGCATCTTACTTCTCTTCTATTACAGATAAAAATTGCTTTGGGTGTATTTTGGATTTTTAAGGTGGAGTGAAAATGTTTTATAAAATGCGTAAAAAGTTAGAGCAGTACTAGTTTGTTAAAAGAGAGGGTAAACGTTTCAATTACATGATTTTATTTTTTTAAAAGTGTGAAAACGTAAATAAAGATTTTAATTTAGAACAAAAGTAGGGAGTAGTGTAACGAAATTTGCCTAATAAAGTTCAACCATGCTACTTCTGAATCTAGGAGTGTATACTTTTTTATACACCATAGGTTTGCAGGTGTAGGCTCTCTTGCGTATGCTTGATATGATTGAATCTGTCCGAATTTTTGAAATTCTGATCTAATCTGATCTGATTGGATTCGATCTGATCTGATTCGGTCTTATTTGATTTGATGGAATCTGATCTAATTTGATTGAACCTAATTTGACCTGATTGGATCTAATTAGATCTTATTTTATCTAATTAGATCTCGTGTAAATGAATTTAAATTTGCTTTAAATTAAACTTAAAGTTATTACAAAATGTAATATTTTAAAGTATTACAATTCATATATACATTAAAAAAAGTAAAATAAGAATATCGACTAATCATTGATATATTTAAATTTTTTTGAAATATTAAACATCTTTTCAATATCACTACTTTTTAAATCTTTGTGAAAAGTAATAAATAATCGTTATTAAAATAACCAAATATTAGAAAATATGGATGGTATTCTACAAAAATATCACATTCTATACGCATATTACATAATAATATATTTCATATTACAAATTAAAAATCATATAAATATTAAATTGTAACGCCCCAAAATATACCCTAAAATTATTAATGAATAATTATTCAATAAAACAAATTTGTTTTGAATAAAATAAATTATTGTTAGGCTTTGGGCCGAAATGAAATATGTTTTGATATCCAATATCACAATCTCAATAAATTTCATAGAGATAAATCCAATATGTTGACTGTTTGTGTGATTTTAATTGGGAACCGACGCAAATTAAGAATAAATAAAGAATTTGATTTATGCTATGAACTTTGAAATGATTTATTGAAATAAATCATGGGAATAAATAATATGAATTAAATATGAGAACCTTTTTTGAATAAAGGTCAATTAAATCAATTTTGACTGTGTCAAAGTCTAACACGCAAAAATATGATGTCCGAAAAAGTATTCCAAATAAATATAAAAATTATACCGTTTGATAGAGTTTAAATATCCGATCGCAAGGTGCAAATAGAATTTAATTCGGAGAAAGTTGGACCAAAAAGTGTACTCCGATGGGGACCAAATTTGTCCCAATCAGGGAGAGTCATGTCAAGGATTTCCTAATCTCCGTCTAGCGCACTACGAAGAATTCGCCGATCACAAACATCACTAACCTTGACAGCATCCCTCCTTCTTCTCCTATATAAGCATCAACAACGCTCTCCATTTCTCACCAAATCACTCAATTCTTTCTTCTATTATGTTCCTGAGAGTGTGAGGAATGCTGTGGTGCTATCAATTTGGTGAGAAGTTGCCTGAGCAAGTTGTAGTGTTCGCCGCAAGTTTTGCCGTTCAATCGCTAGAATCATCGTTAATGTTGAAATATTGGAATAATAATATTGCTCTCCTTGAATTATGAATTACATGATAGAGTATATATAGATGAGACTCCTAACACAATTAGGAATAGAGAATGGAGACTAACTAAAATACAACATCTACTACAAATAGGATTAGGAAGTTGACTAATAATGAAACACTACCATAACCAATACTAACAGAAGTAATATTAGTATTATTGTCTAACATCCACCCTCAAGCTGAACTTTAGCTGAAGCAAGAGGAAGCTTGGACACTAGCTGAAAACTGGAAACTTTGAGAAGAGAGAAGTCTGACGTGCGCCGGTGGTTGCTCATGTCGTTAGAGAAGAGATAAGTCTTACATGCGCCGGTGGCTGCTGACGTCGTTGGAGAAGAGAGAAGTATGACGTGCATTGGTAGCTGCTAACGTCGTTAGAGAAGAGAGAAATTGATGTGCGCTGGTAGCTGCTGACGTCGTCGATGAAGAAGAAAGAAGATTGACGTGGGCTGGTAGCTGCTGACGTCGAAGAAGAAGAGAGAAGGTTGATGTGCGCTTGTAGCTGCTGACGTCGAAGAAGAATAGAGAAGGCTACTCGAGGTGCCTGTTTGACTGAAGATCCTTGACATTCTTTATCTTTTTTCTTGGATCTGGGCAATGCCCTATTTCTTTCTTGAAGGGGTGTAGAGGTATTCTTTTCTCTTTCACTACTTCCCCTCTTGGCTTTGCTTTTGTGTTGTTTTTTTTTGGAATTTTTTGGATAATAAAAGAGAAAGAGAAGAAAGATTGATGATTAGAATGAGTGATTTGAGAGAAAAAAAGGGATGAGTTGAGAAAGTTTTTGAGGAGTTGCCAATCTTTAAAATTAAAGGAAGAATAACATCGGTCCGGCGGGCGGCTAATGGCGGCGGCGCCCGCCAGAAGTGAGCGCACAGAGTTTTAAGTCACCAAGAGCGGTGACTCCGATACCATGTTGAAATATTGGAATAATAATATTGCTCTCCTTGAATTATGAATTACATGATAGAGTATATATAGATGAGACTCCTAACACAATTAGGAATAGAGAATGAAGACTAACTAAAATACAACATCTACCACAAATAGGATTAGGAAGTTGACTAATAATGAAACACTACCATAACCAATACTAACAGAAGTAATTTTAGTATTATTGTCTAACAGTTGAGTTTTGTGTTTGAAATGTTTGAAGAACCAAGATTCATAAACCTTGAATTTGTTGATAAAACTTCGAATTGATGCCTCTAAAATGATCTAAGAACGTTGGAGAACATTTCTATATAGTTCAATTGAAGTTTGGTAACCTAAAATGAAGTTTGAGGAAAACGATCGAAGGTAGAAGACGATGAATAGTGATCTCTGCGCTGTCAGGGTACCAATGTACCGTCTCTGGTACCATCTCCAGGTATCGTATGACGAGAAGTTTTCTAGAACAGTACGGTCGACCATTACGAACATTTTTAAGTCCGAAAATGCTATTTTTGAAGCTATAAAATCCTATTTTTGATACCAATCAATTATGATTAATATAAATATGATTTCTAGAAATAAATATGATGTTTTGACTAATCCAAGAACCTTACGTGATGCATAATGATAAGCTAGGGTGTTAACACTCAACACTTGATGACTATTGTTGAATATGAATTATGATCAAACCTTGATGAATTTTCTTATTGAATGATTATTATAATTGATAAACCATAATGAAACGTCGTTAATAATAATTTCTATTAAATATTGATTGTGACAATTAAATGGATGACCGTGTAATTATAATTATATAATGATAACGATCTTATTATAACAAAATAATAAAATATGGTATTGAATAAATAAACCGTAAGAATGAAATTATGAATAGATATAGTCGTTTGATTATCTTGATTTAAATGATGATTATGAATAATGAACCATGATTCAAAATGAATAGATTGATGAGCAAGAAAATAATGTGTATTGTTAAGGCTATCTAAAATACCTCTAAGATAAACCTCAGATTAGAATAGACTTGTGTGTGTAAATATGTATAATCGGTGATTGGATAAAAACGTATGAACAAGATTCATAGACCAAACTAGATGATCACTTGTTTGGAAATACCCCCGACCCGATGATGATTAGTCGTTGTTCTGTTGTTGCCTTAAGCTGACTACAGTTTAAGAGTCTGAGAATATTTGCCTGAGACTAATTGGAGTTTAAGAGTCTGGTTATCAATTGTCTTAAACTAACCACAGTTTAAGAGTCTCGTTATTCAAATAAAGTAACCTTAAACTAACCATAGTTTAAGAGTCTAGTTAACAATATGAAAAAGCCTTAAATTAACCATAGTTTAGGAGTCTAGTAATTGAAATAGTGAAATTTGCACTAAATAGGACTAAAACATAATGACTTTCTCAATGTAGGACTTGAACTTTTTTATTCCCTAAATAGGACTTAATAATGACCTAGTGGGAGGAATAATGTCCAGTAATGATGGACATTTACTTGAATAATGACTACTTTATAATGACCAAAGTTCCTACATTGAGAAATAAAAACATATGGTCCTATATTGGGAAAGTCATTATGTTTTAGTCCTATTTAGGTAAATTTCTCATTGAAATATGGATCTAGCTTTGGACTAAGAATAGTTTGGGAGCGTTGTTATCATTTGGCCTTTGATTAAGGATAATTTAAGAGCACTTTCAAAATAATGAATATTGAACGTTTGAATTGAATAACATGTGTTGGTATGAACTGAACAATATCAAAATCATAAATGATGAATATTTGAATTGAATATTATGTACATGATATCAAATCATTTGATTATGAATTGAGATTCAATTTATATGGATGTTCAACGCATTAGATATCCTTACTGAGCTTCAACGCTGAGAGTGTAGTATGTTTTATTTGTTACATGCAGGTAAATAGAAAGAATGATGTGATATGATTCTAGAGGCAGACAGAGGCGAGATAGTCCGGAATGGATGTGATGGTCTTGAATGAAAGGACACAATTTAGTTATGTCTTGTGATTATGATTTGATTAAGCTTCCGCAACATTGAAAACTCCGTACTATTTCTGTTATGAAAAATATTATTATGATAAATAAAAGTGTCTGAAATATTTTAAAATTTTACGATTACCAAGTTTATACTTTAGCGGGAAAGGGGCTGCAGACCTAGACGGATTAGGGTGTTACATAAGCACTAATATTTTTTTCTCCTCTATCAATTTTGGCATAAATTCACCCTTGTGTATATTATACCATCTTAAAGTTTAAAAGTAAGTCTTTTTAAGTATAAAATATTTATGGTTTTGAAAACTAAGTTTGGATACTTATTTTATAAACAAGTATTTTAAAACAGCTCTTTTTAAAGCATGAAAAATACAATTTTTTAAGCTTTAACATTGTTTTCATGCATCATTCCTACAAGCTAAGAAATTATTAAAAATAATTTTTTGTAGTTGAAATATTATTATTTTATTACTATTATTATTATTATTATATAACAATAATAAAAATATTTAAAATTATAATATCAATTAAGATTTAGGTGGGTGTAGCTTTAAATAAAGTAATGTGATTTAATCAAATAATGATAATTATTATTTAATCCTTGAAAAATATAAATATTATTTTTTATTTTTTTCCTAATTTGATATTATTTGATTTGATTCGATTGGATTTGATCTAATTTTAATAAGAATAAGTAATAAATGGAAAAAATAAGTTCCAAACGGGCTCGTAGTCTTTTTCGAGCCTTACACGTGAAAGTGTGAAACCATAGTTTTTTTAAAATTAGGTGGTGCTGAATTTCAAACTTGTGATCTCTTAGTCAAGACAAGGTTCTGATACAATGTCAAGAAAAGAAAACACCCTAAATAGGAGTAAAACATGGATCATATCCCTAAAATAGGAGCTCAAACTTAAACTCTCCTAAATAGGAGTGATTAATTAAGAAATGTTGGACTGCTGCTATCCTCAAGACTTTCCTTTCAAATACTCTTGACCCCAAGTGCCCAATAGCCTCACCATTCTTTCTCCTCGGCACCTTTGATTCGCACCATCGCACTATCGCCGCTGCCACGTTGCCATCATTGGCAACCCTCTGCTGCCATCTCTGTTGCCCCTTTTCGCCATCGCTCCCTCCCCCTCGTTGCCCTGCCTTTTCAATTTGCATATATCTTTGTGTTTATTAGATCTTTACTTGGATTTGTCGAGTGTTGTATGTATCGTTTGTGTATATTTTGGCTATAAGTTTAGCAAATCAAAGATATATTTTTGTCCCCCTAAAAAAGACTTGTCTTTTTATTTTCTGATAATTGATGTTTATATCAATTTAATAAAGCTTTCAAACAACAATTATATGATTCATGTCCAATTTCCTTTGTGTGACACTATAAATTGCCATATATGACATTACATATGGACATCTATGGCATCATATATTGTCATTGGTGACTTTATGTGGTACAATGTTTGACAATATTTTTTGGCACTCTATTTGGCAGTTAACCTGGCATTGTGATGTCAACTAGGCAAATTCTAGTGGTGATATTGGTGAAAGTGGTAGAGATCAGAGTTGTAGGCAGAGACGGTGAAAAATCAACGATGACAACCCACTCCTTGTTCGACCTAGCACTAGTACGAAGGCAGTCCAATCTCACAAGCTTTTTCTCTGTGCAGACCAACACCGGCTTCTATCACCAACTAGTGTCGGCGTCCAGCATTATATTGGTCGTATCTCCGAATTAGACCCCCTTGACTTCGTGAATTAGCGACAAATAGAGGTGGCTCTAGGAGACTCATTGTGCAGACGAGGAGAAAGCAACACTGACCCGCGACGAGTTGTGCGTCAACTTTTTTTTACATTTGTTTTTAGTGAAAAAAGGAAAAAGAAAAAGAAAATTAAAGGGGAATAAGTATGTAGCAAAGAGGAGAGAATGCTTGATCAGGGAAAAAAAGCAATGTATGTACATGATCACAAGAAAGAAGATAGGGATATGTTTGGATTAATTAACTCAAATACTCCTATTTAGAGGAGTTTATGTTTGAACTCCTATTTTGAAGACATGACATATGTTTTACTCCTATTTTGGTCCTTATCCCTATCAATAAACTAGCTCAACTAAAAGCTCAAACTTTTTGATTGAAGCCCAAAAAATGTCACTCCCTCCGTCCTAAAACTTTCTTCCCGTTGCGCAAAACGAAGAAAAATCCCAAGTTTTTTCAATCTATTTTATTTAAATATTGGTATAGAAATAAAAAAAAATATACATATTTAAAAACTACATCAAAAGTTCAACAAAACAAGTGGTGACAAGAATATTTTATTTTATCATATAGATCATGAAAAAACACAAATAAATATAAATTCTCGTGAAGTTGGAATAGTACTCTGGAAAGAAAGTTTTAGCACGGAGGACTACATATATTCTAACACATTGCTCAAAATGCTAGTGCGACGACAAAATTACTTTTTAGCAGTGACAGCGTGAACTATCAAACAACCCGTAATTTACAAAATGGTGTACACAACCCTTTGTGTGGAAGTAACTGATGAATTCAATAAAGTTTGCCCAAATTACTTTTTTTTAACACTTTTAAAAATAAACTTGTTCACTCATCGAGTGAGCATAATTGAATTGAACTTAGTAGGAGTAAGAAAAAGATTTTCTCTATATTTCAAAAAGATATTATCCAATCTAGTTTTTATGAAATTTAAGAAAGAGAATTGAAAAATAAAAATTACACGGCTATATATTGTTTAGATGTAATAAAATCTTATAACTCCCATATTCATTATTAAAAAAAACTAAAATAAGCGCGTGCAATTTTTTTAAGGACATTAAAAATACAAAGTGGGTAAAATTGTTTTGGGCGGTAAAAATTAATACAATATGAAATACTCTATAATCATACTAAATTCCAATCTGAAATTCGATAACTTATGTTTCACAAAATATATATATACTACATCTCTCACGAAATATTTGTTCAGTTTTGACTTTTTCCAGTAAATTATTTTCAACTTTTTACCTAAAATTAAGTAAAATATATTTTGTATATTAATTAAATAAAATAATATTTTAAAAATAATTTATATAATGAATCTAATAAGACTATTTTGTATCAATACCTAATATTATTTTTATTTAATTTGGGTCAAAGTTTATTACTTTTGAGCAAAACAATTTAAAGTGAACAAATACTTCAAGAAGACAACTAATCATTATCCTTATTATACATATCATGATGTATGTGCAAATGTGTAAAACACATGTTTCCATTTTCTCGAAATTAGTTTCTTAGTTTGAGTATTGATGTCACTTTAATTTCAAATTATTTAAAAATATTCAATTTCCATCCCACAAAAGATATCACAATCCAAACAATGTGCAAAATGTATCATTTTTAAAATAATTTTAATTATAGATTGGTATTGAAATAAAAAGTATAAATTACACCGTTCAAAATACATCAAAAGTTCTATAAAATAAGAAGTGACAAGAATATATTATTTTACACACAAACAAAAGTTATCGAAAAATCGTAATAGTGACAATGACATTCATTTTGGACGGAGAAAGTACATAATTATAATGATAATTTAATATAATTAAATTTATTTTAAGAGTAACAATTATCTATTTAAATTAATATTTAAGTTACGATAGAAAAAAATGAAAAAATAAACTAAGAAGATAATTTCTAGAAGGAGAGAGTAATATCGTAGGTAGATAAAAAGTTACCCAAAGTAAGAGCAAGTCATAGCTCTTATCCCCAAAATAGAAAAGAAATATTTTTTTAAATTACCAAAATAAGATCATTACATTATGATGATATATATTTATAGTGAAATTTGTACTAAATAATATTAAAACATAAGTCATTTTCAATGTAAGACTTAAACTTTTTTATTCCCTAAATAAGATTTAATAATGTCTAGTGGGAGAAATAATGTCCAGTGATGATGGACATTTACTTGAATAATGACTAATGGATAATGACCAATGATCATACATTAAGAAATAAAAGTATATAGTTCTATATTAAAAAAGTTATTATGTTTTAGTCCTATTTAAGTAGATTCCCATTATTTATATGTTAGCATCCTACAATATCTGATTTTTTATATTGAGATTGTTAACATTATAAATTCTATTTTAAAATAAGTATACATATACATACATACATACATACATACATACATACATACATACATACATACATACATACATACATACATACATACATACATACACAGATATATATACACACACACACACAGACTCCCTCCGTCCTTAAATAAATTACAAATTGCGGGTTGCGAAGTGAAACTTCCTACTTTTTGAAATTATTTAATTTACAAATTGGTATATCAATAAGATATAAAAATTACATATTAAAAACCTACGTCAAAAGTCTTATAAAACAAGAGGTGACAAGAATACTTTATTTTATCACATACTTAATGAAATTGCATAAAGAAACAAAAGTTATCGAGAAAAGAGAAAAAAAATTATAATCTATTTAGGGAGGGAAAGAGTATACTACCCCCGTCCCAAAAAGATTTACACGTTTTGACTAAAGTTGAAATTAAGGGAGAGATAATTTTGTGTTGACTTTTCAAAAATACCCTTGATGTGATGGGTAAAAGTAGAATGTGATGTATAGATTATTAGGAAAAATGTATGATGTGATAGGTAGGGTTTGAAAAAGTAAGGGGTAAAAGTGGTTTTTTAATAGAAATGAGTAAAAAGATTGTGGGACGTAATTTTTTTGAAAGATGTAAATCTTTTTGGGACGGAGGGAGTATTATTTTTGTCTTTGTCCAATATAGAGTGGGAGATTGGGAGAAGAGTAGTGTCAGTGATTACTAATTAGACAAGTAGAGAAAGAGAAAAAACAAAAAATTTCAGAAAAGGTCAAACTTACAGCTGCGGTTTTTCTGCTATATAACACCTTTTCCTCTCTTCAACTTTCTCCCCCCCTTCTTTCCACTGTCTCTTTGCGCTCTCCTTTTCGTACCAATCCCATTTCTTCTTTGATTGTTTTCTTCCCATGGAGAATGGGTATTTTCTCAACGGCGGAGCTCCGGCGCCATTTCCATGCACCGCCTCCAGCTGGAACACTTCACCGGAATCCCAATTTAACCGGCCTTGGGACGATTCTCTCTACCATTACACCCAATTCGATTCCTCCCCTGCGGCATCCGCCTTCGCAATACGCGAACTGATCGGTGATCTCGGCAACATTTGCACCCCGTCTCAGCCGCCGCTAGCGGCCGCGGCCGGCTCTTACTCCGGGAACAGTGAGGTCACCATTAACGCTTCGTGCTATACCGCGCCCCTCAATTCATTTCCCCTTAACACGCCTAACCCGCCTGCTCTCCTCGCCGACCCCGGCTTCGCAGAGAGAGCGGCGAGATTTTCTAATTTCGGGAGCCGAAGTTTCAACGGCAGAAAAAGCCAGTTGGCTTTAAACGGTAACTCCAAACTTCCGTACAGATCCGCCGCGATATCTAGGGTTTCCAGTAGCCCTACTCTCGAATTCCCGCTGCAAAACCAGAAATCCGGAGCTCCGGCCAATTCAAACGAGGCCTCATCTGTTTCCGAGCAGGTGGCCAGCGGGTCGATTAGCCAGGGTGACATGAATCTTAGGAAGAGGAAATCAGCTGCACGAGGAAGGGCCATGGAAGACACTACTAATGGCGGGAAGGTATGAGCCGAATTGATACTCTAAAAAGCGCTGGGATTCTAGTTTACTAACATTGGAACTTTGAATTTTGTTCATTTTTAGGGATTCGAAACGGATCACAATTCGAGCCCGAAGCGATCCAAGTTGACAGATGATGTTACAGAGGATTATAACAGTGAGAAGCAATCCAAGGCAAACCAAAAGCCCCCAGAGCCACCAAAGGATTACATCCATGTTAGAGCTAGAAGGGGTCAAGCCACTGACAGCCATAGTCTTGCAGAAAGAGTGAGTTCTTATCGTGTAAAATCTGTTTATTCTTCAGTAGTTGATTACATAATTTAGGGTCTCTTGTTTAAATATGGTGAAGGTAAGAAGAGAAAAGATTAGCGAAAGGATGAAGATTCTGCAGGATCTTGTTCCAGGCTGTAACAAGGTAAGTTTGGTTCTTAAAAAAATCTTGTTTCTGTTGTTACTTGGTAGTTTCTCCATTCAATTCTCATAAAGGGTAGACAAATTCATAAGCAGGTAACCGGAAAAGCACTCATGTTGGATGAAATTATAAACTATGTTCAGTCCTTGCAAAGACAAGTTGAGGTAAACCAGTGCCCTCTCTGTATATAATTCAGCTCTGTAAAAATCCAGTCTTTTTTTATTTTACAAAACACTGGCACTAACTATTGTTAATACCAAACTGGTGGCTGACAATGATAAATAATGTCTTTCTTTAATTTTAAATTGCTTAAGAATTTAAAAATTTGAGCTTATTTTTTTTGGTTTCTTTAAAAACAGATTTTAAAATATTTCTTTCAGACACAAGTCTAGCCATTTCATCTTCATTAAGCAGTCACTTGCTCAGGCCATAGTGATCAAGTGAACTTGGCTTGGCATTCAGTCGAGTCATTTGATTGGGTTGGGTGATTGATTAAGCTTGCTAACTGCTTGTCAAAGCCCATCAAGAATGCTTAATCTCAGTTCACTTGTTCGCTCTACACGCTCCATATATGTGTTCTTGCTGTATTATTTTTTTTCTTGAGCTTTACCAAATTTATTCAAAGTTTCATGATGTGCAATCTTCTTGGTTTATTGCCTGATCAAATTAACTTACATATTTCTTGTCTGTAGTTCCTGTCTATGAAGTTAGCATCGGTAAACACAAGTCTGGATTTTAGCAATGACAAAAACATGCCAATGGATGTGAGTATAATTAGATCCCACCACTGTCACTTTAAATGAACATTTTGAGGGGGGTATTTGAAACAGAAACATCTAACCTGGCACACCCATGTTTGCCCAGATATGTCATCCTTTGGACTCCCCCTCCTCTTCCTCCTTGCCACCAAACTTCCATATTCTGCATCACCACATGCAACCTCCACAACAACACAACAATGCTTCCAATGTGGGCCCGTTGGAGAGCTCACCGTGCCACGTCATGGGAATGCAGTTACCTCTGTTGGATGGATTTGGTGAAGCTCCTAGTCAGGTAATGTAACTGCTCACCTACTCTACAAACCCCCCCCCCCCCCCCCCAAAAAAAAAAAAACATGTCACCCAATATGTGCATATAAGAGTGGCAATGAATATGTTGTTTTTTTTAACATGTTGCAGTTCCCTTCTACTTGTGATGGTGAATTGCAAAGCGTTGTCCAAATGGGACTAAACCAAACCTCCCCACCCGAAAGGATATGTTGACATACCTGCACCGGGTAATTTAGGATTCGGCTGGTTCTTTGGTTGATGATAGACGGTCATCATCGTTCTATTGATTGGTTGGAAGGGGAGGGGGAGAAGAGGCTAATGTAGATAGGAATTAGGAAGATGATTTTTACAAGTGAAATGTGGTTCAATAAATGCTAATCCCCAATTTCTTCCCATGTATCAATATATTCTTAATTAAATGGAGTAGTAATTGATGTTTGAACCAGATATTTTTCTCTGGGTGTTGTACATATATGCAGCTTCTACTGTGTATTCAAGCGTGTACATATCTTCCCTCTTTTGGGACCCATTTTCTATCCGCCCAAAAGTACCTTGTCATTGAATATCATATGTGTGCATTACTGCCCGAGTTACAAAATTCTCTCAAGTTTGACTGAGCATTCTTTTTTTACTAAGTTATATTGCCTAGTTGAAATATGTCCCCACTCCCAGTGGAGAGAAACTACTCCCTTGGTGATTTTAAAAATTGTTGAAAGATAAAAAAATTGAGTTATTGAAATTCATTTGGAAGAGACAATTTTGTAATCCACGTAGATATTTTTTTTAGAGAAAATAAAGTACTCTGTAAGAATGAATTTTTTGCGAGTCATTAAAAAAATTAAATTTTATAAATAATCTTTTATGGCATGGATTTCTTATAGTCATTTTCCATGATTTAATGCTCATGATCTATTATATTTGAAAATTATTTAATGACCAGTCTTTTAAAATATAAATTTTCAAATATGTTTTTCTTCACATATAATCAATAAGAGGTTATTCATGGAATAGTTCTCAAATATAAAAGACTATGAACATAACATTTTAAATTTTAGAATAGAAGGTTATATGTGGAAAAAGTTTTAAAAATATTATTTATAGATTGATGAAAAAGAAAGTCACAATACTTTAATAAAAAAGAAAATATTTTCTTCAAGCTATCACCTATTAGTCATGCTAGAAACCCAATACTGTTGACACCATGGATCATAATTGTTTGTGAAGTTGTACAAATATTTACAATAATCGTCTATCAATACATAGAATTCACGATGATTATCGTCAGTATTTGTATAAATTTACAGATAATTATCACTCATGGTGTGACCCCTTTGCATTTTTTGTTACCCATCACATTTTTAATACTCCCTCCGTCTTGAAATGTTCTTCCCACTTACTATTCACATTATCAAACTTTAATCACTTTCTTTACCTATTTTCATTAGGTATTTGATAAAATAATATAGTCTTGTCACCACTTGTTTTGTAGAACTTTTGATGTAGTTTTTAAATATATAAATTTTAATTTTTAATTTTATACTTACAATCAAATAAATTGAATTAAAAATAAAGTCGGTCAAACTTCATAAACAGAACCGAGAAAAACATTATAGGACGGAGGGAGTAGTAACTAGTAATTAAAGATGCAATACATGTATTGTAATGATACAGACCGGGGGGAGTATATAAATGCAGGGGCGGATTTACCCTTTAGAAGTAGGCCCACAACTAATTTTTTGCTTTAGGGCAAGGCTCTCAAACATCTATTCTCGGTAGGGGTGTTCATCGGGTCAAACCCGGACTGGACCGAACCGAGACCGAATAAGAGGAACTTTGTGGACCGAGGACCGGACCGCTTAAGGTAAGGACTAGCCCGGGACCGGACCGGTAAAACCCGAATCGGACTGAATAAATGTGATTTTTATTTTTTTTAAAAATTTGGTTTTATTTATTTAATTTAAAGTATTCAATTTTAAAAAATATTACTACAATTAATTTTTCATGTGTAACATACACTAAACATTTTCAAACATTGATGTTTTTATTTTTTTTTAAACTTTAAATAGAATATATATCCTCTATCTATATTACATAAAATTTGTTTGTAATTTTTATTTTACATATAGAATATTCTTCTTCTCACTGTGTTTTTACTTTTTTTTTAATATTTTTTTTGTTTTTGGTTTGTTTTGACAGACGGATACATTTTTTACTGTTTTTGTTCATAAGATTATTTACAATAATTTTCTGTTGATTGGAGTTTTATTACTGATAAAGTACAAACTTAAATTATAGTATTAATACATCAATTTGTAATGCATTATATCGCTTATGTAAAGATAATATTTACTTTTTCACACTTTCATGTTAAAAATATTTAAATATCATTAGAATTGGTATCTAATTTTGAATTGGAATATATTAAAAAATTATACTATCTCCGTCCCAAAAAGTCTTACACGTTTTACCTAAAGTTGAAATTAAGGGAGGGATAATTTTGTGTTGACTTTCCAAAAATACCCTTGATGTGATGGGTAAAAGTAGGATGTGATGTGTAGATTATTAAAAAAAGGTATGATATGATTGGTAGGGTTTGAAAAAGTAAGGGGTAAAAGTAGTTTTTTAATAGAAATGGGTAGGAGATTGTGGGACGTAATTTTTTTGAAAGGTGTAAATTTTTTTGAGACGGAGGGAGTATTAAATAATAAAATCAAAATATTTTAAAAACTTTTAGTATTAAAATTAAATTAATTTTAAGTATAAGAAAAAAACTTTAAAAACTATATTAGAAAACTATATAAAAAACAAATATTTTTTTTAAAAAAAATGTAAGCGGTCCACCGGTCCGGACCGAAACCCGGTGGACCGGACCGGAACCCGAATAAGGAAAATGTGAGGATCGAAGACCGTACCGAATAAGGACCTGTCCGGTCCGGTTTTGGCCGGGTTTCGGGTCGGTTCGGGTCTAGACCGAATAATGTACACCCCTAATTCTCGGAATGAAAAATAAAAAATTCCTATTTTGAGGATAAATGCTATGTTTCACTCCTCTATTTTCGGTGATTTCTTTAATCATTAGTCATTTAACAAAATATTTCCGTCATAATCTGTTTTATAAAAGTTTTGATATAAGTTTTAAACATGTAAGTTTACTTATTATTTCTATCCCAATTTACAAATAAAATCACTTTTAAGGAGATGGATTTTGCACGGAAATATTTTCTTCAAGCTATCACCTATTAGTCATGCGAAACTCAATACTGTTGACACCATGGATCATAATTGTTTGTGAAGTTGTACACATATTTACAATAATCGTCTATCAATACACAGAATTCACGATGATTATCGTCAGTATTTGTATAAATTTACAGACAATTGTCACTCATTGTGTGACCCCTAGTGAGCCTTTGCATTTTTTGTTACCCATCACAATACAAAATTAGTACTCCCTCCGTCCTATAATGATCTTCCCGGTTCGCAAAACGAAGAAAAATTCCAAGTTTTTTAAATCTATTTTATTTAAATATTGGTATAGAAATAAAAAATAAAACATACATATTTAAAAACTACACCAAAAGTTCAACAAAACAAGTAGTGACAAGAATATTTTATTTTATCATATAGGCCATGAAAAAACACAAATAAATATAAATTCCCGTGAAATTGGAATAGTGCTCTGGGAAGATCATTATAGGACGGAGGGAGTAATAATTAAAGATCTAATACATGTATTATAATGATACAGACCGGGAGAGTATATAAATGCAGAGGCGGATTTACCCTTTAGAAGTAGGCCCCCAACTAATTTTTTGCTTTAGGGCAAGGTCCTCAAACTTCTATCGTGGGAATGAAAAATAAAAAATTCCTATTTTGAGGATAAATGCTATGTTTTACTCCTCTATTTTGGGTGATTTCTTTAATCATTAGTCATTTAACAAAATATTTCCGTCATAATCTCTTTTATAAAAGAGTAATTTTTAAACATGTAAATTTACTTATTATTTCTATCCCAATTCACACATAAAATCACTTTTACACTATGTTTGGTTCAAGGAATTTTGAAGGAAAAGAAAAGAAAATGGTTTTCTCTCATTTTTCTCACCAAAATGGGAGGAATTTAGTTTTTTCTTCATTTGATACATTTTGCCTTCTCATTCTCTTTTCCTTCCACTTTTCCTTTCTAGCCAAACAAGAAAGCTTGTTATCCACTTCATTTTCTTTTCTTTTCTCCTTTGAATTCCTTGAACCAAACATATAGTTAAGGAGATGGATTTTGCACGTAAAACTAAAAATACGAGGTGTTTAAAAACAAAAGTAGTATATTGCCTCTTTAAAAATTTCGGAATGGTTGTCCTCGGACCCACGATCCGTTGTACCCCAACTACCTGAATTTCTAGATCCGTCATTATATATATGCAAACATAATTCCAGACTCGAGCTACCAGACTTTAATTGAAAATCCATATTCATTTTTTTTAATTGTATCGAAAATTGAATAAAATAGACAATTAAGAGAGATATGACGATTATCCAAATCTGAAAATATTTCTTTAACTTCACAAATGGTACCATCAGTGTCTAAACAAGGATAATGGTTGCAGGTTAGGGGAGCATAACCCATCTAAGTTACTCCGTAGTTTTGTCTAAACCATTCATTAATTAAGTATATAGATGATGATGCCAATTGACAAGATACATGCAATCTTTTCTTTATAGATTTGCTCACCATTGGTGTCAAACTATCAAATTACACTGTTAATTCTTTTTCAACATCATATCGGCACATAGATATTTCAGAAAAGTTATGTAATTGGATTAAATTTACCAATAATTTGTTACTAAATAGTACTCCCTAATTGTTCTGAGCTCCAGCTATATAAGCCTGTAAAGTGTGAAGAATTTAAGTCGGAGCTTATTTCTCAGCTCATAATTTAACCAGGGCCGCCGCCCGAGGATTTGATGGCCTTGGACGAGACAAAAAAAACGAGCCTTAGTCATAATAGATTAAATTATATAAACTATTTCTTTAATACTAACAAATAATATTATAATAATAAACATAACAAAATTATACTACTATAATTAATCTTTGTAAAAACTACATTAGAAATTTAAGTTTTTAAAATTTTGTATTTGACATATATATTTAAAAAATAAAAATGTTTGGGCCCTTAAAAAATTAGGCCTGGGCTGACACTCCTGACAGTTACATTGGCCCAGCCCATCCTTGGACTGGCCTTTTATTTAACAAACCTACACAATTTTTTTTTAAAAATATGTTATACTCCAACCCCAAACGTCTCCCACTATTCGCTCGAATAGTAGTAAGAGAGAAATTAAATTGAAGTATAATCTTAAGGATTATGCTATCTGTACCCCAAGGTTTGTACCTCAATTTGTACCCCACAGTTTTGCACCAACACTTGTGTCGGTGTAAATCATCGAAATGTTTGTGCAAACTTGTGGTGTACAAATGGGGTATATTTGTTGGTGTAAGTGTAGCATGGTCCATAATCTTAATCGCATTGAGAGAGTGAAATTTATCCCCAATATATGCAAAACCCTTATAATTAACATGGTCAGGGGCAGGCGGCGGCCCGGAGCCTCCTAGGTTTAAGAGGCTTCAAATATTTATATGTAGTGTTCTAAGTAGCTTAGAAACTAATTTTTAAGTACAAAAAATCTCTTATACTCAAACTTCTTCATATTTGCATATAGAAAACTATTGTGCAAGATTATTATTAATACTATATTCACAAATTTGAATGTCAAGTTATCCATACAATTTTCAACTAGTGTCATTTAGGGTATTGATGGGTGTAATCAACCCAAGACATGACCTGGGTCGGGCCCAGCCAAGACCACCTGGGAAAGGTCCAGGCACTATGGAGCAAGGTTGTTAGGGTGGATCTGTTCCATGCCCGGGTGGATTTCAGCCAAGACGACATGGACAAAGTCCAAGTACCATGCAGCAGGGGTGTTTGGGTGGATCTGTACCCTACCCGGGTGGGGTTCAATCAATACCACCCGGGTTACTATTGGGCACCCGGTCAACTAACATGGCACTGCATGGGGATACACGAGTGATCAGACGACCCTTCAAGAAACCACCCAGGCAAGTTTCCGGGACTCGTACTGGTGGTCAGTTTGGGTGTACATGTGTCGGCAAGAATAATCTGAACATGGTTAGACGGTATCGACTGAATATCGCGGGGAATGTTCAGATATTCTCGTCCAAGCACTACGCGCCTATAGAGGTGCCATCAGCATAAGCCGACAAATGAGTAGGACAAGCGCTACGTGACAAGAGAAGTCACCTCGCATCGTCCACGGACGTGGGACGGCGTGAGCATTCTTTGTCTTGTCCCCTAGGCGCTACTATAAATAGCCTTGTAACCCTCAATAGAAAGGGGTCGAACTTTATCTCTCTAGAGCATATTGTGTAATACCTCCCAATACTGTTTTACATACTTAATAACAATTGGGCTACATGTGTTTCCACCTACAGTCCTCCCGGTCAACTTTTTTTTTTTTTTGCCACTTTAGTTTTTAAGCTCAGCAAACTATTCTAGACCCGGTCTATTACAGTTTACCCGGGCGACTAATTTACACCATTAGGTATTTTTATATTTTTTATTTATATATTTTCTTTATATACAAAACATTTATTGTTATACTTATTGCATTTCAATTTTAATAAAAAAGATATTTTTATTTTTAGTTGATAATTTTGCGTAAGACCCATTTTTTTCATTGCTCGAGCTTAAGAAATCTTAAGAACGGATCCGATTGTCAGGATTTAAACTCAGGTTAATCTTTTCTGGCACTACCTTGTGGTTGAATATGATTGGTAGTACGTGTGTTGCTGCCAACCAGCTGTAAAGAGACGACTATTAGAGGTATATTATGCTGGTTCAAAAGTCTTAATTGAACCACTAATTGTGTTGCTTTAGAGATGGAGCCAACCATGATTTTCGGAAAAAATAATAATTGGCCATCTCTTAATTACATTCTCTCACAAATACAGATTAGCCACACAAGGAGAAGTCCCTGTCGCTTCGATCTGTTCCACTCTAATTAAAGTTCCCTGTACGCACTACTTACACTGCAACAACTAACTCCACAGCAACTTTAAATAAAAAGAGACAATTGCGAGAAACTTTTTGATTTCGTTGACAAAAATACAAAACTGTTAAGAAAAATATGAATTGTTCATTTATCAATTAATTAGGTCATGCTCCATCATAAGTTACAGGAACAAATTGTCCATCATCACCATAAAGTTGTCATTTGTATAGTATGTATACTATTTGTAATAGTGTTAGTACTAAGCCTTTCTACTATAAATAAGAGGCTTATGATCCCTGCAAATCACCATTAAGAACAATAAGAAGAGTGAAGAATCAATAGAGAAGAAATCAGAAATATATCATATTTATCTTCCTAATCTCTGAGTAGTTTTTTTCTCTCATTTTATAACACGTTATCAGCACGAATTTGCTCAAAATCCTAGGAAACCTTGTTCTTCTCAGAAGGTATATTTATTTTATTTTCTTCATAAACAAACTAAAATATTTTCTTAAAAACTATGAGAAGTATGCTCTGTGATTGCCCAAAGTTGGGATCCTTCACATCAGAAACTTATAGTTATAAAAATAAAATTAGATAAATTAAAAAGGAATAAGCTTCCTCATAATTGCAGAAAATCACATTTTTGAAAGAAAAAAAAAGGGTAGAATTTAATATGGAGTAGCTAAAATTGAAAAACAAAATTAATTTCATTTTTATAAAAAGAAATCATCCTACATAGCACTCTAACTCACCCTAAATTACGCATTTAGCACTACTCATTGTTTTTAACAAACTTAGCAATTTATGGTGTCAATCCTTTCCTATCATACCCTTTACCTCTTTTTCTGTTTTTTTTCATTAAAAATTACGGCATTCAACTCCAATAATCTCTCCTTCCGTTCTCCCGCACGCTATTAAACTCTACGGTCTCTCCTTCCGTTCGCCGGCGATGATGCTTGGTATTTCAAAATTGATTTCACAACACCTAATTTTCAATACGAAGAAAACACAATAATTAATACTAAAAATACAGGGAAATCTGAATAAAAGGATCGGATGAAGGAATGAAAATTAAAAATTGAAGAAGAAGAGAAAATGATTAGCAACATCAAAGATTAGCATGGGAGAGAACCTGATTTGTCCCTTTTGAAAAATCAGGTCTTTTGAAAGGCATTGTGATTTTGGCAGTGTGAACATTAGGTGTTATGGGCAGTGTAAAGATTAAATGTTAAAATTTTGTCTTGCATCCTTTTATTCGGATTTCGCTGTATTTTTAGTTTTAATTATTGTGTTTTGTGGCAGTGTAGATAAATTGTGGCAGTGTATATATTGTGGCAATGTATTTCAGACATTGAATTTTTTGGCAGTGTATATATTGTGGCAGTGTATTTCAGACATTGAATTTTTGGAAGTACATATTGTGGCAGTGTAGAGAGTATATATTGCAGTGTATAATTACCATAAAAAATAAAAGGTCACGACTTAAAATGAATTCTGCTCTTTTTTTGGCAGTGTTGTATGTGTTAGGGCACTAAATTCAATCTCAAACATATTGTGGCAGTGAAGAGCAGAACATTTCATACTTATTTATAATGTGGCAGTGAAGATTATACATTGCAGTATAATTCTAATTTTGGGAGTTTATTGAAGGACAAAAACGGGAATTCATCCCAAAAACTAATAGCACTGCTATTTTGAGTATTATAAGGCTATTAAAGTGCTATTTTCGTATTTCTCCCTTTTATAAACTACTTTTGAATTCTGCAAGCTTAAATGTAAAAAGTATAATAATAATTTAGATAAGAAATATGAACATCTTACCTGTAAAAACAATACTCTGTATGTATGCTTCTTCAAAGAAAAAAAAATTCCTATCTTTATTTTTTTTCTCCTGCGTGCCATAGTAAAAGAAAGAGATGCTCTCAAAAACCACCTTTGCTTGATAATAATAATACTGAGTATATCTTATACGGAGTAAGAATTGATGAATTATAGCACTATGGGAACATGTTTTGTCTTCTTCCATTGTCCATTTTGATTCCTTATGTACTTGCAAGTATTTTACCCCATACATTTTTTTTTCTTACATATTTTTTATACGAAGTATTATATAATAATAAAAATAATAATAATAATAATAATAATGCAATAAAACATCTTATTCCTTGATTTGTCTTCTTCTATTTGGCTTTGAATAATTTTTGACAGAAAATTTAAATAAGTGGGGTATCATTTAAAATTATCAATTCACAATTTCATACAAAAATAAATATACACCGTACTTGTTCTTTTAAATTTGAATACTCTTGATTGAGAATTTTTTTTCCGTACTCACCAATCTATAACCTATAAAAAAATATCTCTATTAAAAAAATATTTTTTAAATTCTAATCTCATTTTTTTTCTTTCATTTTTAAACGTACCACCTACTTAATAACAATATAAAATAATAAAAAAAATCTAATAAATCAAAATTTATTATTTTGTAGTTTATTAAATGGCCAACATCACCAAAAGAGAGTTCGACATTCTTGATTTATCCGGTCAAAGGTACCTAGAGTGGAGGGTTGATGCCATCGCTCACCTCAAGGCAAATGACCTAGAAAATACAATTGCTGAAAATAATACAGCAACATCTCAGCAAAAGGCAAAAGCCATAATTTTCCTTCGCCACCACCTTCATGAAAGTTTAAAATCTGAATATTTATTGGTGGAAGATCCGAAGGAATTATGGGATAATCTCCAAGAGAGATATGGACATCAACAAAAGGTCCTACTACCAAGAGCTCAATATGAATGGATCAATTTAAGATTTCAAGATTTTAAATCTGTTTGTGACTATAATTCTGCTATTTTCAAAGTCACGTCCACATTAAAATTATGTGGACATAATATCACTGATCATGACATGTTGGAGAAAACTTTTTCCACCATGCATATGTCAAACGTGATATTACAGCAACAATACAGAGAAAGGGGCTTTAAAAAGTATTCTGAGTTAATCTCAGTATTACTTGTTGCTGAGCAGAATAATGAGCTCTTAATGAAAAATCATAACATGAGGCCCACCGGTTGTAGCCCTACAAATTTTGGCCATCCTGATCGTGGTTCAGCACCAGAATCAAATGTTATCCAAGGTGGTGCTCGCGGACACTTTAAACGTGGACGCGGAAATAACCGCAACAAAGGGCAAAATAGGGGCTATAAAAATCCAAATGGATCATCCTCCAAAGAAAAGGGAAAATTCAAACCACCACAGGCTAAAACTTATGAAAAGCCAAAACCAAGTGGTGAATGCTACAAATGTGGCATAAAAGGACACTGGGCGAATGAATGTCGAACGGCAAAACATTTGGTTAAATTATACCAGGCTTCCACAAAAGGAAAAGGGAAAAATGTGGAAGCTAATTATGCTGATGATATCAATCCAATTTTACCTAAATTTGACGTGTCCGATTTCTACATGGATGATGCTGAAATTGGTGATGAAGTGACCTTTGGTGGAACTACTACTATTTAAACATTTTCATTTACTCTGTTATGGTGTGTTTACTTTTTAAATAAATGTTGGAAATTTGTATTTTATTTTCATGTGTTCTTGTATTATTATGTCTCTTCTAAAAAAAATATAATAAAATGTATGATATTTGTGTTAATTATCTTTAACTTATATTTATTTATATATTTATTTGTATTCAAGATATGGAGATAACTGCTTATGGCTCCAGTGGCAAAGAACAATGTCTAATTGACAGTGCCACAATGCACACCATTTTGAGAAACAAAGAATATTTTTCTCAAATGACATTGATGGAAACTAATGTCAATACAATCTCTGGTGTTGCGAAACTCATTGAAGGGTCTGGAATAGCTTGTTTAATCCTTCCCCAAGGAACAAAATTAATTATCAAAGACGCATTATATTCCAGCAAATCCCGAAGGAATTTATTGAGCTTTAAAGATATGCGTCAAAATGGTTATCACATTGAAACCATGACAGAAAATCAAAAGGAATACTTGTGTCTAACGACAACCAAATCTGGCAATAAATTTTTTTGTGAAAAGATGCCAGCGTATTCCTCGGGGCTATATTATACTCACATTAGTCCCGTTGAAGTGAATGTTATCTCTAATAAAAAATTAGATGATCAGAAAACATTCATTTTGTGGCATGACCGTTTGGGTCATCCTGGCAGTGTAATGATGCATAAAATAATTCAAAATTCACTTGGACATCCATTGAAAAATATAAGGATTCCAAGATCAATTGATTTTCCATGTGTTGTCTGCTCTCTTGGAAAGATGATTGTCAGGCCATCTCTAAATAAAATTGGAGTTGAATCTCTTGCATTTTTTGAAAGAATTCAAGGAGATATTTGTGGGCCAATTGCCCCAGCATGTGGACCATTTCGTTATTTTATGGTGTTGATCGACGCATCAACACGTTGGTCACATGTTAGTCTTTTATCTACAAGAAATTTTGCATTTGCAAAACTCCTTGCTCAAATCATACGTTTGAGAGCTCAATTTCCGGATTATTCAATTAAAAAAATCCGACTTGATAATGCAGGAGAATTTACATCCCAATCATTTAATGACTATTGCATGTCTATTGGGATTGATGTGGAGCATCCAGTTGCTCATGTGCACACTCAAAATGGTCTTGCTGAGTCTTTAATAAAGCGATTACAATTAATTGCTAGACCATTATTGATGAAATCCAGTTTACCTGCATCTGTTTGGGGACATGCTGTATTGCATGCTGCAAATTTAATTCGGCTAAGGCCTACTGCAAATCATATTTTTTCCCCATTGCAATTGGTAACTGGAAAAGAACCAAATATTTCTCACATAAAAATATTTGGATGTGCCGTATATGTACCAATTGCTCCACCACATCGTACAAAAATGGGTCCTCAAAGAAGGCTGGGAATTTATGTTGGCTTTGATTCTCCCTCAATTATAAAATATCTTGAGCCAATGACTGGTGATTTATTCCCAACTCGGTTTGCTGACTGTCATTTCGATGAGACAGTATTCCCAGCCTTAGGGGGAGAAAATGAGAAAAAGGACCCATGTACGAAAGAGATTACATGGAATGCAACAGGATTATCTTTTCTTGATGCAAGAACAAATGCATGCGAACAAGAAGTGCAAAAGATAATTCATTTACAAAATGTTGCAAATCAATTGCCTGACGCATTCACGGATTCAAAGAAAGTGACAAAGTCACATATTCCTGCTATGAATGCTCCTACCAGAATTGAAATTCCTTAAGAGAAAAATGAAAAAACTCTTGCAAATGAGTCTTCAATACGCAAAAAGCGTGGTAGACCACTTGGTTCAAAAGATGTAAAACCAAGAAAACTTAAAAGGCAAGAGACAATACTTGAATCAAAAGACGTTCATTCTTCAAAGAAAGAAAATGAACGAACCGAGCATGTTGATATAAAAAATAATATCAACAAACAATTTGTTTCAAATGAGGATTTAACCATCTCTGAAGATGCGAATAATTCAGATGAAGATAGAAACGTTGATAATTATGAGATTTCAATAAATTACGTTTCTACGGGATTACAATGGAACAGAAAAGATGTTCATGTTGATGATATATTTGCATATGCCATTGCCACAAACATCATGGATGAAAATGATGACATTGAGCCAACTTCAGTTGATGAATGTCGACGTAGACATGATTGGCCAAAATGGAACGAAGCAATTCAGGCAGAATTGAAATCACTTGAAAAACGGAGTGTTTTTGGGCCTATAGTTCTTACGCCAAAAGGTGTGAAACCAGTTGGTTTCAAATGGGTTTTTGTGCGTAAGCGCAATGAGAAAAATTAAATTGTGAGATATAAATCCCGACTCGTTGCCCAAGGTTTTTCTCAAATTCCGGGGATAGATTATGAAGAAACTTATTCCCCAGTAGTTGATGCAACTACGTTGAGATTTTTGATAGGCATGTCTGTCTTTGAAAAACTTCAAATGCGTTTAATGGATGTAGTGACAGCATATTTATATGGATCTCTCGATACTGACATATATACGAAAGTTCCTGGAGGGCTAAAGATGCCTGAGGTTTATAGTTCAAAACCTCGAGAGATGTTTTCCATAAAATTGGAAAAGTCACTATATGGACTAAAACAATCTGGCAGAATGTGGTATAATCGTCTCAGTGAATATCTGCTCAAAGAAAGATACAAAAATGATCCAATTAGTCCATGTGTTTTCATCCGTAGATCTAAATCAGGCTTTGCCATTATTGCAGTATATGTTGATGATTTAAACATCATTGGAACTTCTGATGAAATAGAAAATACTGCAAAATATCTCATGAAAGAATTTGAGATGAAAGATCTTGGGAGAACAAAATTTTGTCTTGGTCTTCAAATTGACCATTTGAAAGACGGAATATTCATCCACCAGTCAAATTACACAAAGAAGGTTCTGAAGCGGTTTTATATGGATAAAGCACATCCTCTCACATCCCCGATGGTTGTCCGCTCTCTCAATGTACATGATGATCCATTCCGACCTCGTGAAGATGATGAAGAAATACTCGGTCTAGAAATACCATACTTGAGTGCTATTGGAGCTTTGATGTATCTAGCAAACAACACTCGGCCAGATATTGCATTCTCAGTGAACTTATTAGCCAGACACAACTCGACCCCGACTAGGAGGCATTGGAATGGCATTAAACATATTTTGCGATATCTCAATGGTACCATCGACCTTGGTTTATTCTACCGCAAAGATGCCAAGGCCACTCTTGTTGGATATGCTGATGCTGGATATTTGTCTGATCCACAAAAGGCAAAATCTCAAACAGGATATGTGTTTACTTATGGAGATACCGCAATATCATGGAGATCGATGAAACAAACTTTGACTGCCACATCATCAAATCACGCGGAGTTGATAGCTCTCTACGAAACAGGTAGAGAATGTGTATGGTTGCAATCAATGATCCAACATATCCAGAGTGGGTGCGGTATAGAAACAATTACTAGTCATCCGACTCCTATATATGAAGACAATACTGCATGCATTGCTCAAGTGAAAGGAGGTTACATCAAAGGAGACCGAACAAAGCATATATCACCAAAGTTCTTCTCAACACATGATCTCGAGAAAGATGGAAAAATTGACATCAAGCAAATCAAGTCCAGTGAGAATCTCGCTGATTTATTTACAAAAGCGTTACCCCCAAAGAAATTTGAAGAACTCGTACACAAGATTGGCATGCGTCGCCTTCGTCAATTATGCTAAGCTGAGGGGGAGAATTTTATGAACTGTACTCTTTTTCCCTTGATCAGGTTTTTATCCCACTGGGTTTTTCCTGACAAGGTTTTTAACGAGGCAGTACATAAAATTAGAATGGGTTTCTAAACTATACCCATTTCACGAATATCCATCATCAATTGAAAAATGAACATTCAAGGGGGAGTGTTAAGAAAAATATGAATTCTTCATTTATCAATTAATTAGGTCATGCTCCATCATAAGTTGCAGGAACAAATTGTCCATCATCACCATCAAGTTGTCATTTGTATAGTATGTATACTATTTGTAATAGTGTTAGTACTAAGCCTCTCTACTATAAATAAGAGGCTTAGGATCCCTGCAAATCACCATTAAGAACAATAAGAAGAGTGAAGAATCAATAGAGAAGAAATCAGAAATATATCATATTTATCTTCCTAATCTCTGAGTAGTTTTTTTCTCTCATTTTATAACAAAAACACAATTGTGTAATTTCCATCTGATTTAAATATTTAGATGTCTTATTACGGATAATGAAACTTGAATGAGTTCACTCAATGATTCTATGATCACCAATGCTACACTTGCACTAAAAAATGTACCCCAAAATTACACCAAAAATATACACTAATATTTTGATGATTCACCATAGTATTACACTCACACAAAATGAAACTGTAAACCTACGATGTACAAATTGGGTATAAATCTTGGGATACAAATAACTTAAACCTTCTATGATTTACATGAGGCAGGTAGACATTTTACATTTTCATGTCGATCTTTTTTCTTATATAAAAAGCTTAATTCTTACATGGTGTTTTTGTACTACAATCTATATAGGACTCAAAGACCACATAAGGATTTGTCGTTCCCTTTTAATTCAATTTATTTAAATAATGTGACAAAATTCAAAATGTAGTCGTCTTACTCAAAGAATAAAATTATACATGTCCGTGTGGTATTCGGAAACATGATTAATAATAGTCCCTCTAATGGATACCTTGGACATGGGGTATCAGACCCAATCATTACTAAGCCCAACGAGAGAAGTCCAAAAGCATGAAATGCCAAAACACAGTCAGCCTCAGCCAACGACTAAACCCCGCGATGTCGGCATTATACACGACCCTGGTCGTTTCAAAACAATTGGGTCACAAAAAAATTTAATTTTAGTGTTCTTTAAGTAATGCATGTTTAATTTTTTGGCACTGTTTGAGCATGGATATGGTATTGTACTGTTACGTTTCAAAACGGAATGGTACCATGATTTTGGGGTTTATCTCTTACTAATACTGTAACACCCTAATCCGTCCATGTCTGCAGCCCCTTTCGGACTAAAGTTTTTAACTTGGTAATCGTAAAAATTTAAAACTTTTCAAACACTTTTATTTATCACAGTAATATTTTTCATAACATATACAGTACGGAGTATTCAACAATATTGCGGAAGCGAATTTAATTTTGACATATCATAAATCATTTCAAACTTGTCACATCCATCCCGACAATCTCGCCCCATCTGCTTCCAGGATCACAGTGTTCTTTCTGCTTTACCTGCGTGTAGTAAATAAAACACACTACACGCTCAGCGGTAAAGCTGAGTAAGCATATCTAATGCGTCGAACATCCATATAAACTGAATCTAAATTCATAATCAAATCATTTGATATCATGCACAAAATGTTCATTTCAGACATTCACAGTTTTGGTATTGTTCAGTTCATATCAACACATTTTATTCAATCCCGATACTATTTCAATAGTGCTCTTAAATTATTCTTAATCTAAGGCCAGATCATAACAACGCTATCAGCTATTCTCAGTATAAGGCCAGGTCATAATAATGCTCTTAGCTATTCTTAGTCTAAGGTCAAATCATAATTTCCACAACCAGATTCTTAAAAGGCAATTATTAATCAGACACTTAAACTATCATTAGTTTAAGGCAATTGATTTCGGACACTTAACTGTAGTCAGTTAAGGCAATCACACACTTAAACTATCATTAGTTTAATGCAAATGATTTCGGACACTTAACTGTAGTCAGTTAAGGCAACAACAATATAGCGAATGGTCAACATTGGATTGAGCATTTCCAAACGAGTGATCCTCTAGTTTGGACTACGAATCCTGTTTATGCATTTTCATCTAATCCATCAACTAGCTAATAGGTATATCTTAAAGTCTTCTAGATATCCTTAACAGTACACATCATTTTCTTGTTGATCAATTTATTCATTTTGAATTATGTTTCGATGATTCATAATCATAATTTAATTCAAGATAGTCAAACAAACATATCTATTCATAATTTCATCTTTACGGTTCTTTCGTTCAATTCCATATACTTTTATTTGTCATAATAAAATCATGATCGTTATGTAGTCATAATTATTCGGGTCGTCCATTTGATCATCATAATCAATATTTATTATCAATGATATTCCATTATCCATTATAATAACCATTTATTCAGGATGTTATCAAGGTTTGATTATAATAGTCATAATAACATTTATTAACAAATAGCGGCCTAGATTCGAGTGTTAATACCCGTACTTACCGTCATGCATCACACAATATTTTATATGTCAAAAACTTCATTTTTATGGTACAAAATCATATTTATATTGTTCATAATTAATTGGTGTCAAAAATAGGATTTTATAGCTTCAAAAATAGCATTTTCGGATTGAAAAATGTTCGTAAAGGTCGACCGTTAGGTCCGAACGGTCGACCGTACCATTCTAAAAATTTTCTTCTTCTTACGGTACCTAGTCACGGTACCAGGGTCCCATATCAGCACAGATTTTACTATTCATCATCTTCCTCCTTCGGCCATTTTTCTCAAGCTTCGTTTTATGTTACCAAACTTCAATTAAACTATATAGAAATGTTCTCCAAGGTTCATAGATCATTTGGTATCATTACTTCATGATTTTAACATCAAATTCAAGGTTTATGATTCTCGGTTCTTTAAGCATGTCAAACACAAAACTCAACCAAATGACCATTTATGAACGTAAAAACGATCTATACGAACATTCTAGTCATTAGATATATCTACGGGCTTACCTCAAAGCTTAACGAAGGTGTTGGAAATTTTCTGGCAAAACTTCCGGCGACGATTACTCCCAACTCCAGCGACTTCTCACCAAATTGACGGCACCACTGCGTTCTCCTTATTTAGAGCAACAGAATATGAAGAAGTTTTGTGACAAATGGTAAAGAATTGAATGAGTTGGGTTTTCTTATATAGAATGGTGAGGAAGAAGAAGACGCAGGATGATGATGATTGATCGGCTAGTGCGTTCGGAGGCACCGACTGAACAGTTCTCTGATTGGGACCAATTTTGGTTCCAATCGGGGTACACTTTTTGGTCCAACTTTCTCTGAATTGAATTCCGTTTGTACCGTTGCGATCATACAGTCGAACTCTATTCAACGATATACTTTTCATAATTATTTGTGATACTTTTTCCAACATGATATTTTTGGGTGTTTGACTTTGACAGAATCAAAATTGATTCAGTTGACTTTTATTAAAAAAAGTTCTCATATTGAATTCATATTAATTATTATCATGATTTATTTCAATAAATTATTTTAAAGTCCACTACATAACTAATTTCTTTATTTATTCTTGATTTAGGTCTGTACTCAGGTTCCCAATGAAGACCACACAAATGCTCAATATATTAGATTTATCTCTATGAGATTTATCCAGATTGTGATATTGGATATCAGAACATATTTCTTATTGGCCCAAATCTCAACAACAATTTATTTTTATCAAAACAAATTTGATTAATTTGAATAATTATTTATTAATAATTCTAGGGTATGCTTTGGGGAGTTACATTTCTCTCCCCCCTTAAAGGAATTTTGTCCTCGAAATTCTTCTAAGGTCCACAATGAACATCTGTTGTATTCATAATTAATCGTGTCAACGTCATGTTCGCATGGTTATGTTTTATCTTATAGATACGTATTCTCAAATCGTTGATGTCACCAAACTCGTTCAATCTTCGAAAGATTAACAATTTTCGATTAAGCAAGGTCTTCACTGATCCTTTGATGACAAAAGTTCCCTCATAGTGTATAATATTGCATACTTAACATATTTGTGCATAACTTTGTTCAATCACAAGTTTCGTGTGTACGTCATCAGAAACGATTGAAAATTTCTTCAGTATCTTTTGTAGAAAGGTCACAATAGGCATAGTTGGAAACTTGGAGGTTATTTCAATTCATACGTCGTAACGTAATCTTTTAAGTTATTCAAGGGGTCGTTGTCTTTAGGGCAATAGCCATTTTGAGTTTTCATCTTAGATTTGAACGTATTTCAAGACAGCGAATCTAACTGTTCATGAGTCTCGATATGTCATTTCGTCAGCAGACTGTAGTAATAGCGAGTACGTCATTGTCAGTAGGAAATTCGAATCCATCTTTGTTGTACAAATTTCGAGTGAGGATAACTACCCCTTTTTAAAGGTCAGGTTTTTAGAGCCTATATATATCACGATTGTGGAAAGAATATCTCATATTCTCATATTATGGAAGGAACCTCTCGAACTTTTCCTTACACCATAAAATTCGTTGGTCTACTTGGTAGTTATGCTCTTGGTAGGAATCCAAAGTTCATGGCTACGGCGGTGGATTTAGAAAGGGAATTGGTAAGGCGAAAAATTAGACTTACCTATGGAGGAGGCAACGTTGGCCTTCAAGGAGCTGTTGCTTCAATAGTCTATACCAATGGTGGTATAGTTAGAGGCTTCATACCAGGGTACATAGCAGCACGAAAGGTCTACGAACCTACGTATAGTGCAGAATACACAGTTTCCAGCAATTACTATAAGTATTTCGAGATGAATCATGTTGTGGAGGCCTTCATCGTACTTCCTGGAGGGATTGATACTATGGAAGGTTTGTTCACTTTGATCTCATGGGCATCTGAAGGGTTGCACAGTAAACCCATTGGTCTCTTGAACATCGACAGTTATTTTAATAACCTAATCAAATTTTTAGATGACGCGGTGAGGCAGAACTTCATGGCTTCCAGTCAGAGAAAACTTTTCATCTCTTCTTTCTTTATTGATGAGCTTTTAGACAAGCTAGCATTTGCTAAAGTTTTTCCGGGCCCTGGGGTTAGTTATGACGAGTTTGTAAATCTTGGGGCATTGGACTTAGAGTTGCATTTGTAATATTATTTTGTGTAATTTCAGCTAAATTTATGTTGGAATAATATTGTCCATGAACATTATGAGTTAACCATAAATATTATTCTAAGTTGCATGGCGAGTGCAAGTCAGAAAAATATCTATTTCCAACATCAGAATGCATCATGTAAATATCAAACATTTTCTCCAGATGGTTCAAATGAAAGATCTCATTACACAAAGTGTTCAATACACGAAGATTCGAGCAAATACGAATATTCTTTGAATACATACAAAAGATAAATTTTTTTATAGAAAGTTCTTCATTCTTCAATATATTCTCCAGCCCTTGTAGCAGCTTAGAATCTTCACAGAGTATCATCCTTGGGTTGGTTTCTTCGAATTGTTTCGGGTTTTAGAACGTTGACTTGTTCCTGAGCGAACAGGTTGATTTTGGACAGAAGTAACTGAATATGATTCAGGGTTAAAGGGACATTCTTGTCGGAAATGTCCAGGTTCACCACAAATTAGACATAATCCTTGTTATGGTAGGTCCGAACGGTTGACCGTACCGTTCTGAGAATTTTCTTCTTCTTACGGTACCTGGTAACAGTACCTAGTCACGGTACCAGGGTCCCATATCAGCACAGATTTTACTATTCATCATCTTCCTCCTTCGGCCATTTTTCTCAAGCTTCGTTTTATGTTACCAAACTTCAATTAAACTATATAGAAATGTTCTCCAAGGTTCATAGATCATTTGGTATCATTACTTCATGATTTTAACATCAAATTCAAGGTTTATGATTCTCGGTTCTTTAAGCATGTCAAACACAAAACTCAACTAAATGACCATTTATGAACGTAAAAACGATCTATACGAACATTCTAGTCATTAGATATATCTACGGGCTTCCCTCAAAGCTTAACGAAGGTTTTGGAAATTTTCCGACAAAACTTCCGGCGACGATTACTCCCAACTCCGGCGACTTCTCACCAAATTGACGGCACCACTGCGTTCTCCTTACTTAGAGCAACAGAATATGAAGAAGTTTTGTGACGAATGGTGAAGAATTGAATGAGTTGGGTTTTCTTATATAGAATGGTGAGGAAGAAGAAGACGCAGGATGATGATGATTGATCGGCTAGTGCGTTCGGAGGCACCGACTGAACAGTTCTCTGATTGGGACCAATTTTTGTTCTAGTCGGGGTACACTTTTTGGTCCAACTTTCTCTGAATTGAATTCCGTTTGTACCATTGCGATCAGACATTCGAACTCTATTCAACGATATACTTTTCATAATTATTTGTGATACTTTTTCCGACATCATATTTTTGGGTGTTTGACTTTGACAGAATCAAAATTGATTCAGTTGACTTTTATTCAAAAAAGTTCTCATATCGAATTCATATTAATTATTATCATGATTTATTTCAATAAATCATTTTAAAGTCCACTACATAACTAGTTTCTTTATTTATTCGTGATTTAGGTCTGTACTCAAGTTCCCAATCAAGACCACACAAATGCTCAATATATTAGATTTATCTCTATGAGATTTATCCAGATTGTGATATTGGATATCAGAACATATTTCTTATTGGCCCAAATCTCAACAACAATTTATTTTAATCAAAACAAATTTGATTAATTTGAATAATTATTTATTAATAATTCTAGGGTATGTTTTGGGGCGTTACAAATACCAAAGTGTTTAAATAAGATTGGCCTGTGATGGGTTCTGGTAGTATCACGTACTGGGCACACCCCTCTAACCGGAAAACTCAACCTCTTATGCTATGGGATGTCACCACCACCCCCATCATCCTCACTTTTAACTCAGCGCCACATCTGATTTCCCTGTTTCATTCTTATTTTATCCCCATTTAGGGTTGTAGATCCTCGTTCTATCCTTATTTTTTTTACATATTACTTTTATAATATTTATATAATTTTTTTTAAATTAAATTAAAATAAAATTTTAAATTAAAAACTAAAATAAAAAAACTAGAAACAAATCAATAAAAGAAAATTTAAAAGTCGAAAATAAGAAAAATTTGTTTATGATAGATGTTGTATTTTAATCAGTTTCCCTTTTCTATTTCTGATATGTTAGAAGTCTCTCCAATATGTACTCTATCATGTACTCTATAATTCAATAAGCAATATTATTATTCCAAAATGGTATCAGAGCCAACGCTCTTGGTGAACTAAAATTTTAAGAAATCTCCCTAGGAGTAAAAAAGTATAAAAATACCAAAATAAGAGTCTAAATCTTTTAAGACTAAAACATGAGTATAATGGTGGTGTGATGTAAGAGTACTCGTTGATAATTTGATGTTTGTGTAATATGGTAGCGTGATCAGTCAATGATCCATGACAGCACTCTGATAGCCGACGGGGACAGATGGTAGTGTAGTAATGATAATGTGACAGTTGCAATGTGGCAATGTGGTGAGTATGGCAGTGTAACAATAGCAGTGTAAACACCTATTTAGGTCTTAAAAAACTTAGGACTCTTATTTTGGTATTTCCATGGTTTTATACTCTTATCCAAGGAATTTTCCCTAAAAATTTTTGTCTTCGCTCCCAGCGGGTGGCGGCACCATTATTAGTCGCAAGTCAGGCCATTGTTCTTCCTCCAATACAAATTCTTCCATTGTCCTCTCCATCAAAATCAAACCAAAAATGTTAGCCTACCCCACCAAAATACTAAATTCACCCCAGATACTGATTTCACTCATCTACTTTCTAAACTCTTTTAAATCTTGTGCTTCACACGGATTGTTATATATTCTAAATTTTTTACTTCGTAACATATTGATAAAATTATATTCTGAACTAAAATATTTAGTTTTTTATTTAATATTCCAATAAGTATTAGTATGCATCATCTAAATCTTTTTAATAATAAGATATGATATTTTTTAGAAAAAAATTATAGTGTTAATAATGATGCACATTTGTTGAATTTTAAATAAAACATTGTTTTTTAAAAGCAATAAAAAGGAAAATAGTGTGTAGTTTTAAATTTTATATAAAGCTTTATTAATTTTTTAAAAAATATACTCGGGTAATAAAATTTAATTACATAATATTCTTTTTGAAATAATAATGTAGATTAAAAAATTAGAATAAGGAAATACATATTGGTATAAGACTTAGAAATGGAAAGTTTATACAAAATTATTGATCATCAAATTTAAGAATATTGAAATTTATTTTATTTTTAATCAATTAATAATTAAAATAACATCTTAAAATTATTTTAACGTTCATTTTAAAACTCATATAATTTTTTTGAAAAGTAACAAAATAAAATAAATGGTTGATAACAATATAAAATATTTATAATGTTTTTTTAATTTAAAAAGTCTATGTAATATTTTTAAGTAATAACATAATGTTAAATATATATTCTATATTTAATGTAAATATATTCTTTCCTATTATTGTCTCCTATCTTGTATAGGATTAGGAATCCTTGTGTATATATAGACATGTACTCCCACATAATCAATCAAGAAAATTAACCTTTCTACATGGTATCAGATCCTAAAATAGCAAAACCCTAATTCATCTCCCTTCTCTCTCTCCCTCTCGGCTCAAAATCGTCGCCTCCCACCCAAGCATCGCCGTCCTTCTGCGACAGCTCAACCCTCGGCCACGCCGACTCTTCCCCACGCTGGCGATCCCCTCTCCTCTTTCTCAGAACCATGGCCGAAGTCAGTGAAGTCACCTCTCAAAATATCTCCTCCAAACCTCCCCATCATGCATTCACAACAGTCTCTAATGTGAAACTCCATATCCCCGTTCAACTTAGTCTCTCCCAACCTAATTACAAAGAGTGAAGTCGATTGTTTCTTCTTCTGGTTCGGCAGTTCAACCTCCAAGGCAATATCAACGGCTCCGTCGTCCCCCTCTCTGATGACAACAACGAATGGGTTCAACTCGACGCTCTTCTCCAGGGTTGGATTCTCTCCACCATCACCGATGAAGTCTCAGATCTGGTCATCTCCTCTATTTCTACTGCCTCTACTCTCTGGAAAGTCATCCACGACAACAAACATGCTCGAGCCATGCAACTAGAGCATGAATTCCGTACAACAATCAAGGGAAACTCCACCATGGCGGCTTATTGTCAACAACTGCAAAATCTTTCCGACTGGCTGGACGATGTTGATGCACCAGTCTCCAACACCAACTCGTGCTTCAGATGCTTTGTGGCCTCCTAGCAGATCTTCAGGCCGAAACATCATTCATGCAATTTCAAGATCCCATGCCGACGTTTCTGCAGGTCCGCTCTGCCCTCATGCTTCTGGATCGACAATGGATAAGCCCCACCGACTCGAGCACCATGACCCTCCTCATGAACCGAGCCGACGGCAACCCTCATGGCGGCACCCATGGCGGTACTCACGGCGGCTATGGCGGACAGCATGGCGGCACAGGCTTTGGTGAAAGCAACCCCAGTCAGTGTGGAGGCTACGGACGAGGACAAGGCCGTGGCGGTGGAAATCGGGGTCGAGGTCATGGACGTCAAAACGGCTCACGACCGCGGAAATCCTACGACGACAATAATACATGGAACTCACCGGACCCTAACCCTAACCCGGGTCTCCTCGACCCACGCCCCACGTACCCCTACCCCGCCCACACCCATTATACCCTAGCCCCCTCTCCCGTCCCATCCCCCACCCCAAACACCTACTCGACAGCCCCCCCCCCCCTCACCTCATCCTCATGCCCGTACATCCCCACCCCTGCCGTAGGGCAGTACCCCCCCCCACAGCCCCACCCGACAACACAAACCCCCACTTGGTATATGGATACTGGTGCATCCCATCATATCGCCTCTGACTCATGTACTATTTCTCATGTTAATTCTCAATCTTTCCACTATATATCACTCTTGGTTATGGATCTAAAGTCAGCACTACGGCTGTTGGTAGCCATACCCTCCCTACCACCCCTTCCTTGTCCCTTAACAATATCCTTATTACTCCCCACATCACTCACAACCTTATCTTTGTTCCTCAACTCACTCGCGATAATAACTGCGCTGTTGAATTTGATGCTAATGGTTTTTCTATGAAGGATCGTCGGACGGGCACCGTGATGCATCGATCCAATGATATGGGAACCCTCTACCCCCTAGGACGTTCAGCCGCTGCTCAAGCCAATGTCGCCATTGTCGATCTTCAGACCTGGAACCGGTGCCTAGGGCATCCCAGTCAAACCGTCCTCAGCAACATCTCTTCTCTTCCTTTTTTTAAAAGTTATCAACATTCTTTATGTCATGCATGTCAATTGGGAAAGCATGTGCGCCACCCATTTTATTCTTCTAGTCGTGTTTCAATGTTTCCGTTTCAACTTTTGCATACAAACTTATGGCAATCCCCTCTTCCAAGTATTACTGGTTTTAAATTTTATATGTTACTGTTGGATGATTTTTCTCATTATCTCTGGATTTTTCCTTTAAGACATAAAAGTGACGCTTTTAATCATTTAACCTCATCTGTAGCATATGTCAAAAATCACTTTAACAAAACAATCAAAGCAGTTCAATTTGATAATGGAACAGAATATCGTAATTCTCCACTTAAAAATATTTTTGACACCTTAGGCATCCTATTTCGCTTCTCCTGTCTTCACACTAGTCAACAGAACGGCCGAGCCAAGCGCACCATTCGTACCATCAACAACTCCGTCCGTTTGCTCCTCTTTCAAGCCCAACTTCCACCAACTTTCTGGGTTGAGGCCCCACATGACAGCCCATATCTTTAACATCCTTCCCACCACCACCTTACAAAACAAGACCCCCCACGCCACTCATTTCAATTCCCCACCTTCTTACAGTCACCTTTGCGTCTTGAATTGCATGTGTTACCCCAATATCTCCGCCACCGCTCCTCACAAACTAGCCCCACGCTCCGCTCGTTGTATTTTTCTCGGCTATCCCTCTAACCAACGCGGCTTTTGCTGCTTCGGTCTTGACACCCACAAAATCATTATCTCCCGTCACGTTGTGTTCGATGAATCGTGCTTCCCGTATAGTCACTCCGTCTCCCCCCAAGATCTCAATTTTCTCGACACCACAAACAACGACCCGCACCCACCCTACCCCACTTCGGTCCCCACCCACCCAATAACACCTTGCCCACCCCCCCCCTTCTAGTACCCAGGCCTGGCCCATGGGCAGTCCCACAACCCAACCCCCGCCATCCACACCAGCCCAGCCCAATCCCGCCACCCACACCTGCCCAGCCCGCTCCCCTCCTCTCCTTACTCCAGCCCAACCCGTCTCCCCTCCCACCCTTCGCCCCACCCGAGAAGCCCAACCCGCCCAAACCAGCCCCACCTCTCGGCCCACTCCAGCAGCCCATTCCGCCCCACCCAGCCCACGGTCCAGCTCCACGCCCCACCCCACACCCGAATCCCATCCCCACCCCACGGCCCACTTCCCCCCCACCGGTCAACGACCATCCCATGCAAACCCGCTCCCAGGACGGTGTTTTCTGCCCAAAACAAGTCTTGGACCTCCACACTACTACATACATCTCCCTCTTACCCCGAACTTACCGTAGTGCTCTGAAAGATCCAAACTGGCATGCTGCTATGCGTGATGAATATAAGGCTTTGTTAAAGAATGATAAATGGGAATTAGTACCCCCCTCCCCCAATCAAAACATAATCACCGGTAAATGGCTCTTTAGACACAAATTTGGCCCGTTCGGTGAGTTATCCAGGTATAAGGCCCGATGGGTGGTCCGCGGCTTCAATCAGCGTTTTGGCGACGACTATAGCGAAACCTTTAGCCCCGTCATCAAGCCTGCCACAGTCCGAATCGTCCTTAGCCTCGCTCTGTCTTCAGGAAATCATGTATGCCAGCTAGCCTTCTGTGTTTCAGGATGCCGATCGACCCCACCATATCTACCGGCTCAAGAAAGCTCTTTATGTCCTGAAACAGGCGCCCCGGTAATGGTATCACAAATTTGCAGGCTTCATTCAGACCATTGGATTTCGCGGGTGCAAATCTGACACATCTCTTTTCATCTTCACACATGCATCGGGCACCGCCTACTTCCTGCTATATGTTGATGACATAATACTCACTGCCTCTTCACCAGCACTCCTTCTGAGTCTTATTCAGAAACTCAAGGCTGAGTTCGCCATGACAGACATGGGTGACTTGCACTTTTTCCTCGGCATCAATGTTCATCGCACAGCCAATGGTCTCTTCCTCCATCAGACACACTTCACCCAAGACATCCTTGAGCGAGCAGGGATGGTCTCCTGTCGCCCCATCTCTACTCCAGTAGACACAAAGGCAAAGCTTTCTTTCTCCTCCAGCACGGCACTTCCAAATCCTTCCCTTTACAGGTCCATCGTTGGTGCTTTGCAGTATCTCACATTCACTCGACCTGACAATACTTATGCCATTCAGCAGCTCTGCCTCCACCTCCATGCACTTGGTGACACTCATCTTACGACCATGAAGCGAGTTCTCCGTTATCTTAGTGGTACCGCCACCCACGGCATCTATCTGACCCGCTCCACGACAGATTACGTCCAGGCTTATTCTGATGCTGATAGGGCTGGATGTCCTGACACCAGACATTCTACTTCCGGGTACTGTGTCTTTCTGGGCGATAACCTGATTTTATGGTCATCCAAACGCCAGGCCACCACCTCACGTTCCAGTGCAGAGGCAGAATATCGGGCTGTGGCTAATGGAGTTGCGGAGACATCCTGGATCCGAAATCTTCTACTTAGCTCCAGCAACCACTAGAGTGCGCCACTCTCGTCTTCTACAACAATGTTAGCGCTGTCTACCTCTCATCAAATCTAGTTTAGCACCAGCGCACCAAGCACGTTGAGGCCGACATACACTTTGTGCATGGCAAAGTCGTTCTCAGCCACATAAGAGTCCTTCACGTACCCTCCTCTTCTCAGTATGTTGACATCTTCTCAAAGGGACTGCCTTCACTACTCTTCCTCGAGTTCAAGTTCAGTCTGGGTATCAGACCCCCTCCACATCCAACGTAGCCGTGAGCATGTTAGATATATATTCTATATTTAATGTAAATATATTGTTTCCTATTATTGTATCCAACCTTGTGTAAGATTAGGAATCCTTGTGTATATATAGACATGTACTCCCACATAATCAATCAAGAAAATTAACCTTTCTACACATAACGATACATCATGGGGTGTATTTAGTTAACATGATGTATTTAATGTTTTAGCAGGTGTAGCCATCCCTACCCAAATATGTTCCCATTATTTGTTCCTCTTGTACCAAATCAAGCCGCAAGCATAAAATAAAAAAGAAAAAATAAAGAAATTAGGCGCCTAAGGCTGCGTTCCGTTCGCCTGATCTGATCTGATTTTTTGAAGTTCTGATCTGATCTGATATGATTGCAGTTATAATTAAAGCTGTTTCTGAGTTGGTCTGATCTAATCTGGTCTAATATGATCTGATTATAATAAAAATAAGTAAAAAGCATCAACAAAAGTAAGTTGAACGGAATGCTGCCTAAGGGCTCCAAATTCCATTCTTCTTGGTCAGTCACTGCTGGTAATATTTTTTCAATCAGCCTCCCTTCTCACATCTCAAACCAACAACTACCTAGTCGCATCAATACTAATCACAAATTAAGTCGGGTGTATTCAATTTAGATTCTATAGTATTTTATTGTATTTTAAAAGTTTATAGGTTTTCAATTCAGATTTTAAAAATCGTTTAAAATATGGAAGTATTCAATTCGAATTTAAAAATATCTTTCTAAATATAATGGTATTAAAAAATCGATAGATTTTTAAAGATTTGTATAAGTTATGGATTTCGATGGATTTTTGAGGTTGAGTATAAATAGAAATCTAATTAAAAATCCCACAAAAAATGAAATATTTTGCCTACATCTGATTCCATCTTTGCAGGTCTCCTTCGTCTTCATCATTTAACACCAGGAAGGCCTACTATTTCTTTTTTTCGATCTACTGCCCATTTTCAAAAGATTGTGTTTCTTTTTTTATTACTACCGTGCCCCCAATAGGATCTAACTACTTCATACATTTCATGGCTGCATCAAGGGTTCTTTCACATCATCCTCATCTGTCGCACAGTTCCCGTCTCCAAAGTCGAAGCGAGAATGCTATAAAGCTGGACAAGGGACAACAGCGAGAAGTGGTGGACTAAAGTTGACCGGCAGGAAGGATTCTTTGATCTCTTCCCTATCTGCCCCATTAGATATAAAAAGTCTTTTGGGTTTTCGTTTTTTATTTTTTTCCAGATTTTGAAACTAATTTTTTTTATTTTTTTCTTATTTTTTAAGTACGTACTTAATTTAAAATACAACTTGCGCTCTTGCCCTTAAAACATAATTATTTCAAGTGCAATATTATTCAATTCCTCCAGCTAGCACTCATCCATCTCTTTCCCCTCCCTGCCTCCAGGACTATTACCTTATTCATTGTTCTTGTTAACTATGTGTAGGAAATAGGAAAAAAGGGTTACACACTCAGCATTAAAGCTAAGTGAGAAATATATAACATTTCGACTACGCACGTAGACGAACACACTAACTCATAATTTCATACAATATCATGCACACAAGTACAACATTAATACCATCACATAACAATCATTAAATGAATTCACAAGTCAAAAATCATTACCTTATTAGTCTAAGACCATATATCCTTACTCTCAACGTTATCTTCGGACTTAGAACCACTATCTACGGTCATGACTCAAGTCTACCTTATTCAACACCATACAACACAACGCGACTTGACCAACGAAGGAGTTCTCCGCTGGGTGGTGGTACCCATGTTCCCTTCGGAACGATAGTTTATGGATCCTACACATACGTTTTAATTCGCAACCGCCAGATATCAGATCCGCAGGGCTGATTCTACCTATTGACGTTTACACTTCCAATCTTACCAAAGCACTCCTAGAGTTCCTCTAGATAGCCTAGTCATTTATTTACAACATCTTTACAATTCAGACTTATTCCAATAACAATCTCAATTCATTATTTACTTTCAAAACACAACAGGATTATATTTAATTATAACAAGAAGGATAACAATAACCAGATAATCAATCATAACGTACAACTAGCGGCCTAGTGTCGGGTGTAAACACCTTCCACTTACTGTCATGCAACACACAAGGTCTCCGAATCAATACGGGTTCCAAATCGGGTCAAACAAACAAAAAACGGGCATACAGTGTGCCGGTTCGGTACCTGTTATGGTACTACGGTACCGCCTGGCAGTACCTTGGTACTGTCGGTCCAGTACCCCCTACCATCCGGGTGCAGGTACCGGCAGTGATCATCCTCTTGTGGCGGTAGCAGGGTATCGCTAGCTGGTACCTAGCTAGCGTCTGACGTCGGGAAGACATCGAAACGGCATATTTCGATCCAATTCCAAACCATTCAATACGTATAACCTTTTTAAATATTATTATCATGCAAGTCACACAATTTAAAGTAAGAAAACGTGCATGGTCGTCCTCGTTCAATCAATTCCAATAATATCATATCACAAATAATAATAATACATATTATAGTCACATAATCAATCGTACAAACTACGAACGTGAATTTCAAATCTATATACGAAATCTAACGTTAAATGTCCACATACTCAGCTTGATTATTAGACGAATAAAATAAATAACGAATCAAACGATGAGGAGGACAGTGGTGAGGCTGTTTTTGGCGAAGAACCCGCGGCAAACATGGTTAGCAGCGGCGTTGGCCTTCTTCCGTTCTCCTCTTCCTGCTCTGCCTCTTTCCGCGACCAGCTCTACACTGCGTATTAGTTTCTTTCTCTTTTCCTCCTTTACGTACTGTGTGTAAACATATCCTATATCCTATCCTATATATCTTTATATATAAAATTTGAGAGTTGGGCTTCTAGGATTGTGACATGTGGAACGCTTATTCGACAACTTTTTTGACATGTCAGCATGCCATGTCAGCAAGTAATATTTAAAGAATTAGTTGTTGGAATGCACGAGTTCAACCCTTTTTGTGTTGTTAAGTGTTGACTCACAGGTTTTGATAATTGACAAACACACTTTATTCAAGTCAAGATCAAAGTGCTAAAAAGACACACACGAAGACTTGAAGTGTCATTCCTTGAAGTATTCAAGAAGGTGCACAGAATTTTATTGAAATCCGAGACGCGTTCGGAGCGCCTAACGGAGGACTCTGAGGAGTAGAAGATTTCCGAAGACTTTTATTTATTTGAGTCTCAGGAATTTTTGTAAGGATGACAAAATTAATCTTCTCTCCAAAATTATTTTTATGAGAGTTAAAATCAAAATTATATTTATTTTTGGAGTCAGTTGAAAAATCTGTTTAACTGTTCAAAATAATTTTATTGAGTCAGTTACAAAAGGTGTGTCAAACATTTATCAAAATATTTAGTTTGATATTAGAAAATATTTTTGGTAAGCAAAAATATTTTATTCAAATATTTTTCGTATACATCATTTGACACACAAAATAATTTTTTGACTCACTTTTACTCCCTTATTCAAATTCATTGAATAGAGAGGAGGAGCGCTCCCTGATTCCCGTTGTCTCAAACAACGAGTGTTAAGCCAATTCTTTATCAATCGCAACTGGCCTTGGGCCCTTTGTGTTTGCGCATTATTTCTCTATTAATCGATTAAAAGTCCTAAATTATTCGATTAAATGCCTTTGCTTAGCGCTGGATTACTCAGGTCTTGAGTTTAATCGATTTTATCCTTCCCTTTAATCGATTAGTTCTCACAGCGCTGTCTAATCGATTTTCTTATCCATATTATTCGATTATTTATTTCCCTCTTCGCAAAAGATCTTCTCTGCACAAACTGCATTAATCGATTACTAACAGCGCACTAAATGATTTTTATGCTGCACTTTTCATCACAGCTTCTTTTCTTGGACCAACGGATATATTTTCTTCACCTCCTATTTAAACACACTTCCTTGGTCATTTTTAAGAACAAGAAACACTCCAATACTCCCCATTCTTGAGGTGTTAATCCTCCATCAATCTTTCCTCAAATTTATATCATTTTGAGAGAAAACTATTTGTTTTTAAGAGAGGTTTCTTGTCATCCATTAGAGCTAAACATTTTCTCATTCCTACTCTTTTGAGAGCTATTGTTGAGAGGTTGAAAAAGATTGTTCTTCTTGTTGTTCAAGACTTATGTGACTTAAGTCTTGGTTGTGAAGTCTTGTAGAGGGCATATCTACGAGCGGTTGTGTCGAGGCTTGTGGGATTCAAGTTCTCGAGTTGTAAACGGTTTGTTAAACACCCGTAAGCTTAACGGAAGTAGTGGTAACTTCGAGAGATTCTCTCAGGGAACTAGACTAGCCACGAGGTGGTGAACCAGTATACATCGGTGTGTTCTTTGCCTTCTCTCTTTTATTTCCGCTGCACTTACGTTTATATTATTAATCCTGCGAAAATCGGTAAACATTCTCAACAACTCTATTCACGCAATGTCTAACATTAGTTAACAAAAACACTTATTTTATGGAAATTGAATTTCATATTTATTAAACACAGATTTCTCAGCATAATCTCGTTTAAAAACTTTTATATTTTACATCATTATTGAAAAATATTAAAATTTAATAATATATTTTGATACGTAGTATTTAAACAAGAACTCATACTAAAAAAAAATCAAAACAGACAAATTTATTCCAAGAAGGGATAGATTAATAGGACTAAAGTAAATCTTTATATATAAAATTTGAGAGTTGGGCTTCTAGGATTGTGACATGTGGAACGCTTATAAGACAACTTTTTTGACATGTCAGCACGCCATGTCAGCAAGTAATATTCAAAGAATTAGTTAACAAAAACACTTATTTTATGGAAATTGAATTTTGTATTTGTTAAGCACAGATTTCTCAGCATAATCGCGTTTAAAAAATTTAATATTTTACTTCATTATTGGAAAGTATTAAAATTTAATAATATATTTTGATACGTAGTATTTAAACAAGAAACTCATATTTAAAAAAATCAAAACAAACAAATTTATTCCAAGAAGGGATAGATTAGTAGGACTAAATTAAATCTTTATATATAAAATTTGAGGGTCGGACTTCTAGGATTGTGACATGTGACACGCTTATTAGTCAACTTTTTTGACATGTCAGCTTGCCATGTTAGCAAGTAATATTTATAGAATTAGTTAAGAAAAACACTTATTTTATGGAAATTAAATTTTGTATTTGTTAAACACAGATTTCTCAGCATAATCGCGTTTAAAAACTTTTATATTTTATTTCCTTATTGGAAAATATTTAAATTAAATAATCCTTTCCTATAATAAAGGAGACTCCGATTTACAGCAATTCGACATTTGGCATGTCTATTTGGCAAAACTTTAACATATTAACGCCACGTAATAATTGAGTAAAATTTAAAGAATATTATACACAGAGTAAGAAATTGATGCCGATTAAATTGATGACCTTTAAGATATTAATTGATAAAAAGGTTTAAATAATTTTCATATACATGTTTATACCACGAAGGTTAAAAAGAAAAAAAATTATATACGATCCCCAATGCAATGTTTATTACATAGCACATGGCTTATTTTTATTAAAAAGAAAAAATATGATAAAAAGTATTCATGCACACCTCAAATTTTAACATCTTTGAGGTTAACATTATTTTTCAAGTACTTCTACACTATTGAAAAACCTACTAGCAGCTTGAATTCACAAAAAAAATAAACGGCCATAATATTGAAGTAAAAAAAATACTCTGATGTTTATTTGAAACCAAAAAATATATCATACCCAAACACTATTTTCTTTAAAAATAAAATTGAATAATATAAATTTGATATTTCAAAATCTTTTTGAAAATAGAAATGTATTCTATGTATATTAAAACGCAACAAAAATATGAATGGAAAAATAATGCATTTTTTTAGTATAACACATACCTTATTTATATTAAAAAAGAAAAAAACCGAATAATAATTTGACTTTTCCAAAAATTAAAAAAATAACTTAATAAATTAATGAAAAAAAATTAAAAAAAACATGTGGTTGAAATTTATTTAAAAAAAGAAATGATACTCAAATTATTTTCCTTAACAAAAAGAAAATGGTAAAATTTAAAATTTATTTTTAATTTTTTTTAAAATAATAATAAGAACAATGAATCCCTCAAATATTATTTATTTGTGTATTGATTTTGGTATTGATTTTTTTTGTGTTGTACACAATCAATCCCTCAAATATTATTTATTCCACTTTGGTTTTATTGTATGATATTAAATATCATGCGAGAAGTATATTTTCTTTATTCTTGAAAAAATATTGCTTTAAATTTTATTTAGAATCGACAAAATATTTTGTTCCACCCGTGCATGGCACGGGTTCAAATACTAGTATATATGTAAAGTTGAGTTTATTTGTAACTTTTTAACTTTTAAAAATTCTTTAAACATAAATTTCACCATTGTAAAATATACTCCTTATTTTATATATATGTATATATATATATATATATATATATATATATATATATATATATATATATATATATATATATATATATATATATATATATATATATATATATATATATATGATTATTTTTATACTATTCACCATTTATTTTAGTTTATTTCTCAAAAAATATGTATATAAATTTAATCACATATGCATATTTAGTAATAAAATACTTTGCTTCAAAACTTTTATCTTATCACATTATTTATTTTATTACTAAAGATATTCTTCAACAAAGTAAATACAATAAAATTGGTTTAATTAAAGGGTGACAAGTGACATTATGACACATATATATTCTCTAATGATGTATCATTATTTAATTAGTCCATTTTTTATTATATATTTTATTATTTAAAACCATTTTCATTAGTACTTCATTCAATGAACACTAATTTTGTATAAATCTTTTGTTTTTAAATTAACACACCAATATATATTCCATCAATTTAAAACATATTTTGTCACTATTAGAAAACTAAAATACAAAACTTATATTTATAGAATGTCAAAATTTTAGAATGTATATGAGCCCGTGCGAAGCACGAGATTGACACTAGTATAGTAGTAATTTAGTCTATTGGGATTTTTCCAAATTGAAAAGGATTTGGATTTTGGAGTACCTGCGTATTATATTATTTTATAATATAAAATCTTTATATTTATTTATTAAACTATAACGTCTATTTTCCTATCACGGTTTACTCGTATGTCCAAAGTTAACAAATAATATACCGTTGGTCACCATTTTACGAAATCTACCCAAAAACCTAATTTTTGAATATAATGGTCAACTTTACAAATACAAATAAATATTATTTTCTTTTTAATAAATTAACGGCTAACTACTAAGTCGGTTTTCGGGTCGTTACATTTTTTTCCTCCTTAAAAGAATTTCATCCCCGGAATTCCTTAGTCTAACGTCTACTCAAAATACATGCACATGAGGTTCACACAAATAAGAACATAAAGAACACATATCATACAACTAATCGTTGTCAAGTTAAGTTATGAAGTGTACCATCGTAAACATCGTTATCCTGGGGGTCTGCGTGTCCTATCATTGTATAAGTTTGCGCTGGGGCTCTCCCTGGGTGCTTATTCTGATTTCTTTACTGATTCGTTCCCGCAGTCATACGTTGGTTTTCCGCTGGCTGCGTCGTAGTTGTTTGACTTCTTACTGGAGCAGACGGGAAAGGTTCACCAGAATCAAACCCGTGATTGCTGCTGCCTTATGATTTGGATTTTCCCTAACCATAGCGCGTATAAGCAAGATATACGAGGTCTTGAGAGCCAATGCGGTTAGAAACCCATAATATAGTCCCGCTATAATCACCGAATTGATGGTTTTTGATAGGATACTTGATGAAATATTGTACGAATATGTCTCGTCTTACCACAGCCCAAACAAAGTTCTCGGGTATACCAACACTCTCCATGATGATTTCACCCACAAAGGTCACATGTAAGATACCTTGATGCCTTTGACCTACTACTAGAGGCCACCGATTGGGTAGGTGCTGGTTGGACCTGTACTGACTTGCCTTTCTTCGCATGAGATGCCTCACTGGTCTCACCTAACGGTCTTTTTCAAAAATTACAAATACAATTTAGATTAATATATAGTTTAGTGTTATTGACTCTTTTACTAGGTAGCAGATGATCAAATTATTCTCAACCTAATGACGCACAAAAAGCCAATGTCTCCGCCTCCGTTGAGGCTCGAACTTGGGTGAACTTTCCTATTAATCTGGGTGAGTGGGCTTCCTACCACTAAAGTTAGGTGAGAAGTTCATTTTGGATAAAATTTAATGGCATAAAAGAAAATAAAAAGAGATTAAATTTTCAAAAGTAGACTATACCTTTTTTAAATAAAATATGAAATTTTTAAAATAAAATAACTATTTAAACATTTTTTAAACTCTTTAAAAACTTTTCTATCTCTTTCCAGTTTCTTCCAACTCCTTCTACATGTTTTACAATTCCTTCTAGTTCCTTCCAACTCCTTTCAGTTTTTTTCGGCACCCAACTCTATTTTTCCAACCGAAAGAAAGATAATCTAATTATACCTATTTATAATAGATGTTGTATTTTAGTTAGTTTTCCTTTTCTATTTCTAATTGTTTTAGCAGTCTCTCATATATATTTTTTTCATGTACTCCACAATTCAATGAGTAATATTATTATTCCAATATTTCAACAAAACTAAAATTAAAGATTTAAAGATGAGGGTCAGATCTAAAGAAGACGAAGAGAAAAAGAAGAGAAGGAGAAGTAGAAGGAAAAAATAAAAACCAATCACGGTCACCGGCATGCAGATGCCCACGCCGAATCCCGATCGGAGTGGGGGGGGTGGGGGGATTTCCCGGTTGGGACGGGCTGCCACATCCACAATACCGATCCCACACCCCATTGCCTTAGCTTGTTTTGGCTTTGGCTTTGTTTGGGAACAACATTTTCGATTAGCGTTAGCGTTTTGGATAAAATTTTAATGGTGTAGATTAATTCCAAAAACGCTAACTCCAAAGGCTACCGTCGGACAGTCTTTTCAAAACGCTAATGCTAATAGCTAACGCTGATGCCAAACGGGGCCTATGTGAACCGAGTTTGACCCATTTGACCCTCCTCCCCATTGTCCAAATAAATTTTCGCAACTCTATGAGTCAAGTGGCTAGCTCTTGACCTAAAAAGTAAAGTAAAAGCTTGCCCATTTCTTCATCTTCAAACAACCTTCTAAAAAGCATATTATTCTTCCTTCCTCAACCCCACTATTTGCTTCCCAAGCAAAGCATCCACGCACCTTGAATCCATGCCCCCCCCACACACGTACTTATATATGCACACACACATCATCTATCGAACTCGTTATATCACCTACCCATCCCCCCACCCCAAAAAAAAAAAAAAACGGAGTATTTATTCCATTTTCCCATTAAACGAATTGAAGAACAAAAGAAATAAGAATGTGCCCAACAGAAGCAACTGGTGTCATGACACCACCATGCACCCACAACAGCAAGTTTACGCATAGGATGATCTTGAAAACTATACTCGAGCATAGCGATGGCGGAATGGGACTTATCGGACAAAAGGCGGTGATCGGAGGGTGGGTTACCTTCTCCAGGGAGTGGAGGAAGCCTATCTCGTCTCCCGACGAGTTGGATCCTCATGTGCCAATATTCTCCGTTCTCCAAGTAAATGACGGCTCGTCTCCTAAGAGGCTTCAGGTAAATGTAAAAAAAATTTCATGTATTGGGTCCTATTTCGCTTTATACAGAGTATTTGTATTTTAGAATGGGTTTTTCTCTCGTGTCTTTACAATTTTCTCACATTTGTGTTTTTTGATGCAACATAATAATACTACAGACTTAATTACTCCGTAATATGTTTCTTTTAATTTCTTAAAAGTTACAAAGTTTACCCCATCTCAACATATGCTTTTGTTTCCTTACGTTCCACAACACTTCCATCACTTTGACTACTTTAGGAGTATTTATTATTATTATTATTACTATTATTATTACTCTTTTTATATTATTATTACTATATTATTAATATTACTTTTAGTTTTATTTTTATTAATATTACCATGTATTATTAGTGTTTATTATTATTATTATTATTATTATTTATTTCTCTTATTAATCTTTTCACTTTTATTAAAAACTTACGCTCTGCAATTTTATAACTTAACTTTTTTAATTATTTCCAATTTTCAATACATTAGTTATTATATATATAATAATTATATTAACGTCACGCTTACCATTTTATATTACTCACGTTAATTATTATAAAAATAATAGCTATATTAACTTCTCACTTACAATACGTTAATTAATTATTATAAAAATAATAGCTATTATTATATTTATACCTTTTTTAATAATTATAAATCCACAATTTCAGCCACCTACCATTATAACATCACAATTATTTACTTACCTTTTGGCCATTTTATAATTATTATAAATATAATAATTATTACTACAATTTCGGTCACTACAATTATTAACTTACCTTTTTTAATTAGTTCCAATTTTCAATACGTTAATTATTATATTTATACCTTTTTTAATAATTATAACTTCACAATTGCGGCCACTTACCATTTTAACTTCACAATTATTAACTTACCTTTCGGCCATTTTATAATTATTATAAATATAATAATTATTACTACAATTTCGGCCACTACAATTATTAACTTACATTTTTTAATTATTTCCAATTTTCAATACGTTAATTATTATATTTATACCTTTTTTTAATAATTAGAACTTCACAATTTCGGCCACTTACCATTTTAACTTCAGAATTTATTAACTTACCTTTGGCCATTTTATAATTATTATAAATATAATAATTATAATAATTATTACTATAATTTCGGCCACTACAATTATTAACTTATCTTTCGGCCATTTTAACATACCTTTCTTTAATTATTATAAATATAATAATAATAATAATAATAATAATAATAATAATAATAATAATAATAATAATAATAATAATAATAATAATAATAATAATAATAATAATAATAATAATAATTACTATAATTTCGGCCATTTACCATTTTAACTTCACAATTGCCATTTGTAATTGTCATACTCTTTGTGCGGGAAAACCATATGTTGACTCCATGTCTTATTAAATAAAGTATGGATTAATTACCAATTATAAACGGTGTCATGTCATATATTTGTTCCTTTTTTTAAATTAATTACCAATTATAAATGGTGTTATATTATTATATGTTCCTTTTTTAAAATGATTACGTGTTAGAATTGGTTATTGCCGTGTGATAAAAAGGAAGAGTATTTATTATAGCTTATAAACCATTTTTAGATTAATTATTATTATTAGTATTATTTAGATTAATAATATCACATTTTTAAAAAGTAATTTTTAAAAATCAGAGATAAAACTGTTCGTATTCAAAAGGAAATTGGGACTTACCTTTTTTAATTATTTCCAATTATTTTTTTTGTGAAATTGGGTGTATAATTGTATAACTTACCTTTTTTAATTATTTCGAATTAGTTTTTTTTTGAGAAATTGGGTGTATAATTGTATAACTTACCTTTTGTAATTATTTCCAATTAGGTGTAATTATTAAAATACCGTGTGATAAAAAAGGAACAAATTCTGAATGCCCCTACACAAAAAAGGATAAAATAACGTACGAAATTGTATAATTAGTACACTCCATACGAATTGATAAATTCAGTGTGATAAAAAAAGGAACTGTATTTATAGCTTTTAAACCATTTTTTTAGATTAATTTTTTAAGATTAATAATATTACGTAATAATTAATTTTTAGATTTATAATTTCACGTTTTTAAAGGCATTGTGTGTAAAACCTAATATTAATTTTAACTTCATAATAATTAACTTTCCATTTGTAAATGTAATAACGCATGAAGAATTGTATTTTCATTAATGAATTATGTGAGGAGTACATGTATATATACAAAAGTCTCAATCATAGTTATGGTAGGAGAGATATTCTAGGAAACCTATACAAGTATGGAAACAAATCATAATACAATAATATTAAATATATTTTATATATTTAACAACACATGGAAAATTAAGCATAGGCGCATGTTTTTAATAAATATTATTATATTTTTGGCAACTTACCATTTTAAGTGAACAATTGCCATTTGTTAATGTAATAAAAATTACCATTTTAAGTGAATAATTGCCATTTTTTGTAAATGTAATAACACATGGAAAATTAAGCACATGCGTAAGTTTTTAATATTTATTATTATATCTTCGGCAACTTACCATTTTAAGTGAACAATTGCCATTTGTTAATGTAATAACGCATGGGCGGGAAAAACAAAGGTTGACTTCATGTCTTTTTAAATAAAGTATGGATATGGATATTTCTTCTGTTTGGTTTGGATGGGAAAGGGAGAAAAGAGAGAAAATTTGCTAAGCACAGATGGGAAAAGTTTTATAAGCTACAAAGGTTAGAAAAGGACACTAGTGGAGAGAAAATTAACCAAATTACAAATGTGCCCTTTTATTATCTTCTTCACAACCACAATCACCATACATATCTTTTCACATTTTTTCTTTTTATGGACAAAATTGTCTACTACTTTATTACGTTTTCTTTCTTGTTACTTTTCTCATCATTTTGAACTCATCTAAACAACAATCATTTTATTTTTCATTTTCTCATCATTTTCTTTTCTCCATATTTTCTTTCCCATCAATTTCTTTCCTTCCATTTTTTCTTTGGGGGCCCTCCATTGGACACCCTCCAGGCCGCCCATGACATTAACAGTGCGAGTACCTTCACCTCAATCTTCACATTAGTATGTGTATTATGTATGGATTTTGTTTTTAGGTATTGGTGGACTCGAGGCTAGAGAGTCCGGGCAAAGTGATGCCGACGGGAACGTGCATATTAGTAGAAGGGATATTGCAGAAGGCGTCATTGCAGGGAGGGAGACAAGTGCAAGAAATAGAACTGGTGGCGACTGAAGTTTTGCATCTGGGGATTGTTGAGAAGAATGACAATCCACTGGCAAAGAGATGCATGCCTCTTCAGTTGCTCAGGGATTATCCTCATTTACGAACCCGGACGGAACCGGTATTGTTCATGAAATTCAATTCCATCTATTTTCTATCTTCTCTATTAACATCTCATTATCACATTGAGAGGACTTCTTATACAGAAGTAAAAGACAATGAAAATACGAAATAAAAAAAAGTATGGAGTAGCAATTTTTTTGTGACTTAAATAGGAGTTTGCATTACCTCTCTCACATTGCAAGTTGCTGCTATACTTCTAGACAACATGGTCACTGGAGCGTGCACCGCCACTAGTGGCCTGAGTGTCGTCTCTAGTTGTCGTAGCTCCAACGCAGGTCACCGGGCGCTGGCATTGATCACAGTTAACCGGTGGTCCACCATCACACTGTCATCATTCACATTGTTTTATTGTTATCACTATGCAACCATTCATACTTCCAAATTCCTATTTAGGAGATAAAAAACAATGGCACTCCTATATTAGTATTTTGATGACATTTCACTCATATAGACGGACACTTCTTTAACATTAATATGTCAAAACTCTTTTAAACTAAGAGAATGATAGGGCCGGGGTACCCCAAGTGGTGTACCCTCTTTGTACACCAAAGGATTCACACACTTAATGTTTGTTTATTGTACAGACATTGAGTATTTCTTTAAACTAACATCCGATTATTATCAACAATTATATATATTGCAGATGGGATCTGTTAGACGACTACATGATTCAGCATTTCGGGCACTGACCGCCTTTTTCCAAGACAACGGGTTTCTGCACGTGCAACTGCCCGTAATTCATAGCTCACACAACGGATTCACCTACGGAAAATTTCAAGTCATTGTTGCAGAAAATAAGGATACTAATAACAAGAGAGATGATGAGGAAAAGGAAGATATTGGGGTTTCAAACTGCAAATGCAATGAAGAAAATAATGATAGTAACAATAATAAAGATATGAAAGAAGGAGATGATGAGCATAATTCATCACAAGCAGAAGACAAAGGAAAAGAACTTGTAGGCGATTCAGACAACAACGCACAAGATGACATAATTAATCATGTGGTGACCAAAGATTTCTTTCCAGATGAGCCCGTGTATCTGACTGCTCACGCGCGTCTTCATCTAGAGAGTCAGGCATGTGCATTGGGCAATGTTTACACCTATGGTCCCAGGTTTGAAGCCCATAAATGGACAGCTTTGATGACATCAGTAGAGATGTGGATGGTTGAGGCACAAATGGCTTTCACCCGAATGGAGGTAATTAAGTCGTATATAAACGTACCTAGCTAGCTAGCTATAACTATTGTTGTTCTGTGTTACTAATTATTCCTACTTCTGCAATTCTTGATTAATCTATATATGTCTGTTTAAGGATGTCATGGACTGTGCATATGACCTGTTGAAGTTTATATGCAAGTGGGTTGTAGACAAGTCCATTGAGGATGTGAAACATCTTTCGAAACCAACCGGCACAACTTTTGTAGGGTGGCTGCAGTCCATCACAACGCGCCCCTTCAAAAAACTTTCTTATGACAAAGCTATCCTTGTTCTAAATACGGTAATTAACTTAGTGTTCTTGTCACGCACCTCCTATCCACTACATATACAGCTAAATCTTGTTCTTTCATTTTTAAACCTTTTTATTCTTGTAACATCTCTTTGATATGGTAATTAATTGAGCAGATCCACACTGAAAACAAATATCCATACCCCACTCTAAAATGGGGTCATCCAATACTCGACGGATACGCAAAGTACGCATCTGCAGATCAATTTTTTTTAAATATGGCCATCAATTAAATATATTACAGACATGGCTAAGAAAAATGTAAGGTCTCTTAAATATATAGGAAGTATTAGTTAAAGTTGTGTTTCTGGTGAGTGCAGGTTTCTGGTTTCCACAGTGTATAAGAGGCCAGTCATTATATATGACCATCCAAAACAAGTGAAACCCTTTTATGTGCGCCTCAATGATGATGCCAAAACAGTTGCATCCTTTGATATATATTTTGAGGTAATTATTGTTATATAATTAACCTAGGAGTACACCAACATGGGGTACCTCATATGTACACCAAGCCAACACAGACACACTCAAACACAAAATATTTGTGCAGCACAGACATTGTGTCTGTGTGTGTCTGTGTTGGCTTGGTGTACATATGGGGTACCACATGTTGGTCTACCTCTAGCATTGCCCATTCTTATAATATATACTTTGTGGTAATTATATTGTTAAGAATGTATATTCTATTGTAATTAATTGGAACTTTTATATTCAAACGAGTGAGGGCGCGCGTGTTAGAATATAAAAAAATTTAAACCTCCCTAGCTCTCATCTTAATTAGTTAGCTTCTTTTTGAGTCCTGAATCTGAATGCGTGCATTATTTATTTACTAATCCCAAAATAATTAACACCACCGTACCGCCGGTTATATTAATTCAGGGTGGAAATGTAGTGAACGGATATCAAAGTGAGGAACGTTTGGATGTTCTTATCGCCAGGTAAGTAATTAATCAAGAGTTGGTTTATGTTTTTTTTTGTTTTTTTGTAGTATTAATTAACTCATTCCATGTTGAATGGGATGCTTTTTAACTACTCGTACGTACCCATTTTGGTCTAAAACAAATTTGTAATTGCCTAACGAATATATCCAGGATAGAGGAACTTGGGGTGTCCAAAAAAGAGTATGAATGGTACTTAGATCTATGCAGGCATGGGAATACAAGCAATAACTCGGGTTTCACTCTAATGCTTGACGCTCTTGTTCTCTCTCTATGTGGTTTCAATGATGTCAGAGATGTTGTTCCATTCCCCCAATGTCCAAAGGCCAACTTGCTAGAGATTAATTATTGAACATTATTATTAATTATCAATGCCTGGATGGCCACTCTAGCTATTATTATCATCATATCATATGTATGAAAATTACTGCACCAACCAGCGACACACCTAAATACATTGTGTGTGTATATTACTATATTAATAATAACAGTAAAAAGCATAGCCATGTTATTTCTATTATTATAGAATCGATGTTATAATGAAAATCTATGTCTAGCCAATATCTAACCAAGTTTGGCCGGCGAGGAACCCAACCTCATTATAGAATTGCGTAAAACTTGCTTGCATTGTTTCAATAATCACAATGAGTATAAATACAAAATACATGGGCTACATCTACAGGTATTGGGCCAAGCCCGTACATTACACAAAATAGATGCAAATAAATATATAGCTAATACATACTCCCCCTCAAGTTGGCGCATGAAGATCTCGAATGCCCAACTTGGATAAGAGGAAAGAGAACAAAGGGCGATTCAAGGCTTTTGTAAACAAGTCCGCCAGTTGCAGTCGAGTGGGAATGTAAGCTGTTGTATTCTCACAATGTTGAATGCATTTACGGACGATATGACAATCAATATCAATATGTTTCATACGTTCATGAAACACCGGATTGGCAGCAATGAAGAGAGCAGACATATTATCACAGAACAAGTGTTGTGTAGTGGGTGGTGTCACGCCGAGATCCCCAAGAAGTCCCTTAATCCAGCGCACCTCCGAACATGCATTGGCCATTGAGCGATATTCGGCTTCAGTAGAAGAGCGCGAAACTGTGGTATGTTTCCTTGTTTTCCACGAAAAAGGAGACCCACATAGGAGAATGAAGTAATCGCCGATAGACCTCCGGGTGAGAGGACAGGAGGCCCAATCCAAATCACAATAAGCAGATAGTTGTAAGGAACTGTCACTACGAAGGAGTATGCCCTGTCCCGGATGTCCCTTTAGATAATGGAGAACTCGATGTGCGGCATCCATATGATCAAGCCAGAGAGCATGCATAAACTGGGACAGCACGTGGACCAAGTAAGAGAGATCCGGCCGAGTAATAGTGAGATAAATCAGGCAACCAATCAGACGCCGATACTGAGCCGGGTCCTGGAGTGCAGCGTAAGTGGACCGAGCCAAGCCGTGACTGGGCACAATGGGAGTGTCGGCCGGCTTGCATCCCACCATACCAGCTTCGTGAAGAATATCCAAGGCATCTTTTCGCTGACACAAGACTATCCCTTCCGAAGAGCGAGCACACTCAATGCCCAAAAAATAAGATAAGGGTCCCAAATCTTTGAGGTGAAAGCACTGATGTAGATAAGCCTTAAAAGAATCACACAGGTGAACATTATTACCTGCAACAAAAATATCATCAACATAAACCAGAACAATCAAAATGTCAGGGTCGTGGCGATGAATGAATAAGGTATGATCCGCATGAGCTTGTCGAAAACCATAGCGACGGAGGGCACATGTCAGTTTAGCAAACCAATTCCGGGTGACTGACGCAAGCCATACAAAGACTTACGCAGGTGACACACCTTGCCCGGATGGCGTTGTGTATAACCAAGCGGCAGACGCATGTAAACATCCTCCACCAGATCGCCATGAAGAAAAGCATTGTTGAGGTCGAGCTGGTGGACTTGCCATCCCTTGGGAGCCGCGACGGCCAGGAGCACCCGAATAGATCCGATTTTGGCAACGGGAGCAAAAGTATCTGTATAATCAACCCCCAATGTAACACCCGCCTTCCGTGGACCCGGTTCACCGCGACTCAACGGACCGGTAGGGTTACATGGGCGGTCCGAGAACCGTCCGTAGAGGAAAATGCATTAATGACTATTTATTATGGAAACGGTTGAGTTTAATTGGTGAAATAAATGCTAGGGAATTAATTTCAAAACATGTGTGATTTAAATGCAGAGTAAAAGCGGAAGTAAATTGATAAGTCCAAAATAAATAAAACGACATATGGTGGGTTCATGCCCAAATGATTAATTAATTAAATGTATTTAATTATTGAACTTTTCCATGCGCCGCCCATCTTCCCACCATCACTGTCCTCTAGGGTTAGCACCTGTACCGTCATGTCTACCTGCGTGTAGCAAAAACAACTACACGCTCAGCAAAAGCTGAGGAGTGAATCTAACAAAAGAACATGAAGTGATAAACCATATGGTTATACACATATAAATACCTGTACTTAACGTACGGAAAACCACATGTTTGCTAACTAATTAATTTGCACTTGATGGGATATTGTTACACATAACAAAATGAATAACAACCACATTGAATGTTGACGTGACATGAAACATACATGATGACAATATGACTTGATGCATGACTTAAGTTATTAGGGACACCCCTGACTTAGTCTCACTTGACAGGATCACCCCTGCACTCCGGTAATGACCCGGGCTCGACAAAATGTCGCAAGTGAACTAGCAAAACTGGGTGGTAGCCGTAGCCTGACTACCATGTACGTACACAAGCCCACCTGATGAAAACCCGTTGGATCCCAAAGGTTCCTAGACGGGCCCACTGTAGTAGGCGCACGAAAGCCTGGCCTCCCTACAGCGGTATGCACATGATGATGACCCTAGGACATGCGTCTAGGACGAACATGATGAATTGAATGCATTGATTGAAGAATGAAATTAAATTCAATGCATACATATATGTTTGATTTCGTATGAAACAATTTGTTCAACATGATGGCCTTAGGTTCAGAACTGGCTGATAATCGATTGTCTATTGTTGATAATCGATTATCATGCTGTGCAGCTTCTGTCCCCAAAGTCCTGCAGACTGTGATAGTCGATTGTCACCTTATGAAAATCGATTGTCAAGTTGGTTTGTTCGGGAAGTCCTAAGTTCAGAGAGCCCTGATAATCGATTATTGCCTATGTGATAATCGATTATCAGTGAAGCCAACTCAGACCCAAGAATCTGCAAGGCCTGATAGTCGATTATCACATATGTGATAATCGATTATCACGCTGTGCTGAATCAATTGAGGAGTCCAGCGTGGCCTGATAGTCGATTGTACTATCCTGTAACTCGATTATCAAGGCACGCTGATTTCCATTTTATCTGTTTGTTTATCATCAAAACGTTGGAAGTTTTAGAAACGAATGTTTATATTTCCATGCTAGATAATCGAATAACTTACAAGGTTTCAAAACATTTATAATAACGAGTACATAACTTGATAACATGGACACACGTATGTTTGATGGTTAACCTACGAACATGCATAGATTCTACGTAGGTTGCGCACGATATTCCTATGAATATAACGACATAGATTATAACTAAATGTTCTAGAATTAGAGGGACAACTACTCACCTCTAGTTGAAGGGATTGACGGAACAATGAAATGAGATGAACGAATAGTTGACAATGTCGAACGGCGAATGGTTTCTCGTGGACACCTCCTTCTTCTTCTCGTCCTTCTCCTTCTTTCTCTTCGCCGGAGCTCCGTCGTCTTTTAGGATTCTACTGGCCGGCGTCCGTAAGGAAGAGGGAGAGAGAGGGAGTTGGATGGTTGTGTGTTAATGGTGTTGGGGTGTTACAAAATGGTGAAGGGATGAAGAAGAGAGGGTTGTATATAATGGTGGTGGTATAATGAGTATTAATGGAGAATTAAAAATGGAAGAATGAATAAGGATGAATGGCGTGTGGAATGGTTTTGGGAGTTACAAATGTTTATTTACTCCGTTATATTAAAATCTGACCAGAACGGTACGCGCTTTTCCCCCTAAGCGGGTCCGAATTGAGATCCGTTTGTGTTTCCGGAATCAGACAGTCAAAACGAATTTAATGACACGTTCAAATAATTTTTCTAAGAACTTTATTTTCAAACTTCCGGGTCCACCCCAATCATTAATTAATTTATTTACTTAATGTTGAGAGGTCCGTTATTAAAACATCTTTTTATATTAAAATACATAAGCTTTGGAAAGCCATTTAAAGAGGTCGAAATCTCAATATTTATTAATTTCAAAATAATGAGTCTCAATAAATAAATAATATTTATTTATTTAAAACTAGGCCGGTTTGTAGGGCGTTACACCCAATGTCTGGTGATTCCCAAGAACAACCAGTCGGGCTTTGTCACGCTCTTTAGTACCATCGGAGTTAAATTTTGTTTTAAAAACCCATTAACAACCTAAAGCTGTCCGTTTGGGAGGTAATACCGTGAGATCCCAAGCATGATTATTCTCCAATGCTTGAATTTCCTTGAGCATGGCGTCACGCCAATTGGAGTGGGGGCGGCCTCGGCATAATTCCTGGGAACAAAGTGGGGACTAATAACTCCCAAAACTCTGCGGTACCTGTCATGCAAGTTAAAATACTCCCTCTGTCCCTCATAGATCTTCTCAATAGCCCTTTTTCTTTGTCCACAATAGATCTTCTCATTTCATTTTTTAACAATTAAAATGCCACAACTATCCCCACTTACTTTATTTATTACACCTCACCCACCTCATTTAATACACTCCACCCATTTTTCATTAAGGGTATTATGGTAAACATTCACTTTTTTTCAACTCTCCTTAAAAACCACCAAAAGTCAAAATGAGAACATCTTAGGGAGACGGAGGGAGTAACAAACAAATCTGGAAATAGGATAACGTGTACCTGAAGACAAAGATCGAGTAGGAGAGGCGCACAACGAAGCTGTTGGAATGCATGAGTTCAACCCTTTCTGTGTTGTTAAGTGTTGACTCATAGGTTTTGATAATTGACAAACACAATTTATTCAAGTCAAGATCAAAGTGCTACAACGACAAACACGAAGACTTGAAGTGCCATTCCTTGAAGTATTCAAGAAGCTGCACAAGATTTTATTGGAGTCCGAGACGCGTTCGGAGCGCCTAACGGAAGACTCGGAGGAGTAAAAGATTTCCGAAGACCTTTTTATTTATTTGAGTCTTAGGAATAATTGTAAGGATGACAAAAATATCTTCTCTCCAAAATTATTTTTAAGAGAATTAATATAAATATATATTTATTTTTGGAGTCAGTTAAAAAATCATTTTAACTGTTTAAAATAGTTTTATTGACTCAGTTACAAAAGGTGTGTCAAACATTTATCAAATATTTATTTTGATATTATAAAATATTTTTGGTAAGCAAAAATATTTTATTCAAATATTTTTCATGTACATCGTTTGAAACGCAAAATATTTTTGGGACTCATTTTCTACACCAAAAATATATTCTCATAATTCAAATTTTGAATTTGAATTATATATGCTGATTGGGGAGCCCATTGATATGATTTTCATGCCCTAAACAAGTGCTAAATTCCAAATAAGCACTTCACCTCGCACACATGTTTGTGTACTTTATGTTTGGGCATAATTTCTTCAAAAATCGATTTTTACATTTTGGCAAAAATCGATTATTATTTCGTCCATTGAAGGAATGTTGGACAGAACCTAAAAATCGATTATTGCTTCAAAATAATCGATTATTTGACTGGTTTTTTAGCAAACTTTCCTTTCTAAACTCCAACGAATATATTCCTTCAACCCCTTTATAAACTTCACTCTTTGGACATTTTTACTATGAACAAGCACTCCAAAACTCCCCTATCTTGAGGTTATAATCCTCCATTAGATTCTTCCTCAAATTGATATATGTTGAAAGAAAACTAAGTGTTTTCAAGAGAGTGTTTTGTCATCCATTAGAGCTTTAATCATTTCTCATTTCTACTCGTGTGAAAGTTTATGTTGAGAGGTTGAAGAAGATTGTTCTTCTTGTTGTACAAGACTTATGTGACTTAAGTCTTGGTTGTGAAGTCTTGTAGAGGGCATATCTATGAGTGGTTGTGTCGAGGCTTGTAGGATTCAAGTTCTCGAGTTGTAAACGGTTTGTTAAGCACCCGTAAGCTTAACGGAAGTAGTGGTAGCTTCAGAGAGTCTCTCGGGGAACTGGACTAGCCACGAGGTGGTGAACCAGTATTCATCGTTGTGTTCTTTGCCTTCTCTCTTTTATTTTTGATGCACTTACTTTTATCTTATTTAATCCCGCGAAAAACGGAAAACTTTCTCAACAACTCTATTCACCCACCTCTAGAGTTGCACGCACTGTCTAACAGAAGCATTAGATTGAATAGAATTAATGATATAGTCACTAAGATGGGAAGGCTGATGACGCTGTTGTTGAGGACAAGAAGGAGGTACGGCGGATGTATCAGTGAGAGTGGCTGTGGCGGTGTCGCCGGCCTGGTGGTCCTCGAGATGGGCTGACGGAGTGACCGCCGGGACAGTGGGTTCGGCTGGCTAGACAGTAGAGACAGTGAGGGCCGAAGGTAAATCAGGGAAATCGGCGTAGGGAGGAGAGGTTGGGTTTTCGGTGAAGTTTGTGGGCGTGGCGAACGGGAATTGAGTCTCGTCAAATGAGATATTCCGAGTATGAAAGAATCGATGACTATCAAGGTCGTAAACACGCCCGCCTTTAGTACCAGTGGGGTACCCAACAAACATGCATTTAGTGCTACGCGGAAAAAATTTATTTGAAGTGGGTAGACGAACAAAACATAGACACCCAAAGATACGCAAGTGGCTGAGATCTAGTGCTTTCTTATTGAGAACTTCAAAAGGGGATTTTCCACTGAGGATTTCGCTAGGGGTACGATTGATGAGGTAAACAGCGGTGCAGACACACTCCCCCCAGAATCCAAGAGGTAGGCTAGCTTGAAACATTAAAGAACGGGCAACATTCAAGATATGACGATGTTTATGTTTGACACAACTGTTTTGTTGGGGGCGCCGCAACAAGAGGTTTGAACAAGAACACCCATGGATAAGTAAAAGGCACGAAGAGGGCGATTAACAAACTCAGTTCCATTGTCGGAACGAACAACTTTAATGATTTTATGAAATTGGGTGTGGATCATGCTAAAAAATTGTTTAAGGCAACTAGTTACTTTGGATTTGTCAATAATCAAATAAGCCCAAACAGCGCGAGAATGATCATCCACAATAGTAAGAAAATAATGTGCACCAGTAGTCAAACATGGGGTGTAAGGTCCCCACAAATCACAATGAGTTAAATCGAAAACACTAGTAGCTTTATTTGAACTGAGAGGAAAACTACTACGAGTTTGTTTAGACTGGAAACAAATTTCACAAGACTGTAATAATTTGAGTTTGGAACTACTGGGAACAGGAATAAGAGAAGCCAAAACTTGAAAAGAAGGATGGCCCAAACGCTTGTGGAGAAGAATGGGATCCCCTTGACTAGCAAACGCCGGACTTGACGCACGAAACAGAACAATGTTTGTTAAAAATAACCAGACAGGAATTATCTCGAATAAGACATCCAACTGAAATAAGATCGCACTTGAGTTCCGGTACGAGTAACACATCCCGGAGAAGAACTTTCGAGGAAAGACGAACACGCCTGCAATGGGTAGCAGTAGTATGCGATCCATTAGGCAAAGTAATAACACAGGGCGTGATGGGAACAATATCAGACAAATACAAGATATTACCGGTCATATAATGAGAAGCTCCGCTGTCTATGAGCCACTCACGGAAGGAAGACTCACCACCAGTACCGGAACCCTTATCGGAGGAAGAAGTGTCGAGCATGTATAGCATGCAAGAGACTTGATCAGAAGTAAGGCCCAAAGGGCCGGTGTTCGGGGCTGACCCTCCCCCTGCGGCATGTGCTCCCCTTGTCGGCGTACCTGCTCCTCGGTTGGCTGACGAACTGCTGCCGAATGACCCACGGCCGAACCCTCGGCCTGAGATTCCTCCGAGGCCACAAACTCCCCCGCGGCCACAGCCTTTCGCGGGTGGGTAGCCATGCAATTGGTATCAACGCTCCTTCGAGTGACCATCTTTGCCGCAATGAGTACAAGAATAAATAGGAGGGTCACCACGAGCCGACGACGCATTAGGACGCTGCATGGAAAAAACCACGGCATCGGTCCGATCATCCTGTCCGCGAACAATGTTTTTGTGACGCTCTTCTTGAACAATCAATGCATAAGCCTGGTGAATGTCGGGGACAGGGTCGGTAGCGATGAGTTGGGACTAGATGTGACTAAATTGTTTGTCGTCAAGACAAAGCAAAGAGTGGTGAGTTTTCTCTTCTTCTTCTCGAGCTCGAATACGTACGGCCGCGTCACAACGACAACTGCACGTGGGATTGGCAGAGCCTTAATGTTTGTTCCAAAATATAGTCACAAATTGGTTGTAGTAAACAACCACGATTTGACCCTTTTTCCGGAGAGATTGGAGTCCGGATTTGAGTTGATGAATGCAAGGACCGTTCGACCCCCCATAGCGAGTTTTCAGATCTAACCACAACTCGTGAGCCACTTTGTGAGAGATAATAGATGGTTGTATATGTTCATCAACACTATTGCATATACAGGAACAAATAATAGAATTATTAGCCTTCCAAGCTGCGAGCTCCTGTTCATCGGTGGGCTTGGGAAAACCCGTGTAGGTTAAGAAACCAGCCCGGCTACGTCCTTCTAACGCATTGACAATTGTTTTCTCGCACACATCATAGTTTTCCCCTTTGAGTAGATGTTTTGTCAAAGAGTTGCCTGCACTTTCGGACGGATGAATATAGTATAGAGACGTGGGATCGTGGATCAACCTTACCTTCTTGGTGGTCTCGGTTGACATGGCTGGTGTTGGACAGAGAGAGAGTCGGCTGGTGAGTGGCCGACGTGAACCGATGTGGGCCGGCAAGTGGCGGTTGTCGAGGAGGAACACTAGCGTCAGACAGTGTGTAAGGGCCGGCGTGAGGCGGCGGTGTGGAGTGGCTGACGTGAGCCGGCGAGAGACGGTGGTGGCACTGGAAAAAAAGAACGAAACAAGGGTTTACGTTGCTAGGGTTTTTTGTTATGCCCGGGAATTGGCTCCGATACCATGTAGAATTGTGTAAAACTTGCTTGCCTTGTTTCAATAATCACAAAGAGTATAAATACCATATACATAGGCTACATCTACAGCTATTGGGCCAAGCTCGTACATTACACAAAATAGATACAAATAAATACATAGCTAATACTCATGTTTGCTTTTCTAACTGGATCTCTGTTCTTTGAAATTTTACATAGAATGATATTTTGTATAATATAATAGCCGAATAATATTTTGCATTTGATTGTTCTATTGAGTCTAAATTAAGTTTGTCCCTTGTTTAAATAGAGAAAAAGAAAAACTTAATTGGCAACAATCCAAACTTGCCTAAAATTCCAATGCTACCAAAATTACTCAATAATTAAATTCCACTACCCCAAAAATGCAGTGACACCATAGTGTTAACCGCGGCCGGTGTCAATAGAACCCTTTTGCGGTTAATATAACTAGACCTGACAAAACAAAACCGGAACCGATTATCCGAACCGAAATATCCGAAACCGAAACCGAAATGATCCGAAAAATGAAGATCAGATATATAACCAAAAACCTGAAATGATCCAAATCGAACCGAAACCGAACTAAATAATTCATATCCGATTTAAATCCAAACCCGATAAGATCCGAAACCGATAATATCTGAACCCGATTAGAACTAAAACCGATAAATTCAGAACTCTGTTTGCCTTTTAATAAGCATATTATATTTTAAATATTTTTTATTTTACCATTTGAACTAATTACATTATTTGCTCATTCTCTCATAAAATGGATTATCATCTTGAAAAAAAGTACAAAATTTCATGCCTTAAATTTATTATATTTAGAAATTGAAGAATAGTTATACATATAAAATTTTGGATGAATAAAGTGAGCCAACTATTTTGTTATTAACAAGATTAAAGGTAATAAAATATTTGAAAAACAAGGTGAATCATCAATTGAAAGAAATTAAGTCTAAGAGTTGAAGGTGAATGGAAATTGAGAAATGAGTTGAGTGATGGCATAAGAAAATTGATAACATTAAGCAGGGAAGGTGAAAAGGAACGGGGGAAATTTTGAGCATAAGAAAATTGATATAAAAAAAAATTTAGTGTTTGATTAGTTATTATATGAAAAATACAGTACTAATTCCAGTCTTAAGTTACAAAATCTAATTAAAACAATCTTATTTTGAAGAAAAAACTCTCTCCATCTTAGAAAGAATGCTACATAACGCAAAACAAAGCAAAAATTAAAGTTTTTAAAATTTAATTTATTTAAATATTGGTATAGAAATAAAAAATGTTTACATATTTAAAAATATACGTCAAAAACTTTACAAAATAAGATGATACAAGAATAATAGTGAAGTGAGATATTCTTTTTAAAACGAAAGGATTATATGATAAATTGTATGGAATAACTAGAATTTATCCTAATTTCATCCAATTACTCCAATTACAATATTAGTCAATAACATTAGATGTTAGTGTTAACATTTTGAAAAAATTCTCTAGCGGCAATATTTAGTGTTATCATTTTCAAATTTGATCTACACCATTACATTTAAGTGTAAAATTAATTATATTTGACTCTATTAAATTTAATTTTATCTAATTTGAACCAAATACACTCAAATAATTTATAAATTTTTGCACTCAATTGAATAAAATTCACTTAATTTCACCCAATTTCACTCAATTTTTACTAAATTGTATTCAAATGGAACATAACACTATTTGAATTTATCTTTTATCTTTTCATTTATAAACATAAATATATTAGTGGATGTGAGAAAAATTGTATAAATCAAAACTAAATTTTAAAATCAATTTAATTATATTAAACTTATATCATAATTAAATTTATATTTTTTCATAATTTGTTGTCCAAATTTGTAAAATATGATTAAAAAGTAAAAAAAAGTGAAAATTATTTAGGGTAGAGATAATATAATTAGAAAAAAAATATAAAACAATATGAGGTATTAGATTGATGATAGATTGATAAATGTGGTAAAACATAAACCGAAAAATGTATAGAACCGAAATATATATCCAAAATATATTTGACCCGAAACCGAAATATATCCGAACCGAACTAGATCCGAAACCTAAATATATCCGTTTCAAATTGTATCCAAACCAAACCGAAAAATGTATAGAACCGAATCAAATCCGAACCGAAATTAAACTGATCCGATCCGAACTAATTATAACATATATCCGAAAGATATCCGAACCGAAAAAATCCAACCCAAAACTGATCCAATTGACCCGATTGCCACCTCCAAATATAACAAAATGGTTTACATACGTCTAATGTCGTGGTTATTTTTGTTAATGTTATTGATTTTTACTACAATATAGTATGCGTTCACACTTTCCTAACCAAATGATGTCCAATGAACCAATGTCTACATTGAGAGTCGAACCTGTGTGAGCTCTTCATGAATATTGGAGAGTGAATTTCCTATCACTCAAGTAAAAAAACTCGTAACGTCGTAACAGTAATGACTCTCATCATACTGTCATATTATGGAATTGATTACTTACAACATTACATTAAAAAAGGATGATTTCTATTCAAACCTCCGCACAAAGTCTTCGGTCCTTTTCTTCCACCCTTGTCCCTCTTGATGCCCTCCTTCAAAATTTATTGAAGAGTGATGTGTGAAGAGACTTTATGAGAAAGAACCATTCGAAGTTAACTCTCATTTTATAAGTACATGTACATTCACGCATGGATAATCCTATTTGCACTCTAAGAATTTGTACTCATTTTGTACACTGCAGAGATACACCAACATTTTGTATTGATGTAATGATAATTTTTGTTAACGCACCAACACTTTGTGTCAGTGTAAATTTTTGTTAACGCACCAATACTTTATGTCAGCGTCAACTATCAAAATGTTGGCGCATACTTTTAGTGTAGTACAAATTTTGGGGTAGATGTAGCATGCTCTTTCACGCATACATGATACGGAATACTGCCTCCGTCCCAGAGTATTTGTCCAGTTTGACTTTTTCGAGTCAAACTGGACAAACTTTGAACTCCAATTACTCTCAATTTGTATTACATATTAGCATAATGAAATACAATTTTAAAAGTTCTCAATACGATAAATCCAATAAAGTCATTTTTATATTAAAATACTCTACGGTTTTTATTTAATTGAAGATCAAAGTTTGTCCATTTTGATTCAAAAAAGTGAAACTAGACAAATACAAAAAGAATATCAAAGTTGATCGGGAACGCTGTCCAGCGTACTATATTGGGTCATTTGGCGAAGATTATATTTTAGCCGCATAAGTATATTGGAGGAATTTGACAAGAATAAACATGGAATATGCTCATAAAATTATACTCCGGTATACATATTGGATAAAATAGATAACCCATGAAGTGGGTTTTTTTTTAATTTTTATCAAAGGATTTCCGGTTGTCCTACCAAACTTACAATCTTTTTTTCATGTTAGGGAACTTTAAAACATTTCCATTTGGATTTAAGACAAATTTTTCTAATAGGGAGTATATAACAAAGATCAATTTAAAATCAATAAATATTTTCTTGTCATTTGAAATTCAAAAAAATAAAGTTTAGAATTGAAATGAAATATTAATTTCCAACTACTTCTTGAGTAATGCAAAAGTCACAAATATTTTAGTCATAAACTATTCCAAGTAAATAAACTTGTGGTTTGTGCATCTCACCAAGTAAATAAAATATTTTAAATAAATGGCCAATTTATGTAATTTGTGATTCTAATGTTACTCGTAATTTTAATATGATTGGTCATCAATATTTTAATATGAAAGTTCAATTTTAAATATTGTAAATACAATCTCTTTTAGGGATTATAAAAAAATATGAATACAAGAATATTCTGGATAATATTCAGATAGGGAGTAAAAAAATGAAATTTGCAGTGAATAGGACTAAAACATATGTCATTTCTCAATGTAGGAATTAAACTTTTTTATTCCCTAAATAGAACTTAATAATGATTAGTAAGAAGAATAATGTCGAAATGATGATGGACATTTAGTTGAATAATGACTAATTGATAATGACCAATGGTGCTACATTGGAAATAAAAATATATGATACTATATTAAAAAAAAATCATTATATTTTAGTCTTATTTAGATAAATTACCCAAAAAAATGAATTATTTTTTGCTCTCAAACCCCTTCTAACTTCCCCGTTTTAAAACAAAAGTATAAAAAAAAACAATGACGTTTTTTTGGTTTAAGAATATTCTCTCCTAAATTCGAGTACATTCTTTCATGGCCCCTTAAAAAAAGGCTTGCAGACACCCTCTTCTTCACCAGCTCCCACATTGCAAATACTAATAGAAATCTCAATCATGTTTGGTAATGGCAGTAGAACGAAGAGAGTTACTAACATGCTTGACGATCGGGCCAAGGCTCGGCTAGTCGGCCTTGACCCTGACGATTACGGCTGCGCAAGCTGCGGAAGTGACCACAGCGCCCAGGCAGACGACGACATTTCATTGTCAAGCTTTTCCCAAATTGTTTTCGAGTCGTCGGAGCACGACGCCGGCGATGATCTGCCGCCCGATTGCGATTCCGAGAGCGGCGTTCAACTTCGCGTTTCCGATGACGAAGAATTGGAGCCGATGATTCGCGGCCGCGCCGACGCGTTCTGCAATCTCCTGGAGTCTCACGTCTCGGATGCCGTGGAATTTCTGTCCGGCTTGAGTTTGAGCAAGCCGGCTCTCCGCCGCCGCGTCGCCGCTTATCTTAGGGATTTAGGTTACAATGCCGCCGTGTGTAAGACCAGATGGGAGAGGAGAGACGGAATCACCGCCGGCGGCCACGAATTCTTAGACGTTCTCAGATCCGATTCTGCGCGGCACCTAATCGACCTCGAATTCTCCTCCCAATTCGAGATAGCGCGGCCGACAAATCAATTCCAGCTTCTGGTCCGGTCATTGCCGGGAACTTTCGTAGGGAGAAGCGAGGAGCTGAAGAAGATGCTGAGATTGATGAGCGAGGCGGCGAGGCGGTCGTTGGAAGCCAGAGGCCTGCATCTACCGCCGTGGAGGAAGCACCGCTTTATGGTGAACAAGTGGCTGGGCTCCTACAGGCGGACCACGAACTTCGCGCCGGCCTCCATGGAAACTTCACCTCCATTAGAGCAGAGCTTAGCCGTCAAGTGCCGCTCCGTTGGCTTCGATGCTGCTGCTAGCGGCTGTTTTCTGTTTCCCGTCGTAACTGGAACCAGATGAACAGGAAATTTAAGAAATGTAAATGCAAAATGGAGGGAGGAGGGAAGGGTATGTCATGGATAAATAATGGGAAAGGGTGATTCTTGGGGGCACACTAATCTTGTCCCTCAAAAAACGGCTAAATAAACTCTAATTTTTAATCGCAATCGGGTTAATCGGATCGGTTTCAAATTGGATTTTTTTGGTTCGGATATTTTTTGTATATATGTTACAATAGGTTCGGATCGGTTTAATATCGATTCGGATTTGATTCGATTCTATACATTTTTCGTTTCGATTCAGTATTGAGTTGTTTCAGACACGGTTCGGATACAATTTAGATCGTATATATTTCGGTTTCGGATCTAGTTCGGTTCGAATATATTTTGATCAAATATATTTTGGATATATATTATTTTCTAATTAAAATTTAATTATCCATGTTTTTTTATCACATTTATCAATCTAACATCAATTCAATACCTTATATTATTTTATATTTTTTCTAACTATACTATCTCCAAATAATCTTTCTTTTTGACTTTTTAGTCATATTTTATAAATTTGGACTACTAGTTATGAAAATATATATTTAATTAGGATATAAAATTAATATAATTAAATAAATTTTAAATTTTAGTTTTGATATATAAAATTTTCATCAAATTTACTAATATTTTTATGTTTATAAATGCAAAGATAAAAGATCATTTCAAATAGTGTTGTGCTTCAATTGAGTACAATTTGGTAAAAATTAAGTGAAATTAAGCGAATTTTATTTAATATTACTCCTAAAAGTTGATAAAATTGAATGGGATTAATACATTTGATTGCAAATTTTATAAATTATTTGAGTGTATTTGGTGAAAATTACATAAAATTAAATTCAATAGAGTCAAATATAATTAATTTTATACCTAAACTTAATGGTGTAGATTAACTTGAATATGATAACACTAAGATCATGAACAATGACAAGTCATATACTGGAATGCCACACGCTGACATGTCACTGTTCAACCAATCAAAGTTTATCTAGTCACAGAGTGGCATGACATTGGAGTGGCATGTCATGCAGTGGCAAGTCACTATTTTTTAATCATTTTACAATTTTGACTAATTTTAATTATTTCATTTTACGTTTTCTCAACTCAATATGTTTTATTTTTGGCAAACTTAATTTCAAATGTGGAGGAGGAAAGCCAAAGCATAATACAGAATACCCTATAGACAATTGAGCAGGAGTGTTTACTATTGTAGGTTTCAATGGTTTATAAGCAAAATAAACTGTACACAAATGAGCAGAATAACCCGTACCCAATTTTGGACCAATTATTAAAATATTAATGGATTTAAGCCTTATGCAATCTATTATCAAAGAGACAACATATATACCCTTATGCAATCTATTGTTACTACAATTCCCGCCATCCATGAAACTGAACATTCCAATCAGTTTTTTCAGACAAAATATTACAACTACGAGTCATCTTATCCAATGGTTCAAGACTCTTAATATTTTGTGGTCCAAAAACTCAATAACCTACATTTGGATATTTTGTCGAAAACCTAGTGTGCACTACAATGAATTCATCTATTTGAATTTTTGAAAAGTTAAAAATAATCTATTCGAACTAAAAGAGATGAGGCAGAGAGATGAAAGGAGTTTTAGAGCAATCAAAGCTAGAGATGAGTGGAGTTACCTGAGAGTCGAAGGTGAACGATGATGGCAAGAGAAGACTGGCGCAGAGAAGAGAAATAACTGATGAAGAGAAGTAGCAGATGATTTTCACACATAGAAGAGGAGTGACCGATGATTTTTCAAGAAAGTGTTTGAATTTTGCTGCTTCGATTTTGCCTCGCAACTGCCACGCAAAGGGAAGTGACTCGCGAAATGCCATGCGACCCATTTTTTTCCTCGCCTAGTGCAGCGCTTCCCTCTACACGAATGGCAAGGCGTGGCGAGGTTTTGCCTTGCCACTGCCCATGCTCTAAACGCTGCTGCTAAAGAGTCTTTTCAAAATGATGACGCTAACCTCTAATGTTATTGAGTAATATTGAGTGAATTGGTTTGAAACTAATCAAATTAAATCCCAAACGAATAAAATTTATTGTAATTGGATGAAATTAGGATAAAATAATCTAGTTTTTCCATACAATTCTATATAAGGCCGACACATCCCTCTTTATTTTCTCTCAGCTCGTGGGCACGGCCTACTTACTACTATATGTTGATGACATAGTACTCACGGCATCCTCCCCAGCACTACTACAAAGTATTATTACTCACGACACATCCCTCTTTATTTTCTCTTAGCTGAGTTCTCCATGACAGACATGGGCGACCTGCACTTTTTTCTCGGGATCAACGTTCACCGTACAGCTACCGGCCTCTTCCTCCACCAGACTCAGTTCACTCACGACATACTTGAAAGGCCAGGGATGGTTTCTTGTCGCCCCATCTCTACCCCGGTGGATACAAAGGCAAAGCTGTCTACAACAGCTGACAGGGCACTCTCCAACCCTTCTCTTTACAAGTCCATAATTGGCGCGCTGCAGTATCTCACCTTCACTCGTTCTGACATCACATATGCAGTTCAGCAGCTCTGCCTACATCTTCATGCTCCACGCGATGCTCACCTCACACCCATGAAGCGTGTCCTTCGTTATCTCAGTGGCACTGCCACCCATGGTGTTTATTTGACACGATCCGCCACTGACTACTTACAGGCTTATTCTGATGCTGATTGGGCTGGCTGCCCTGACACAAGACCTTCCACATCGGGTTACTGTATTTTTCTGGGCGACAATCTCGTTTCCTGGCCGTCTAAGTGCCAGGCCACCACCTCTCGTTCTAGCGCCGAGGCTAAATACCGGGCTGTAGCAAATGCTATTGCAGAGACCAGTTGGATCCGGAATCTTTTTCTAGAGCTCCAACAACCACTTCGTCGCACCCACACTTGTTTTTTGTGATAATGTCAGTGCAGTTTACCTCTCGTCAAATCCAGTGCAACATCAACGCACCAAGCACATTGAAGTTGATATCCACTTTGTGCGCGATAAAGTGGCGCTCGGTCAGATCAAAGTCCTTCACATTCCTTCATCTTCTCAGTTTGCTGATATCTTCACAAAAGGACTGCCCTAACTCTTATTTCTTGACTTTAGAGAAAGTCTGGGTATCCGACCCCCCCAGCATATCCGCCGTAGCCGGGAGCATGTTAAATATATAAAATATATTTAATATTATTGTATTATTATTGTTACCATACTTGTATAGGTTTCCTATTGTGTCTCTCCTACCATTATTATGATTGAAACTCTTAGTATATATTCATGTACTCTTCACACAATTCAATTAATGAAAATATTCTTTCTTCAGAAACCCTAATCTATCCTTCTCTTCTTCCGGCCGTCTCATCCTTCCCTTCTTAGCACGAAGGGGCCCTAATCCTTCTCAGGTTGGTACGTGACCGTATCACATACTTTGAAATAATTTTAATTTGAAAGCATGTGTTTCATGGCATTCTTTAAGTCTTTCAATCTTTTCCATGTTTATTGTATATCAATCGTTCTTAATGTTATTACACAGCGTTGTCACTCCTTCCGGATATCCAACAAAACATACACGTATTTTAAAGTTGTTTTGAAATTATATCATTATCATATATATATGTGTGAATATAATACAAGTACTTTACATACGTGAGTATAATACGCATATCATATGTATTCTAAGTAACTTAGCTCCAAAATATCAATTCATATTCCTAGAATCAAAATTACACCTGGCACATAATTGATAGACAAGAAGTGATTTTTTCCTATCAAATTCTTATATGATTTTTGGGTCTACTTTTATTTTATGGACCCTAGCTAGTATATAAATTTAATGATAGAACTGACTTTTCTATAATAAAAAAAGAAGATTTACATATGGATACATAAAATTATAAAATATTCATTTTTCACATGTTACGCAAGCAAACTACATGGGGTATTTTTTTTCCCCTTGAACTAAACTTAGATCCTTTCCTTTTTCCCATTCCAATTCAACAAGATTATTTTAAAAGACCCCTCAGGCCCTCACCTTTGTTTCCTTGTTATTCCTTGAGCCAACAACCCTCCAAGAGGGAACGAATTTTTGACATTTAAAACAGCATATTCACAGGCAGTTAGCACCATAGATATTTCCGCGTCGCTTGCCAGCTGTTGGCTCGCCGGTTCACTGGTTTCGTACGCCCGGGGCCACCGTCTGGTCCCATTCCGCTCCGCCATCGTGATTTACCCACTCACTACCCCAGTGGTCTCTCATGGGGTGCATTCATATTCCGGAGGAAGGCAAGGAATCGCGCAGAATCAGAAGATGACCTAAAACGGAAGTTTTTGGAAACGCGCTTCTGATTTGTTGAATTGACGACCGGAGAGATCGATTTCTCCCTGAAATTTTCTTTTAAGTTGAAGGAACCATGGCGAAAACGGGGGCGGCGGTGGATGGCTGTGACCCCGCCCTAACAGAGGCGGAGTTGAAGAAGGAGTTGCAGAGGGCGGCGAGGGTGATAATCAGTGAGGATGAAGTCAATGTGGGGGCAATCGATGAAGCCCTACAAGCGCTGTGTTCTCTGAGGCACCTTAAGACAAAGCACCATCGATCATCGTTCGCTGAACCAAAAGCGCCTTCTCTCCCTGATGAATTTCGTTGCCCGCTTTCCAATCAACTCATGAAGGATCCTGTGATTGTTGCCAGTGGTCAGGTATTATGGGAGTTTCGTCACTTCAATCTTATGATGATGATCATGTATTTATGTGGTTTTAATATTTTCTGTCCAAATTTGAAGTCTTTGAAACGAATTGATATCTGAATTTGTGGATTTCTCCCTTTCTGGCCACTGAATTCCTGTTTAATGCAAAGTCATACTTGTATTGTATTTCACTCTTTTTGAAATATTATTTGGCTACGTCTGGAGACATCTAGATGATTCATCCTGTGGAATTACAGAGGGGGGTGTTCTTTGCTTAGGGTTAATAATTTATTTACAGATGCACAAATCTATCTATTTATGGAATTGTGTTTATCTCACTTGAACTGAAGTGTCCCACATTGTGATTCGCTTCGTGTATTAAAAAACATCTTTATCTTTTATGTTTTCATGATGAACCCGGATTCCAACGCACATCTTGCCTCCCCAAACTCTACTCTTGAGTGAAATATAGTACAAGGTTTGTTTGGTTTTGATATCTGGGTATGTTTGTTGATTTTATTGTGTTGTATTTGCTCTCTCCTCATGAATTTGCAGACATATGAGAGGTCATTCATTCAAAAATGGTTAAAATCTGGGAACAGAACATGCCCACGAACGCAACAGGTGCTCTCCCATACTATTCTTACACCTAATCTGCTGGTTCAAGATATGATATCTCGGTGGTGCAACATTAATGGGATCCATTTGCCAGACCATGTAGATCAGGAGGGGCTTACCGAAGCCGATCAAAACCATTTTAACTCTTTGCTCGAGAGAATGTCTTTGTCATTGCCTGATAAAAAAGAGGCTGCTAGAGAATTGCGCATGTTGACTAAAAGGGTGCCTTCTTTCAGAGCATTGTTTGGGCAATATGAGAATTCAATAGCTCAACTGATCTCCCCCTTGTGTGAAAGTGAGTCCTTAGACGACGTACAAGTTCAACTCCATGAAGACATAGTCACTACACTTTTGAATATTTCCATCCATGATGACAACAAGAAGCTCGTTGCAGAAACCCCTATGGTCATTCCCCTTCTTATGCAAACATTACAATTGGGGACAATCGAAGCAAGAAGCAATGCAGCAGCTGCCCTTTTCACACTATCAGCCCTCGATTCGAATAAAACGCTTATTGGGAAATCAGGTGCCCTGAAACATCTCATTAGCCTATTAGAAGAAGGGCATCCTTTGGCAATGAAAGATGCTGCTTCTGCTATTTTCAGCCTCTGCATTCTTCATGAAAATAAAATCAGAGCAGTCCGAGATGGTGCAGTGAGCGTTTTATTGGAAAAGATTGTGAAGAGAGTGAACATTGATGAATTGCTGGCCATACTTGCGATGCTCTCAACCAATCAGAAAGCAGTGGTGGAAATGGGAGAGCTTGGCGCAGTTCCACTCTTGCTTGGTTTAATGAGGGAGACGCCATGCGCCCGCAACAAGGAGAACTGTGTGGCTGTTCTGTACACAATATGCTTTAGCGACCGTACTAAGTGGAAAGAGATGAGGGAGGAGGAAAATAAGAACGGTACAATCTCCCAGCTTGCAGAAAACGGCACTTCAAGAGCCAGGAGGAAGGCCAGCAGCATTCTTGACAGACTGAATAGGGCGTTCAATATCACTCATTCCGCATGATGGAGACACTTTGGAAGCACAAATCTGTAAATTCTACACTTTCATACCCCTCGCGCCTTTACTGAAGCATGATATGTTCATTTACAACTTTTGTTGTTTTGTATATAATACTCCGTATATATACATTTACAGATTTGCGGCATTTGCCCCCGTGCTGTAGTCACTGACAGTGAATAAATAATCTTTGGCATTTTATTATTACCATCATGTCGTTTATTTTCTTAACAAATCTTTCCCTGTCTTCACGTCTCGCTGGTTTATGTTGTGGGTTCTTCTTGAGTTCTTGGTTATGTTTAAAACCTCGTTGATCGAACGAGCAGAATCTGTTTGAAAAATCAGATGGAAGCTCCCACTCGCCTCTAATATATGTTTGGTTTATTAGCTTGAGAAGCAATAATTTTGAGCTTTCCTTAGTCTTTTGAGTTTGGCAGCATGAAAAAAAACCTTGGGTGTAACCTGTTCACGAGTTTTGCGTGGTTATCTCTAGGCTTACGTCAATAAGAGGCAAACTGGTTCTAAATGTAAATTACATGCATTCTACTAACAACTTGTACTCTCTCCTTTAAAAGACTCTCATAGTTTAACTTTTTTGGTCAAATTATGAAAAAAGTATATTTAATTATAATGTAAACTTAATGAAATTGGATTTATTTTAAAATATAACTTTGAAATGCCAAATTTTTATAATCTATAAGCATTTTATTTCTTTAGTAGGTTTTATAGGTAGGGTGCAGGTTGAGAATTGATGGTTATAAACTACCGAGAATAAAGAATAATATAAGTTTTTAGAGAGAGAGAATGCAAAGTAGGAGTTTATTTGTTCTAAACTTGGATCCATTACAATGGGGGGTTTCGCCCCTTTTATAGGGGATACAATACACATAGTCAAAGTTCTCTGATCAAGGTTCGTCGCCTAGCGGACGTCATCTCTGTCATGAGTTGTCCTTTTCATCCCGTCGCTATTGTGCAGTCAACGCAGCCGGTCGCTTTCCTCCCATCACTGTCACGCTCCCTAGTCGAGCTCGCAGGCCGAGCCGAGCTCATGGGCCGAGCAGAAAACTCTTCCACGTGGCTGGTGGGGTCTGGCTGACGTGTCTCTTGGAGTCATCCTCCATCATAAGCCCCCCCACTCTCCGAGTTTAATTGCAATCGGCGATGGAACACGAGAGAGTATGGGTACGGTATGGAAGCGGCGTGGGGGCCCACGTGGAGGAGTTGGCAGGTAATTGGTGCCGTTTGGGCTTCCCCATCATGAAGGGATGTGTCGTTTCGCCTCCCTAGGGCAAGTGGCGGCCCATCATTGCACCCATTCAAACCCTTCCTCTATAAATACCAACCACACACGCTTCATTCCTCACTTTTAGAGAGAGAAAGTAGGAGCTCTTGCCGTCGTTAGCACTACCGCCGTCGTCCTCGCCCACTTTCCGGCTCTGTACTAGGTTAGTCTTCCTCGGCCTTGCTCTTCCATGTCTTCCCAATCCTCAGTCTTTCGTCAGTCTGAGTCCGAGCGCGATGCAGAGGGCTCTGTCATAGGTTCCGAGCAGGAGAGTGACTCCCGCTCACCCTCCGCTGAGGATATAGTCGCGGCGGTCGAGGTCCCTCCTTAGTCCGAGCCTCGCAATCAGAGGCGTACCACCCTGGAGGACTCGGGGATCCGTGCGCGGAAGTGCACCCTTACGGGGGAGGAATTTCGCAAGGCGAAGCGCTTGGCTTCAGCGCCGGGCGTGACCGTGCGCCGTCCCACCTCCGAGGAGTCTGTCTTCGACGCCCCTCCGGGATTCTTCGCCATCCACCTCAAATCCCTCGAGTACGGATTCCGCTTCCCCCTCCATCAGTTAGTCAAAGATTTTTTCCTCCATTTTGATTTTCTCCCTTGCCAAGTCATGCCCAAATCCCACCGCTACTTGGCGGGGTTCCTTATTCGTTGCCAAGGGACCGGGGTTTGGCCCGACCTGGTCCGCTTCTTATTGCTTTTCCGGTTGGCGAAATCGTCTGGCCGGGCGAACTCCGACTCAGGCTCGTATGCCTCCGTCTCCCAAAGGCAAGAGAAGCTTTTCAAGACGCGGAAGGATTCCGCCAAGAGTTGGAAAGGGAAGTTCGTCTTCATCTCTCTCTCCTCGGGCTCCCCCTTTCGTACAGAGCCCCTCAGTTCCTTACGTCGCCATTCTGCGTGCGTCACCTCGGACAAGATGCTCGGGGATGTGGAGACGCTCTGCCAAGGGGGGCCCTTCGAAGTCGGCTCGCTAGTGACGAACGAGGCGTTGGCGGCGCTCGGCTTCGTCTTCCTGTCCCCGGAAGACACCCAACGAAGCATTGAAGAAGGCCCCTCAGGTCAGTGCAATCTCTTACACCCGGCCGTCCGTAGGTCACGACTAATTCGGATTTCCCATCTCCTCCTTGCGGCTAAGTACTCGCCTCACCACTTATCTTCTTTGGTTTTGTGCAGGTGAAATCATGCTTTCCAACGCCGAGCGGGTGAAGCTCATGTTCCCTAATGCTCCGAGCAATAGCTCCCAAGTTCCTGCTTCGGGTTCCCGTCCCCTGACTCCTCTTGTGAAGCCGACCTCCGAGATAGCCTAGAAGAAGAAAAGGAAGGAAACGGCCTCGGCTGCCGATATTCCCCAGGGGTCCGAGTCCCCCATGATGAAGGACTTCGGCAACCCTAAGTACGTTAAGGCGGCCTTCCCTGCTCGGGTCTCCTTCTTAGATGGGAACTACGACCCGGAGACCTTCCTACGCAGCTTCACTCCTCCCACCGATCGCGCGAAGATTAAGGATCTCGACCGAGAGACTCTGGCCTCGGCCTCATTTCACGAGCTGTGTAACACCCTAATCCGTCCAGGTCTGCAGCCCCGTTCAGACTAAAGTATTAACTTGGTAATCATAAAAATTTAAAACATTTCAAACACTTTTATTTATCACAACAATATTTTTCATATCATAAATAGTACGGAGTTTTCAATATTGCAAAAGCTTTACCAAATCATAATTACAACATAATTTATTTATGTTCTTCAGTTCAGAACCATTCAGAACCATCACATCCATTCCGACAATCTCGCCTCCGTCTGCCTCCAGGATCACGTCACTTCATTCTTTCTATTAACCTGCGTGTAGCAAATAAAACATACTACACGCTCAGCGTTGAAGCTGAGTAAGCATATCTAATGCGTCGAACATCCATATAAACTGAAACTAAATTCACAATCAAATCATTTGATATCATGCACATATTATTCAGTTCAGATAATCAATAATTATTTAAAATTATTCATTATTCAACATTTATATTCACATTCAATGTTCACTAGTCATTCATAATAATTGCAATATTCAATTCAATATTCATCATTCAATATTTATTCATATTCAATATTCAACATTCAACAATATCCTTAAACTATTCTTAGCCTAAGGCTAATCACTTTAATATTTGTCAACCCTTACACGAATTCTAGTTTAAATAATTAAACTATATTCGAGTATAAAATATTCCTAAATAATCCTTAAGCTAGGCCTAGTTTAAGATAAAAGGGTTTTGAAAATCTTAAACTTACCTTCACTTAAGGCCAACCAAAAACCGACAGCGCAGTGTTCACTGTTGGGTGGGTGGTACCCCCAAACGAGTAGGTACTCAAGTTTGGTTCTTGGATCCCGTACGCACGTTTTAACCCTAGCCATTGGGGTTCATACCCGCAAGGCCTAACTTATATAGGTATATCTTAGAGTTTTTCTAGATACCTTTCAAATCAACATTAATATGGGTATATCTTAGAGTTCTTCTAGATACCTTTCAAATCAACATTAATATGGGTATATCTTAGAGGTCTTCTAAATATCTTTCAAATCAACATTAATATGGGTATATCTTAGAGGTCTTCTAGATACCCTTGACAATACATATTATTTTCACAATCATCAATATATTCATTATGATTTAATCATTCACAATTATCATTTTTAATCAGATTTTTTATTAAGATTTAATCATCATAATTATCAATCAATAATCATTACCATAATCATCAATCAACATAATAATCAATAACAATTAGCGGCCTAGCTTCGGGTGTTAAAACCCTAACTTACCGTCATGCATCACATAATATTTTTTTTTTTAAAAATATTTCTTTTAATGTGAAAAATCATTTTTATAATGATCATAATCAATTGGTATCAAAAATAGGATTTTAGAGCTCAAAAATAACATTTTCAAACAAATTTTCGGATCAGAAATTCGGGGGATCGATCCAGCCCTCTGGATCGATCCATGATGTGAAAAATCACTCCCAGGGGATCGATCCAGGCCCATGGATCGATCCAGACAATGGTGTTTCAGCCACTGTTCATCTTCTTCTTCGTTCGGCTCTAATTTTGAAAATACCGTTTTTAGTTATCGAACTTCAACGAAACTATATAGAGATGTTCTCCAAGGTTCATAGATCATTTTGGTATCATTAATTCATAGTTTTAACATCAATTTCATGGTTTATGATTCTTGGTTCTTCAAGCATGTCAAACACAGAACTCAACCAAACGACCGTTTATGAACGTAGAAACGATCTATACAAACATTCTAGTCATTAGATATATCTACGGGCTTACCTCGAAGCGTAATGGAGGTTTTGAAGATTTTCCGGCGAAACTTCCAGCAACAATAGCTCTTAACTCCGGCGACCTCACACCAAATTGACAGCACCACTGCGTTCTCCACACTCAAGGCTATCTCTCAGAATGAATTTGATGAAGAATGGTGAAGAAATGGTGAAGTTGGGTTTCTTATATAGTAAAAGAATGGAGGAAGAGGCCAAGGTGATGATGTATCCGTTCTTGTTTTGGCGTCTCAGTGGAGGGGGTTGCGGTTCCTCCAGATTTTAAACGTAAGTCCCTGATTGAGACTAATTTGGTCCCAGTCGGGGAACACTTTTGGTCCAACTTTCTCCGAATTGAAATCCGTTTGCACCGTTGCGATCGTATAATTAAACTCTATCGAACGATATAATTTTCATATTTATTTGTAATACTTTTTCCGACATCATATTTTTAGGTGGTTGACTTTGACAAAGTCAAAATTGATTTTGTTGACCTTTATTAAGAAAGGTTTTTACATTTCATTCATATTATTTATTCTCATTATTTGTTTCAATAAATCATTTCAAAGTTTACATCACAAACAAATTCTTCATTTATTCTTGATTTGGGTCTGTACTCAGGTTCTCAATCAAGGTCACATAGTAAGTCAGCATATTGGATTTATCTCTATGAGATTTATCCGGATTATGATATTGGATATCAAAACATATTTTATTTTGGCCCAAGGCCCAACAACAATTTATTTTTAATCAAAACAAATTTATTTAATTGAATATTTAATTCAATAAATATTAGGGTATGTTTTGGGGCGTTACATTTCTTCCCTTCTTAAAGGAATTTCGTCCTCGAAATTCTTTTAAGGCTCAACGTTCAAAATTTTGTAGTGATCATATTTAATCATGACCATGACATGTTTATTTGGTTAAACCATAATTTCGTCATTATCCATACAGATACGTATTCTCAAACTGTCAATGTTATCAGACTTGTTCTTTCTTCAAGAGATTAATAATTTTAGATTAAGGAAGGTATCCAACGATCCTTTTTGCAGGTTCCCGTTCAGATTCAACATCCATAACCAAGAGTCCTTTGTAGGGTATAACATCATATTCTAGAGCATACTTGACATATTTGCACATCACTTCGTTCATTCACGATTCTCAATTGTACAATGTCGATTAACAATATTCTTTCTTCGATCGAAAGTCCTTTAGTAGCCTTTTCAGTTTCAAGTTCGCGATAGATGTAGTGGAGCATTTGAAGGTTATATAATTCATACGTCATAGCGTAACTTTCTCAAGTTACTTAAGTCATCCTCATCTCGTTCACATAGTTCAACAATAATTTCGTAAGTACATCAATGGCTTTTAGTGGTCCAAGATTCTCAAGATATGGAATTTGTCATCATTTACGAGGAAGTACTGTCGATTGATCATCGATTTACATCGGAATATTTCTTCATTCACTTCATGGTAGCTCTCATTATCGTTAATAAGTCTTTGTATTCATAGGTGATGACATTCGAGTAGCGTTTCATGTACGTCTTGTCGTATTCAACCTTCTTCATTGATTTTGGAATATATCCAGATACGTTCTTGATAATGACGGGTTTGATGTAACACTATGGTTGATTAAATTTCGAGTGAAGAAGATAATATCTTTAGTACGTGATTCAATTCATGAATTCATAGAGTGGGGAATCTTTACTAGTTCTTACACCAACATCGCATATAGGTTCGGAATCTTTACTTGAATGATTCAGCCTGTTCTTGTGATGTCATTTCTTCTCTGGTTGTCGCACATACATTTCCTTGCTAGGATTCTAACAATATCATTGATAATAATCCTCAGAGATAGCTTGATTGTATTGATCATTTTGTAGTGCACAAAGAGAGGTTTAACATAATGTTTAAGTCAGGGTATTTTTTTACTATTGTGATCGAGTCACGTATTCCAAGGGTATAGATTTCGAAGATCGGTATCAAAAAGCATCTTGGGGATTATATGAAGAATTGTGAGTTAAGACAAATTTTTCATGGTTTAATATCTTGATACCAGCAATGGAATTCAATCTTTTCAAGATTGGTCAAATGGGATGTTTCAAGAGTGTGATCAACACAACAAGTTTGAGTATTTCAAGGGTATGAATCAGAAGATACAAAGATAACGTTTTTGAATTATCGTTACTAATCGTAGGTTTTCATTCCTCAATGTTTCACTCTTTGGAAGCTACTCAAGGAGTCATTGTCTTAGGGAAATAGCCGTTTTGACTTTTCGTCCCAGATTTAAACGTGTTTCAGGACAACGAATCCAACTGTTTAAGAGTCTCAATGCGTCATATCATCAGCAGACTATAATATTAGCAAGTACGTTCTTGTCTGTAGATATATTGAATACATTTTACTGTACGTATTTTGGCTGGTGACAATTACCTTTCCACCAGTGGTCAGGTTTCTGAGGCTATATATATTATGATTATAGAAAGAGTATCTCACATTCTCACATTATGGAAGGAACTTCTCGAACACTTCCTTACACTATAAGATTCGTTGGTCTTCTTGGCAGTCACTCTCTTGGTATAAATCCAAAGTTTATGGCTACTGCGGTAGGTTTAGGAAGGGAATTGATAAGGCGAAAGATTAAACTTGCCTGTGGAGGAGGTAGTGTTGGCCTTCAAGGAGCAGTTGCTTCAACAGTCTTCACCAATGGTGGTCTCGTTAGAGGTTTCATTCTTGGGTACATAGCAATACGGCGGGTCTACGGACCTACATATGGCGTAGAGCACACAGTTTCCAGCAATTACTACAAATATTTTGAGATGAATCATGCTGTGGAAGCTTTCATTGTTCTTCCCAGAGGAGTTGACACTATGGAAGGTTTGTTCACCTTGATCTCGTGGGCTTCTGAAGGGTTACACAATAGACCCATTGGTCTCTTGAACATTGACGGTTATTTCAATAACCTAATAAAATTTCTAGACGATGCAGTGAGGCAGAACTTCATGTCTTTGAGTTAGAGGAAACTTTTCATTTCTTCTTTCTTTGTTGGTGAGCTTTTAGACAAGTTAGAGTTTGCTAAAGCTTTCCCGGGGCCAGGGGTTAGTTACGATGAGTTTGTGAATCTTGGAAGACTAGACTTAGAATTGCATTTGTAACATTCCTCTTGTAATTCAAGTTGTATCTTGTGTTGCAATGATATTATCCATAAATATTCTCCTAGGTTGTATGGCTAGTGCGAGCTATATTTTCTTCATTCTTCAGTCTTTCACTATTGGTGTCACTATCTTGTTTTGTATCGTCACCATGTTGCAATCTTTCAGGTCAGTAGGGTATACGAACGAGTCAATTATCTTAATGATTTGTCTTGTGAGCATCACTTTACTTCATTTTGTCAATTCAGACTACATCGACGTTTTTACGATAAACAACTAAATCATTAGTTGTTTCATAGAAAGGCATCAGTTCATTCAACAAGGTCGAGATGTCTATAGCTTTTAACAAACAGGTTCTTCAAACAAATCATCTATACGTAGTAAAGGGTAGCGATTCTCGATCGTTAGTTTGTCCATCATTCTTAACAGAGATGTGATAGTATCTTGACCGTAAGTCAATCTTAGAGAATACAATGGATCCTCTAAGCTGATCAAATAAGTCATGATACAAAGTAAAGGATAACGAATTGTTCAACTGACAGTAGTTGGTATAGAGTCTCATTGATTCTTCCTTATTCACGTTTGAACAAAATAGGTTTTCAAAGAGAAAACACTTGATCAAATGATTCCTTATTAAGCAATCCTTAAGTTTTAAATTTCAACGGAAAGATATTCAATGTGGAGTTTACATTGATATAAGACAGCGTAAGCCTAAGATCAATACATGCATAATTGTATTGAATTATTGAATAAGGAAATATTTTAATGATGACACCAGAGTTTTCTTCATCGCGGTCTTTCACTGCATACGCATGTGCATGATTTTATTTGTGGATTATTTCCTGCTGGTGCAAGCTGGGCTAAGGTAGACTGTCTTTGAACACGGCCATCGGCATTGGTTTTCCAAGGGTTTGTAGGACATTCCTTTCGAAAATGCCCAGATTTACCACAACCTATACATAATCCTTGTGTCATCCAACATTCTCTTGCGTGATGTCTTCTACAAGTGTTACACTTTGGATGTTTCCACACTCTCAATTTGTGTTGAGTTAACAAAGGTTTTCTTCTTTTCGAGGGCGAGACACTACAAGTTCTTGTCAAAGGCTTCTTTCCTTTTTGGGTATCGCACGAATAGACCACTTGAGATGTTTTCGCATATATATTCGAGATGAACTTGGTCGGTTTAGAAATCAGCTTTGCTTTCACCTCTATAAGGTTACCATCATTGGTCTTCAGTTGAGGAATTCTTCATCATAAGTTGACAACAGCAACGACGTTCAGTCCGTTAATGCATACTAAGGATAATGTCGATTTCCTTGTATGGTACTTCAACAATGTTTTACAAAGAATTGTTGCTTAACGAATGATTTCGATTCACATTAAGTAATCGCATAATGTGTCCTAATGAGTCAAACAATAGTATCAGATACTTTAGATAACAGAGTTTATTGATTCTAAACGTTTTCGTTTGCATCAACGATTGGTTCGCGTTGAGCCCATATGAGGATCTTTGACACCAGCTTCACAAATGTTTTTCAACATATATCAACACGAATCGTTCTTCAGAATCATCTCACTTCTATGCGACTTTTTCCGGTAGAGATCAACTTCATCATTCACGATGCGATGCGTACGTTGATAACGTATCAGAGGTTTATACATTTTTTTGTTTCTTCACCGAATACGAAAGTTCAACTAGAGTCTACGCTCGATACGGTTTCAGTACTAATCAATTGTTATTTAATGAGAATTCTAATAGAGTCATTATTTACCAAGTAAATTCTCATACCTTTTTCCTGGAGCAGAGGGATGCGAGAGTCGTGGATGTGATTGACAATAAATTTTTTTTACCCAAAATATATAATATATATTTTTAAATCAAACATTGATCCGAAGATCGTGTTTAAAACCATTTGCTCCGATACCAAAATGTAACACCCTAACCGGTCCAGGTCTGCAGCCCCGTTCAGACTAAAGTATTAACTTGGTAATCGTAAAAATTTAAAACATTTCAAACACTTTTATTTATCACAACAATATTTTTCATATCATAAACAGTACGGAGTTTTCAATATTGCGGAAGCTTTACCAAATCATAATTACAACATAATTTATTTATGTTCTTCAGTTTAGAACCATCACATCCATTCCGACATTCTTGCCTCCGTCTGCCTCCAGGATCACGTCACTTCATTCTTTCTATTAACTTGCGTGTACCAAATAAAACATACTACACGCTCAGCGTTGAAGCTGAGTAAGCATATTTAATGCGTCGAACATCCATATAAACTGAATCTAAATTCACAATCAAATCATTTGATATCATGCACATAATATTCAGTTCAGATAATCAATAATTATTTAAGTTATTCATTATTCAACATTTATATTCACATTCAATGTTCACTAGTCATTCATAATAATTGCAATATTCAATTCAATATTCATCATTGAATATTTATTCATATTCAATATTCAATATTCAATATTCAACATTCAACAATATCCTTAAACTATTCTTAGCCTAAGGCCAATCACTTTAATATTTGTCAACCCTTACACGAATTCTAGTTTAAATAGTTAAACTATATTCCAGTATAAAATATTCCTAAATAATCCTTAAGCTAGGCCTAGTTTAAGATAAAAGGGTTTTGAAAATCTTAAACTTACCTTCACTTAAGGCCAACCAAAAACCAACAACGTAGTGTTCACTGTTGGGTGGGTGGTACCCCCAAACGAGTAGGTACTCAAGTTTGTGTTAGACAAGGCGTGCAACTCTAGAGGGGGGGGGGGTGAATAGAGTTGTTGAGAATGTTTACCGATTTTCGCAGGATTAAATAAGATAAACGAAAGTGCAGCGGAAATAAAATAGAGAAGGCAAAGAACACACCGATGTATACTGGTTCACCACCTCGTGGCTAGTCCAGTTCTCCGAGAGACTCTCTCGAAGCTACCACTACTTCCGTTAAGCTTACGGGTGCTTAACAAACCGTTTACAACTTGAGAACTTGAATCCCACAAGCCTCGACACAACCGCTCGTAGATATGCCCTCTACAAGACTTCACAACCAAGACTTAAATCACATAAGCCTTGAACAAGAAGAAGAACAATCTTCTTCAACCTCTCAACAATAGCTCTGAAAAGAGTAGATAAGAGAAAAGATTAAAGCTCTAATGGATGACAAGAAACCTCTCTTAAAAACAAATATTTTCTCTCAAAATAATATAAATTTGAGGAAGGATTGATGGAGGATTAACACCTCAAGAATGGGGAGTATTAGAGTGTTTCTTGTTATGAAAAATTACCAAAGAAGAGTGTTTAAATAGAAGGTGAAGAAATATATCTGTTGGTCCAAGAAAAGAAGCTGTGCAGAAAAGATGCAGCATAATAATCGATTAATGCATCACCAATAATCGATTAATGCATCATCAGCAACGATCAATGCAGCTGAAGGAAAATCGATTAAATTAAAGGGATTAATCGATTAGAAGGTTCTGTGAAAACTAATCGATTAAAAGGAAGGAAAAAATCGATTAACCTCAAGACCTGAGAAATCCAACGCTAAACAACATAATTAATCGATTAAGCACTTAAGGTTTAATCGATTAAGTTAAAGTGAAATAAGATCTAATCGATTAGTGTAGGAATGTTAATCGATTAATAAAGAAATAATGCGCAAACACAAAGGGCCCAAGGCCAGTTGCGATGGAGAGCAGAATTGGCGTAACACTCGTTGTTTGAGACAACGGGAATCAGGGAGCGCTCCTCCTCTCTTATTCAATGAATTTGAATAAGGGAGTAAAGTGAGTCCAAAAATATTTTGTGTGTCAAACGATGTACACGAAAAATATTTGAATAAAATATTTTTGCTTGCCAAAAATATTTTATAATATCAAAATAGATATTTGATAAATGTTTGGCACACCTTTTGTAACTGACTCAATAAAACTATCTTGAACAGTTAAAAAGATTTTTCAACTGACTCCAAAAATAAATATAATTTTTACTTTAACTCTCATAAAAATAATTTTGGAGAGAAGATATAAATTTTTGTCATCCTTACAATAATTCCTAAGACTCAAATAAATAAAAAGTCTTCGGAAATCTTCTACTCCTCCGAGTCCTCCGTTAGGCGCTCCGAACGCGTCTCGAACTCCAATAAAATCCTGTGCACCTTCTTGAATACTTCAAGGAATGGCACTTCAAGTCTTCGTGTTTGTTGTTGTAGCACTTTGATCTTGACTTGAATAAATTGTGTTTGTCAATTATCAAAACCTGTGAGTCAACACTTAACAACACAGAAAGGGTTGAACTCATGCATTCCAACAGTTTGGTTCTTGGATCCCGTACGTACGTTTTAACCCTAGCCACCGGGGTTCATACCCGCAAGGCTTAACTTATATAGGTATATTTTAGAGTTCTTCTAGATATCTTTCAAATCAACATTAATATGGGTATATCTTAGAGTTCTTCTAGATACCTTTCAAATCAACATTAATATGGGTATATCTTAGAGGTCTTCTAGATACCTTTCAAATCAACATTAATATGGGTATATCTTAGAGGTCTTCTAGATACCTTTCAAATCAACATTAATACGGGTATATCTTAGAGGTCTTCTAGATACCCTTGACAATACATATTATTTTCACAATCATCAATATATTCATTATGATTTAATCATTCACAATTATCATTTTTAATCAGAATATTTATTAAGATTTAATCATCATAATTATCAATCAATAATCATTACCATAATCATCAATCAACATAATAATCAATAACAATTAGCGGCCTAGCTTCGGGTGTTAACACCCTAACTTACCGTCATGCATCACATAATATTTTTTTTGTTAAAAATATTTCTTTTAATGTGAAAAATCATTTTTATAATGATCATAATCAATTGGTATCAAAAATAGGATTTTAGAGCTCAAAAATAACATTTTCAAACAAATTTTCGGATCAGAAATTCGGGGGATCGATCCAGCCCTCTGGATCGATCCATGATGTGAAAAATCACTCCCAGGGGATCGATCCTGACAGTGGTGTTTCAGCCACTGTTCATCTTCTTCTTCGTTCGGGTCTAATTTTGGAAATACCATTTTTAGTTATCGAACTTCAACGAAACTATATAGAGATGTTCTCCAAGGTTCATAGATCATTTTGGTATCATTAATTCATAGTTTTAACATCAATTTCATGGTTTATGATTCTTGGTTCTTCAAACATGTCAAACACAGAACTCAACCAAACGACCATTTATGAACGTAGAAACGATCTGTACAAACATTCTAGTCATTAGATATATCTACGGGCTTACCTCGAAGCGTAATGGAGGTTTTGAAGATTTTCCGGCGAAACTTCCAGCGACAATAGCTCTTAACTCCGGCGACCTCACACCAAATTGACAGCACCACTGCGTTCTCCACACTCAAGGCTATCTCTCAGAATGAATTTGATGAAGAATGGTGAAGAAATGGTGAACTTGGGTTTCTTATATAGTAAAAGAATGGAGGAAGAGGCCAAGGTGATGATGTATCCGTTCCTATTTCGGCGTCTCAGTGGAGGGGGTCGCGGTTCCTCCAGATTTTAAACGTAAGTCCCTGATTGAGACTAATTTGGTCCCAGTCGGGGAACACTTTTTGGTCCAACTTTCTCCGAATTGAAATCCGTTTGCACCGTTGCGATCGTATAATTAAACTTTATCGAACGATATAATTTTCATATTTATTTGTAATACGTTTTCTGACATCATATTTTTAGGTGGTTGACTTTGACAGAGTCAAAATTGATTTTGTTGACCTTTATTCAGAAAGGTTTTTACATTTCATTCATATTATTTATTCTCATTATTTATTTCAATAAATCATTTCAAAGTTTACATCACAAACAAATTCTTCATTTATTCTTGATTTGGGTCTGTACTCATGTTCTCAATCAAGGTCACACAGTAAGTCAACATATTGGATTTATCTCTATGAGATTTATCCGCATTATGATATTGGATATCAAAACATATTTTATTTTGGGCCAAGGCCCAACAACATTTTATTTTTAATCAAAACAAATTTATTTAATTGAATATTTAATTCAATAAATATTAGGGTATGTTTTGGGGCGTTACAAGCTGGGTTCGGTAAGTTTCCTTCATCATGTCTCATGAATGTAACTCAAATGTTGTACTCATCCCTTAATTATTCGTAGGCGATGATGCGCATGGTCGACATAAGCCAACGGCTGCGCGTCAGCGAAGACGATCAGACCAGGGCCTACGTCGAGATCGCCGACCTCAATGAGTCGCTGAAGGCGGCTAAGGAGCAATTCCGACAGGCTGAGAAGCAGGCTCAGCAGCTCGCGGAAAAGGCTGCTCGCAAGGCGCGCCAGGAGGGTCGCGATCAGGCCGTGGCCGAGTTCATATCCTCAGGTGCATTCCAGGAGGAAGCCTTCGCTCGCATGAACGATTTGCTCAAGGCATGGGGGCAAACTCCCGAAGGGAAGGCATTCGCTCGCTCCGAAGTGACGTCGTGGTACAACCTCGGTTTGTTCCGAGCGCAGCAAGTACTTTCAGACAGGTTCCTCGCTGGGGAGGACTTCCCTGAGCCGTGCAACAACCCTGATGAGTTCGACACTTCCATCTACTACCCAAATGGCGGGGACACAACCGGAAAGCAGACGAATGCTGAGTGATATGACTTATACTTTTTGTATTTGATGTAATGCTGCCCAAGACTTGTTGTTTTTGGATTCGTATTTTTCACTTTGTATGGATATGCTGTGCTCTCTTTTGCCTTCAATTTTACTGCCTTCGCTTTTTCCTTTCGCTTGTGTGTCGCCCACCCCTCCTCCAACCTCGGCTCGACCATGCCGAAGAGAGGTCATCTTGGGACTTGGTCCCTTTTCTGTCCCCTCGTTAACCGAGACAACCTTGGGACTTGGGACCTTTTGATCTGCCTCAAGTTCGACCATCCCCGTGCTGCCACGTGTACCTTCCCCCTGGCAAGATGCCTATATAAAGGGGGGGGGTCCTCACAAATTGTTTGCACTCATCTTTCAGTTCCTTAAAATCTTGCCATGCAGCGCTCGGCTCCCACTCCCCCCGACTCCAGTGAGATGCGAGGAGAGACGTTCTCCTTCAGTAGCTACTCCCCTGGGGGCTCTTCTGCTATTCCAACCAAGTCGGGGCCGAGCTCGACTTGTAACGCCCCAAAACATGGTCTAAAAGTTATTCTATTATAAAAGTATTTTTAGAAATCATATTTTCACTTAACAAAGCATTATTTCTATGTTTGACCAAAAATGAAGGAATTTTTGGAGTCAATGATTTTTGTTAAGATTGACTTTTATGGATAGGTCTCGAAGAGACGAATCCAACGGTATATTTTATGAATAAATCTGATGTAAAAAGGTTCAGTTATGACATTTTAAATATGTAATTTGTATAAAAATGAGAAAAAGTCAAAGATGTGAACTTTTGTAAAATGATTTATTGAAATAAATATTTATATTTAATAATATTGATTGAATATGAGACTAATTTTAATTACATATCAATTAATTCAATTTTGACTCTGTCAAAGTCAACACCCAAAAATATGCTGTCAGAAAAAGTATTTCAAATAAATATAAAAATTATATCATTAAATAGAGTTTGACTGTCTCATCGCAACGGTGTAAACGGATTTCAATTTGGATAAAGTTGGACCAAAAAGTGTACCCCAATTGAAGTAATTTAATCAAACTAAACTGGAAGGAATTAAATAGCAGCCGCCTCCTCCACTCACGGCAATCAAACGTAGGAAACCACAGGCTTCAAACTTCAAACGTAACTCCCTCTCCCAGGCCTATATATAGAGCCATACATTCTTCATCATTTTCACACCAAAATTATCCCATTAGTTAGAGGAGAGTTCAGAGAGTCGAGAGAAGCTGTCCGGAGAGCTTCCCGTCGCCGGAAGTTTCGCCGTTTTTCCGCCGGAATCATCGTTTCACTTCAATGTAAGCCCGTAGATATATCTAGTGACTAGAATGTTCGTATAGATCGTTTCTACGCTCATAAATGGTCGTTTGGTTGAGTTTTGTGTTTGACATATGTGAAGAACCAAGAATCATAAACCTTGAATTTGTTGTTAAAACTTCGAATTGATGCCTCTAAAATGATCTACGAACCTTGGAGAACATTTCTATATAGTTTAATTGAAGTTTGGTGACCAAAAATGGAACTTGAGAAATATGGGTTAGAGGTTGAAGATGATGAATAGTAATCCCTTCATCTTCCTGCACTTTCCAACGGAACGGACGACCGTTCAAACCCAACGGTCGACCGTTACGAACATTTTTAAGTCCAAAAATGCTATTTTTGAAGCTATAAAAGCCTAATTTTTTATACCAATCAATTATGATCAATATAAAAATAATTGTTAAAAATAAAAATGATGTTTTGACAAATAAAATTTCATGTGATAAAATAAAAATGATGTTTTGACAAATAAAATTTTATGTGATGTATGACGGTAAGCTAAGGTGTTAACACTCGATGCTAGGCCGCTATTGTTATTTGATATTGTGATGATTATTATTGATGTTGTTTATGATTAGACTTTGATGAATATTATTATTAAAATAATAATTACGAATGATTAAATCATGTTTAGAAAAATGAATATATTGATGATTATAAAAATGATTTGTATTGTTAAGGATATCTAGAAGAACTCTAAGATATACCCACTTGGAAAATTGATGATGATTATTAAGGATATCTAGAAGAACTCTAAGATATACCTCCTTGACCAATTTATAATTCGGGGTTAAAACGTACGTACAGGATCCAGAACGGATATCACCCACCCGACAGTTCACTGTTCGGTTGGTACGTAATCCACATGACTCATAGGGTGGATTATCGATTCTTGTGTTCTGCATTAAACTATTTAAAGTTTAAGGGCCTGGTTAGAAATATTGCCTTAGACTAGGGATAGCTAAGAGCTTGTATAAAAATGATTTGGCCTTAGATTAAGAATAATTTAAGAGCACTGATGAAACATTTAATATTGAATATATCATGAAATGACTTAAAATAAAATATTGTGAATATCATGAATAATGTATGCTTGAAATATGTATTGTGTGCATGATATCAAATGGTTAATTATGAATTGAGATTCAATTTATATGGATGTTCGATGCATTAGATATGCTTACTCAGCTTCAACGCTGAGCGTGTAGTATGTTTTATTTGCTACACGCAGGTAAACAGAAAGATTAATGTGATCCTGGCGGCAAATGGGGCGAGATTGTCGGGATGGATGTGACAAGTTTTGAAATGATTTATGATATGTCAATATTAAATTCGCTTCCGCAATATTGTTAAATACTCCGTACTGTATATGTTATGAAAAATATTATTGAGATTAATAAAGTGTGTTTGAAAAGTTTTAAATTTTACGATTACCAAGTTAAATACTTTAGTCCGAATGGGGCTGCAGACCTGGACGGATTAGGGTGTTACAATTTGGTATCGGAGCAAATGGTTTTAAACACGATCTTCGGATCAATGTTTGATTTAAAAAAAATATATATTATATATTTTGGGTAAAAAAAATTTATTGTCAATCACATCCACGACTCTCGCATCCCTCTGCTCCAGGAAAAAGGTATGAGAATTTACTTGGTAAATAATGACTCTATTAGAATTCTCACTAAATAACAATTGATTAGTACTGAAATCGTATCGAGCGTAGACTCTAGTTGAACTTTTGTACTCAGTGTAGAGACAAAAGAATAAACGATATGTTTATAATCTCCTGATACGTTATCAACGTACATTTCGCATCACAAGTGACGAAACTGATCTGCATCGCAAAATTGTACGAAAGTGAGACGACTATGAAGAAACGATAAATGTTGAGAAACATCTGTGAAGCTGATGTCAAAGATCCTCATGTGGACTCAAGACGATCTAATCGTTGATTCAAATACGAACGTTTAGAATCAAGAAACTCTGTTATCTAAAGTATCCGATATTATTGTTTGACTCATTAGGACACATTATGCGATTACTTGATGTGAATCAAAATCGTTCGTTAAGCGGCAATTCTTTGTAAAACATCGTTGAAGTCCCATACAAGGAAATCGACATTATCCTTAGTATGCATTAACTGACAGAACGTCGTTGCTGTTGTCAACTTGTGATAAAGAATTCCTCAAGTGAAGACCAATGATGGTAACCTTATAGAGGTGAAAGCAAAGCTGATTTCTAAACCGACCAAGTTCATCTCGAATATATATATGCGAAAACATCTCAAGTGTGAAATCTATTCATGCGATACCCAAAAAGAAATATCTGAATTGAAGGAACATACCGAAAATATGTAACCTCTCTGATATGAACTTCCTTATGTTTCACCGTTCAAAATTCTGTCAATCTTGATCCTCGAGAGGAACAATATTCGTAAATCTGTATTGAATATGTTTCCGTTTAAAAAAAAACTCAACTATGAAGATTGCCTGACAAGGAATCATCTGATAAAGTGTTTCCTCCTTGGGAGAATGCATGTTCTGATCATACGCGAATAAAGAAGAATCTATGAGACTCTGTATCAACTAGTGTCAGTTGAACAATTCATTATCCTTTACCTCGTATCGATGACTTATTTGATCAGCTTAGAGGATCCATTGTGTTGGCTAAGATTGACTTACGGTCAGGATACTGTTAAATCCTTGTTATGGAAGATGGACAAACTGACAATCAAGAATCGCTACCCTTCATTACGTATAGACGATTTGTTCGAAGAACCTGTTTGTTAGAAGCTATAGACAGATCGACCTTGTTGAATAAACTGATTCCTTTCATGAAGCGATTAATGACTTAATTGCTTATCGTCAAAAATGTCGATGTAACCTGATTGAATAAGTGAAGCAAAGTGATGCTAACAAGACAAATCGATTGATTCGTTTGACGTAAAATACAGAACGAGACGTAAAACAGTAACACCAACAGTGAAAGACTGAAGAATGAAGAAAATGTAGCTGCACTGACCATACAGCTTAGAATAATATTTATGACTAACTCGTAATGTTCAAGGACGATATTATTTCAACATGAATGCAACTTAGATTACATGAGGAAAGTTAAAGATGCAATTCTAGGTCTAATCTCTCAGGATTTGCAAACTCGTCGTAACCGGCTCCCGGACCCGGGAAAGCTTTAGCAAACTCTAGTTTGTCTAAAAGCTCGTCAACAAAGAAAGAAGAAATAAAAAGTTTCCTCTGACTAGAAGCCATGAAGTTCTGTCTCACCGCATCGTCTAAGAATTTGAGAAGGTTATTGAAATAACCGTCAATGTTTAAAAGACCAATGGGTCTATTGTGTAACCCTTCAGAAGCCCACGAGATCAAGGTAAACAAACCTTCCATAGTGTCAACTCCTCCGGGAAGAAGAATGAAAGCTTCCACAGCATGATTCATCTCAAAATATTTGTAGTAATTGCTGGAAACTGTGTGCTCTACGCCATATGTAGGTCCGTAGACCCGTCGTGTTGCTATGTACCCAGGAATGAAACCTCTAACGAGACCACCATTGGTAAAGACTGTTGAAGCAACAGCTCCTTGTAGGCCAACGTTGCCTCCTCCATAAGCAAGACTAATTCTTCGCCTTATCAATTCTCTTCCTAAATCTACTGCAGTAGCCATAAACTTTGGATTTCTACCAAGAGAATGACTACCAAGAAGACCAACGAATCTTATGGTGTAAGGAAGTGTTCGAGAAGTTCCTTCCATAATGTGAGAATGTGAGATACTCTTCCCATAATCATGATATATATAGTCTCTGGAACCTGACCATTGATGGAAAAGTAATTATCACCAGCCAAAATACGTACAGAAAAATGAATTCGCTTCAACTATCCACAGACAAAAGTTTACTCATCAATACTGTAGTCTACTGACAATGTGACATATTGAGACCAATGAATAGTTAGATTCGCTGTCCTGAAATACCATCAAATCCGAGACGAAAGGTCAAAACGACTATTTCCTAGGACAATGACTCCTTGAGTAACTTCCAAAGAGTGAAACATTGAATAAAGAAAATCTACGATTGGCAACGATAAGTCGCAAACACTATCTTTGTATCTTGTGACTCACATCCTTGAATGACTCAACTTGTTGTATTAACTACACCCTTGAAATACCTCGCTTGATCAATCTTGAAAAGATTGAATTCCATTCTTTGAAAACCAAAGATGTTCATGATACCGATCTTTGAAAACTATACCCTGTGGAATACGTGGCTCGATCATAATAGTAAAACTACCCTGACTTGAAGTATTATGTTGAACCTCTCGTTGTGAACTACAAAACGATTGATGCGATTACGCTATCTTTGAAAATTATTATCAATGATCTTATTGACCAAACAAACCCCGTTATGACCCTAACAAAAGAATGTATGAGTAATAACCATAAAAAAATGACGTCAGAATGATCAAGCTGAATCATTCAAGCAAAAATCCCGAATTTACATGCGATGTTGGTGTAAGAACTCGTACGATTCCTTACTCTTTGAATTTGTGTATTGAAGCACATCCCGAAGATATTCTCTTCTTCCCTTGAAACAAGATCAATCATAGTGTTACAATCGAACCTGTCGCTATCATGAACATATATTTCTTTTTCAAATTGATGAAAGAAATTTGAAGTACAACAAGATATATATGATACGCTACTCGAACGTGATCACCTATGAATACAAAGACTCATTAACGATAATGAGAGCTACTATGAAGTGAATGAAGAAATGTTCCAATGTAAATCGATGATCAATCGACAGTACTTCCTCATAAATGATGCTTCATATTCTGAAAAATCATGAACACTTAAAATCCATTTAATGTTATCTATGAGTCGTTGCTGAAGATGTCTTAAAGGCTTAGAAGATTACACTATGACGTATGAATTGAAACAAATCCCTAACTATACCTTCCGTTAATATAATGATTCGAAACTACAAGAGCTATTGAAGAGCTTTCGATCAAAGAATATTGTTGATCAATGACGTATAAGCAAGATCTGTGAACAAACAAAATTATGTGCAAATATGTCAAGTATACTCCAAAATATGATGTAAAGGAAACTTATTTAATTATTTTTGACTTCAAATGGGAATCTGTAAAAAGATGTATGAATAACTTTGTTAATCTCTCGAAGATAGAACGAGTATGATGACAATAACGGTTTGAGAATAAGTATTCGTAGGGATAACGACGTAATCATAATGAATGAACATGACGGAGTCATGGTTAAACAAAAATACAACAAAATATTGATCGGTGAACCTTAGATGAATTTCGAGGACGAAATTCCTTTAAGGGGGGAAGAAATGTAACGCCCCAAAACATGGTCTAAAAGTTATTCTATTATAAAAGTATTTTTAGAAACCATATTTTCACTTAACAAAGCATTATTTCTATGTTTGACCAAAAATGAAGGAATTTTTGGAGTCAATGATTTTTGTTAAGATTGACTTTTATGGATAGGTCTCGAAGAGACGAATCCAACGGTATATTTTATGAATAAATCTGATGTACAAAGGTTCAGTTATGACATTTTAAATATGTAATTTGTATAAAAATGAGAAAAAGTCAAAGATGTGAACTTTTGTAAAATGATTTATTGAAATAAATATTTATATTTAATAATATTGATTGAATATGAGACTAATTTTAATTACATATCAATTAATTCAATTTTGACTCTGTCAAAGTCAACACCCAAAAATATGCTGTCAGAAAAAGTATTTCAAATAAATATAAAAATTATATCATTAAATAGAGTTTGACTGTCTCATCGCAACGGTGTAAACGGATTTCAATTTGGATAAAGTTGGACCAAAAAGTGTACCCCAATTGAAGTAATTTAATCAAACTAAACTGGAAGGAATTAAATAGCAGCCGCCTCCTCCACTCACGGCAATCAAACGTAGGAAACCACAGGCTTCAAACTTCAAACGTAACTCCCTCTCCCAGGCCTATATATAGAGCCATACATTCTTCATCATTTTCACACCAAAATTATCCCATTAGTTAGAGGAGAGTTCAGAGAGTCGAGAGAAGCTGTCCGGAGAGCTTCCCGTCGCCGGAAGTTTCGCCGTTTTTCCGCCGGAATCATCGTTTCACTGCAATGTAAGCCCGTAGATATATCTAGTGACTAGAATGTTCGTATAGATCGTTTCTACGCTCATAAATGGTCGTTTGGTTGAGTTTTGTGTTTGACATATGTGAAGAACCAAGAATCATAAACCTTGAATTTGTTGTTAAAACTTCGAATTGATGCCTCTAAAATGATCTACGAACCTTGGAGAACATTTCTATATAGTTTAATTGAAGTTTGGTGACCAAAAATGGAACTTGAGAAATATAGGTTAGAGGTTGAAGATGATGAATAGTAATCCCTTCATCTTCCTGCACTTTCCAACGGAACGGACGACCGTTCAAACCCAACGGTCGACCGTTACGAACATTTTTAAGTCCAAAAATTCTATTTTTGAAGCTATAAAAGCCTAATTTTTTATACCAATCAATTATGATCAATATAAAAATAATTGTTAAAAATAAAAATGATGTTTTGACAAATAAAATTTCATGTGATAAAATAAAAATGATGTTTTGACAAATAAAATTTTATGTGATGTATGACGGTAAGCTAAGGTGTTAACACTCGATGCTAGGCCGCTATTGTTATTTGATATTGTGATGATTATTATTGATGTTGTTTATGATTAGACTTTGATGAATATTATTATTAAAATAATAATTACGAATGATTAAATCATGTTTAGAAAAATGAATATATTGATGATTATAAAAATGATTTGTATTGTTAAGGATATCTAGAAGAACTCTAAGATATACCCACTTGGAAAATTGATGATGATTATTAAGGATATCTAGAAGAACTCTAAGATATACCTCCTTGACCAATTTATAATTCGGGTTAAAACGTACGTACAGGATCCAGAACGGATATCACCCACCCGACAGTTCACTGTTCGGTTGGTACGTAATCCACATGACTCATAGGGTGGATTATCGATTCTTGTGTTCTGCATTAAACTATTTATAGTTTAAGGGCCTGGTTAGAAATATTGCCTTAGACTAGGGATAGCTAAGAGCTTGTATAAAAATGATTTGGCCTTAGATTAAGAATAATTTAAGAGCACTGATGAAACATTTAATATTGAATATATCATGAAATGACTTAAAATAAAATATTGTGAATATCATGAATAATGTATGCTTGAAATATGTATTGTGTGCATGATATCAAATGGTTAATTATGAATTGAGATTCAATTTATATGGATGTTCGATGCATTAGATATGCTTACTCAGCTTCAACGCTGAGCGTGTAGTATGTTTTATTTGCTACACGCAGGTAAACAGAAAGATTAATGTGATCCTGGCGGCAAATGGGGCGAGATTGTCGGGATGGATGTGACAAGTTTTGAAATGATTTATGATATGTCAATATTAAATTCGCTTCCGCAATATTGTTAAATACTCCGTACTGTATATGTTATGAAAAATATTATTGAGATTAATAAAGTGTGTTTGAAAAGTTTTAAATTTTACGATTACCAAGTTAAATACTTTAGTCCGAATGGGGCTGCAGACCTGGACGGATTAGGGTGTTACACGACTCCCCCGACCACGAAGCGGGACTCTTGGGACTCTGACTCTAAGTCCGAGTCGGTGCACCCCGATCCTGACACTGAGATCTCGGGGTTCATCTACTACTCGTCCGAGGAGGACACGAAGAGTCCCTCTCCACCAGCTCGCCGCGAGGCCATCGCCCCACCGGTTGCTCCAAACCGTGGGGGCCGAGGACGTCATCCTCCCGCCCCTCTAGCGGCGGAGCCGGGCGAAAGCTCCGTGGCGTCTCACCACCCGAGCCGCTGCCCCTTGAAGACACAAGCTTGCCCAGCTATGACGAGTCTATCGGGCATTCTGTCGTCAGTAGGGCTCCTTCTCCACCCTCCTACCCCCCCCCCCACTTGCCCATGCGAACGGGGGTGGAATTGTGGCATGCACTGAAGTTTACTCGTACTTTAGTTGTTGTAAGGTGTTTAATTATTGTAAGTCGTTTGTGCCATGTACTTGCCCGTTTTTCGGGATGAATTAAATTTGGATTTTATTTAGTCTTGTTTTCGCCTTTAGCCTTTAGCCTGAAGGGTTGTGCTCGGTCTCCCTCCTGAGGGGGCGTGCCGAGCACAGACGTTTGACCTTTGTCTCGGAAGAACGTCCAGGTATGGTCTGCGCTCGGCTATTCTCCTGAGGAGGAGTGCCGAGCACGGATGTTTGACCTTCGTCCGGGAAGAACATCCGGGAATGGTCTGCGCTCAGCTCTTCTCCTGAGGCGGAGTGCCGAGCACGGATGTTCGGACGTTTGACCTTTATCCGGGAAGAACGTCCGGGTATGATCTGCGCTCAGCTCTTCTCCGAAGGAGGAATGCCGAGCACGGATGTTTGACCTTCATCCGGGAAGAACATCCGGGTATGGTCTGCGCTCGACTCTTCTCCTAAGGATGGGTACCGAGCGCGAATGTTAAGACCTTGTTCGCAAAAAATCCATTTCATTAAATTCAATCAAGAGGTTTACGGGTTCCCCTATTTGGGGGCCGTGTACATTCGAAATCTATTGATAAAACTTAACCAAGTTCTCGGCATTCCAAGTCCTGGGCACCTCCCCTCCGCTTGGCGTCTGCAGGCGAAACGCCGAGGGGCCTACCACTTCTTTGATGATGTAAGGGCCTTCATAATTCTTGGCAAATTTTCCACCTTCTAGGGGGCGGCTTACGGACCTCTTGCGCAACACCCAGTCTCCTTCGATGAACCCCCGTGCGCGCACGTGCCCGTCATGGTAGCTCTTCACCTTCCTTCGGTAATTCTCTGCCCGTATGAAGGCCGCTTCTCGCCTCTTGTGTACGAGATGGAGCTCGGTTTCCCGGGCTTCTTCGTTACGCTCAGGGTCGAAGACCTCCTCCCGGTGAGTTGCGATGGAGATCTCTGGAGGGGCCCTCGCCTCGAATCCGTAGCACAAGGCGAACGGGGTTTCCCCGGTTGCCCTCCTAGGCGTAGTCCGGTAGGTCCATAGGATATAAGGCAACTCCTCTGCCCACTCTCCTCCGCAGGCCTCCAACTTCCGCTTCAGCCCGTCGACTATCGTTCGGTTGACATTCTCAACCTGTCCGTTCGTCTGAGGGTATCCAACCGAAGCATAGCTGTGCTTGATCCCCCAGCTTTCAAGAAAGTCGTTGAAGGGCTTGGACTCGAATTGTGTCCCATTGTCTGTGATTATGTGTTCAGGCACGCCGAAGCGGCAGATGACATGCTTTGCAAGAAACTTCTAGCACTGAGCTCCGGTGATGCTTGCCAATGGGGCTGCTTCCACGCACTTGGTGAAGTAGTTGATGGCTACAATGACGTACCTTGTAAGTTCGCCCCTAAGAAGTTTGCCCACAAGGTCTACTCCCCACCGCGCGAACGGGATAGCCGTGCTGATGGGGGTATAGTTTGTGGAAGGCCTCCCCAGTACCTTCTGGAATTCTTGGCACACCTTACATTTCTTTACAAACTCCGCGCAATCCTTAACAATTGTTGGCCAAAAATACACTTGGAGGGTTATCTTCCTTGACACCGCGTAATCCCCCTGGTGGGCGGAGCAGATCCCGGCGTGCACCTCCCCCATGACTTGTTTTGCTTCAGTTGGTCGAAGGCACCTGAGTAGAGTCCCGTTGTATGCTCGCTTGTATAACTTCTCGCCTTCCAATGTATACCCCGGTGCCCTTGTCCGGACCAACCTGGCCTTCATTGCATCGTCCGGGAGGGTGCCATATTTTAGGAAGGCAACTATGTCGTCCATCCAATCTCCGGGCCGAGCGCAGATCATTTCCACGGGGAAGGCATGGATGCTCGGCTCGGACAGCTCTTCCATGTTTGCCATCCGCCTGATGTGCGCGGGCGTGTCTGAGCTCAGCTTCGACAGGATATCTGCCTCGGCATTCTCCGCCTGAGGGATCTGCTTGACACTATACACGGTGAAGCTTTTAAGGAGTTCTAAAGCTGTATCTCTGTATTTCTTCATTCTTTCGTCTTTCGCCTCGAACTCTCCCGAGACGTGGCCAACCACCAACTTTGAATCACACTTTATCCTTAACTTTGTCGCGTTCATCCCAGCTGCTAAGCGTAGCCCGCACAAGAGCGCTTCATATTCCGCCTCATTATTCGATGCCTTGAAGCCGCATCGGATTGAGTAATATGCTCTGAAGCCTTCGGGAGCGATGACTACCACTCCACCCCCCAAAATTTTGGCGGCGGAGGAGCCGTCGGTATAAACTGTCCACCAATCATCGGTTTCAAGTTCCGGCCTCGACTCTTCTCGAGCGGTGCATTCTACCACGAAGTCGGCCAGCGCTTGTCTCTTGATCGCCGGCCTTGGCTTGAATTCGATCTGGAAGGCTCCAAGGTACACCGCCCACTTGGACATGCGAGAGGGCGCGTTCGGACTCCTGAGCAGTGCACCTATGGGTTGTTAGGAGAGCAACTGGACCGGGTGAGCTTGGAAGTAGGGCGTCAACCGCTGCACAGTTGACACTACGGCTAGGACCGTCTTTTCGGCCACGCTCGGCACCCCTCAGCGTCTTCGCCGTGTAGTACACTGGGTGCTGAGCTCCGCCTTCTTCTCGGACCAGGACCGAGCTTAGTGCTTTGGGCAACACTCCCAAATAAAGATACAAGGTCTCTCTGGGCTCGGGCTTGGCGAGGACCGGTGGAGAAAGGAGATAAGATTTCAGGGATTCAAAGGATTGCTGGCAATCTTCCGTCCATACGAATCCTCGAGACTTTTTCATGGCTTGGAAGAAGGGAGCGGCTCGATCTGCCACTTTGGAGAGGAAACGGCTAAGCGCTGCCAACTTTCCGGTCAAGCGCTGCACCTCCTTGACATTTCGCAAAGCCTCCATGTCAAGGATGGCGCGTACCTTCTCGGGGTTGGGCTCGATACCGCGCTTGCTCACCATGTGTCCCAAGAACTTACCGCCTTGGACTCCGAACATGCACTTTTTCAGGTTCAGCCAAAGGTTGTACTTTTCCATAATCTTAAAAACTCCCTCTAAGTCCTCCGCATGGGTGGTCTCTTGTTTGCTCTTCACAATCATGTCATCGACGTAAGCTTCCATGCTCTTCCCGAGGATGGGCGCGAAGAGCTTGCTCACCATCCTAGCGTAGGTTGCCCCGGCGTTCTTGAGTCCAAAAGGAATCACCTTGTAACAATATACTCCAGCGGGGGTAGTGAAAGACGTCTTCTCTTCGTCCTCAAGGTGCATTCGGATTTGGTTGTACCCGCTGAAGGCATCCATGAAACTCATGAGCTCGCAGCCCGCCGTCTCGTCCACCAGCTGGTCGATGTTCGGGAGTGGGAACGGATCCATGGGGCATGCCTTGTTTAGATCGGTGTAGTCCACGCACATCCTCCACGTGTTTCCCTTTGGTGCCAACACCACGTTGGCCATCCATTCCGGGTACTTGAGCTCTCTGATATGCGCAATGCTCTAGAGGGTGGCCACTTCCTTGGAGACAAACTCCCTTCGCTCGGACGAGAGGAACCGCTTCTTCTGCTTCACCGGCCTAGCCTCCAGATTGACTGCCAAGCGGTGACATATGACCTTATGATCCACCCCCGGCATGTCCCTGGAGCCCCACGCAAAGATCACGCGGTAGGCAGAGAGCACGTCCACCAAGCGCTTCCACTGGCTCCCAGTTAGGCTCGCCCCGACCTTCACCTTCCGTTCGGGTGTCCGAGGATCGAGCGGCACCTCCTCGACCTCCTCGGCGGGCTCGGCCTTTGGTCGTGCTTCCAGCTTCCGCATTTTCTCCTGTGCGTGCACGACCAACGTTTCATCCCTTGGCAATTTCTTCGTGATTCGGACGTAGCACGATCGAGCTAACTTCTGGTCTCCCCTCGCCACCCCGATTCCCGAAGGAGTGGGGAACTTCATACACAAGTAGTATGGGGAGATCACACATTCCAAGTCCTCAAGGCCGGGCCGTCCAAGGATCATGTTGTGCACGCAACTGATGCTTACAACCATGAACTCCATCTTCAACTTGTCTTTGTGCGCACCATCCCCTACTATCACGGGTACAGTGATGATTCCTTCGGCCTCGATGGAGTCCCCTGTGAACCCGGAGAGGGGAGTGCGCACGGGCCTTAAGTCCTTGCGGTTCAAGCCGAGGTCTTGGAAGGTTTTCTCATACATTATGTTGACTGAGCTTCTAGTGTCCACCAAGGTGCGGTGCACTATGGCATCGTTAATCTCTATCTTCACGACTAAGGCATCCCGGTGGGGGCTCGGCGTGTTCGGAAGATCCTTCTCCGTGAATTGGATTGCTCTCGTCTTCTGAGCTTGGGCGCCGGTGCCTGATGGACTTTGGCGATGAAGGCCATGTGCTTCTACCTCTTGATTTGAGCGACGGAGTCCCCGCCAATGTTTCCTCCGTGGATAAATCCCACCGGATATCCTTGAGCTTCGTCCTCGTCTATATCATCGCACTCTCGCCCAATGTGCCTCTTCTCGGGGTTCCTTGTTTGTGTGGCCACCGCGACCGGCTCGGTCGGCTTTCTCCATGTTCTTCCTTCCGGCGGACCCCGGGAAGGGGCTGCTCCGTCGCCTCGCGGAGCCGGTCCTCGTGCAATGAGTCGCTGCATCTCCTTCTGAAGAGTGAAGCATTCCTTAGTGTTATGAGTGTTGTTGCGATGATACTCGCAATACTTGGTGCCGCTTGACACCGCATAGGTTTCTACGTACGGGAGCGGGGAGAGGGCCAGCTCTCGACCCATCCCCATGGGCGCACCGACGGAGTACACAAACCAAAACCCGACCCGTTGACATCCTAATAGAAAATGATTTTCCTTATGTTTTGGTGAGGAAGATGAGAGAAAACGTCTTTCCTTTCTTTTTGAATTCCACAAACCAACCACAATGTAAGTTTGGTTTCAAAGAATTCGAAAGACAAAGAAACGGTATGGGAAAAAAATATGTTTGGTTAGACAAAAAAAGGTACAAGGAAAAGAAATGAGAAAAAAAATAAAACTTAGAGCATTCACAATGGCAAGTAAAGAAATGGAATGTCACACGCTGATGTGGCATAATTTAACCAATTAAAAACTGTACAGTCATTTTTTAAATTTTTAACATAATTTAGAAAATAAAAAATAGAGCATGGCAGCCTTGAGGCTACCTCACTTACCGTGGGAGAACGCACAAGGAACGCGAGACAATTGCTGAGTTGGTGCAAGGCAGATCTGATCTAGAAGCGTGGCGGCTAAAATGGTACGCCGTTGCCAGTGCTCTAAGAAGAGGTAACAAATGCTTTCCAGTTTGGTGAGGAAAGAATTTTGTTTTCCTTCCCTACGTAATTCCTAAGATTCCCAATGGCGGATCTACCCTTTAGAAGTACGGGTCGATGACCCCCAACTAATTTTTGAGCCTAAGGTTATGTATATTGGAACTCAATTAAAGTGTGTCTCATTGCATATAAGTAAGTAATTATTTATAAAATAAAATTTTACATTACCTATTAAAAATTTCAAATTCAATAAATATTAGAATTAAAATTATTACCTGTAATTTTATATTGCCTATCAGAAAAGAATTTGGAGGCGTTGTCCGTGGATACATAAGAGAAGTTCTATGGTGGACCTAAAGTCCACATGGACCTTCTTACATACTTCATCCGTCCTACAATGATCTTCCTAGTTCAGTTTACGAGGTTTGACAAAAATTATTTCCGATTCAACTTTTTTTATTAATGGTGTAAAATTAAAAAATAAAAATTATATATTTTAAAACTACATCAAAAGTTCTACAAAATAAGATGTGACATTACTATAATATTTTATCAAATAGCTAACAAAAATAGGTAAATAAAGTGATTAAAATTTGACCATGTGAATAGTGACTGAGGAGATAATTTTAGGATGTAGGTAGTATTTTTTTAATTTTAAAAATGCTAATTTCAACCGTGGAAAATATTTGTTTAACATATATAAAGTTCACCATGGACCTTAGGTTTATGTAATAAATTTCCCATACCTAAATTCTGGACTGCTCACTGCCCACTACTAGTTGAATTTCTTGACTAGCCACTAAGGTCTCCAACTAAGAGCACTGGGTATACGCGTAACGCCGACCGGCGTTATGCCCATTTTCACGCCCAGGGGCTGGGCGTTAAACACCGCCCCCATGCGGCTTCATCCCGGCGTGACAACTTCCGCGTCATAACTTTGACGCGTTGCCTTCTCCCCAAAATAGCCGTTACCCCCCCCCCCCCCCCCAAATAAAAAAATTCTAAATTTTAAAAAAAAACCTATAAATTCCCCTAAAAAAATCTTTCTCTCACACATTTCTCACTATCTTCTCTCTATAATATTTATTATTTATTATAAATATTTATAAAATATATTTTAAAAATGGGATCATCTTAATCCGACAATGAAAAAAGAGCTCTCATTTTTCGTTGTTTCGCCACGAGTTGTATTCAATGGTGGGAAGAAGGCGAAGAAGAAGAAGCTGAATCCTCCCGACGATGGACCCGACGACAATGTTTAAACTGGGATCGAGCGGCCGCCCACGCTTCACTTTTAAACGACTACTTTAATACTCCGTGTGTTTATACACTGGAGGATTTTAGTAATCGTTTTCAGATGAGTCGTCCTCTCTTTTTATGCATACTCGCTGATGTTGAACGCGAGGTTCCTTGGTTCACCCAACGCTTTGATGCGAGAGGCCAACGTGGGTTTATTAGTGTCCAGAAGTGCCTTGCCGCACTCCGTTAGTTGGCGTACGGGACGGCATTTGATATGTTCGACGAATACTTGAAGATGTCAGCTCGGAGCATCAGGTCCTGTGTTTATAAATTTTCTAAAGCTATTATTTACATTTATCATAAAAGATATTTACGCAAGCCTACAGCGAGCGACATTCAGCAGTTACAGGCAAGGCATGCCGCTAAACACGGCTTTGTCGGCATGCTTGGGAGTATTGATTGCACGCATTGGGAATGGAAAAATTGTCCCACTGCGTGGCACGGTCAATTCTCTTGAGGAGATCATCCCAAGCCTACTATCATGCTCGAAGCTGTTGCTTCAAATGAGTTGTGGATTTGGCACGCTTTTTTCGGTGTCGCGGGATCAAACAACATCAACGTTCTCGATCAATCGCATGTTTTTGACGATTGGATTAATGAGATCGCACTCGACTCGTCTTTTGAGCTTAGAGGGACGCTTTAAAAGCGTAGATATTATTTGGCCGATATTGAACGAGCCTTCGGGGTCTTGAAGGGTAAATGGCACATTCTAGATCGACCGTCGAAATGTTTTTCTCAAACGAAAATGAGGAATATCATGTACGCATGTATTATTTTTCATAATATGATCATAGAGGATAACGGGACTACGATTTGTCAATACAACCCAGTTGAGGAGGTGCCTATGTACAAAGAAATCAACGAAGAAAAGAAACGAAGAAACCGCTAAGAAATTCAAAGCCGAGAGATTCACAATGCACTAACGGCGGATTTGATCGAACATATCTTTAGTCGCTCGAATAATTAGTAATTTATTTGTAGTGTTGTTTTTTTTGGATGTAATATTTTTTTAATGAATGTAATTTTTTTTATGAATGTAATATTTTTTTAATGAATGTAATTTTTTATGAATGTAATATTTTTTTTAATGAATGTAATTTTTTTAATGCACTAGTCTCATTGTGATTAATTTAAATAATAAATTAATTAAAATTTATTAATTTAAATTTAGAATATGTATATTTAAAAATGTAAAAAATGAAGGTTTGAAGCCCCAGGGCTTCAAACCCATTTCCACTGAATCTGTGAAGTAAGTTAAAGCTGACGTGGCAGAGAGAGAAATTTTGAAACTCTGGTTTGAAGCCCCGGGATTTCAAGAGTATTTCCAGTGCTCTAATATATTAAACGTTTATATAAATAGTTTTTCTGAAAAATAGCTGAGCTAAAGAAAAATATTCGAAGCGTTTAAGCAAGAGTTTTTGTGTCCTAAAAAGTTGTAAAAAACTTCTTTAGACAATGTAAATTCTTTCGTGATCCTATGATCCACACTTAATATATTAATAGTATAAAAAATTTGGGCCTATTGTGAAAAAAAGTCTACTATCGGCTCATATAAAATTTAAGAAAATACATATTTCACATGTGTACCTTAGAATCACAAAAGCACTTAGAGGGTGTTTGAGAGTAATTAAATTATGGATAAAGTGATTTTTTTAAAAGCTGAAAGGAAAAGAACTTCATACCTGCTTTTCCAAAACGGTGTTCTATATACAAAATAGTGGTGATGAAAAACAGAAGCTGACATGCCAAACAGAGTAAAATCACTATCACTTAAAATAGAAGCTAATTTATTAAAACCAACGCATTGCCAAACACCCTCTTAGACCGCGTGAGGGATTTTAAGGTCCCAATGGTGTTGTTAAAAAAACTCCAATTGTGTTGTGGGAGATGTGTATTCTTTATTGATAATAGCTCCCTTATATAGGGAAAAACGGCCTAGGGTTTTACAAGAGAAGACCCACGGGCCAGTACAACTGTATTACACAATATAAAGTAAATTCTATCTACACAACAGCACACTAATTTACAAATTCCTTCAACACTCCCCCTTGTGCTAAGCTGTAGGTAGAATTGCAGAATCTTGATCTCTTGTCAAAATCTCGTCAAGTATCAAAACCCTGTGAATAAAAATCTTGAACGAAGAAAAGAATACCGATCCTTACTTCGATCGCTATGTTCATGCATATTGTTACCTCATTAAAAACCTTACCAAGTAACAAAACCCAATGGGAAAAATAAACTTTGGTTTAAGGAAAAGAGTGTAACATAAAATAAAAGCTAGACCTTTGAATATTCAAATCTCCCCCTGAAGTGTACATGATCAAGGAAGATCCGAAAGTCTACGCATCCCAATATTTTTAACATGTTTCTCAAATGTGGCTTTAGGTAATGATTTGGTGAATAAATCTGCCACATTCTCCTCAGATCTTATTTGATTTACTTGGATCTTGAGGAGAGTTTGTTGTTGTTGATTATAGAAAAATTTGGGAGAAATATGTTTGGTGTTATCACCTTTGATAAATCCAATTTTCATTTGCTCGATGCAAGCGGCATTATCCTCATAAATGCATGTGGGTTCTTCAGTGGTTGGTCTCAAACCACTAGCCCTGCGAATGTGTGTAATGATAGTTCTTAACCATATACACTCGCGAACTGCCTCATGTAGAGCTATTATCTCCGAGTGGTTTGATGAGGTGGCTACTAGAGTTTGCTTAGTTGACCTCCACGATATTGCAGTGTTACCAACTGTGAATACATAACCAGTTTGGGAACGACCCTTGTGTGGATCAGATAAATATCCTGCATCAGCATACCCAATTAGTACATCATTTGGTGTTTCTAGATTTGAGGATGAACTTTCTTCTTCAACCACTTTCTTAGAATTCACAGTTTTCTTTGTCCCTTTGTATGGGAAGAATAGTCCCATATCACTGGTTCCCTTTAAATACCTCAAAATATTTTTGATACCGTTCCAGTGACGTTGCGTTGGCGCAGAGCTAAATCTAGCTAACAAGTTCACTGAGAATGCTATATCCGGCCGAGTACACTGAGCTAGGTACAATAATGCACCTATGGCACTTAAGTATGGAATTTCAGCTCCTAATACCTCTTCATCCTCTTCCTTTGGACGAAATGGATCCTTTTTAGGATCTAAACTTCGGCCAACCATGGGAGTGCTAGCAGTATGCGCTTTGTCCATGTTAAATCGCCTGAGTACCTTTTGGACATACGCAGACTGGTGGATTAATATCCCACCAACTCGATGTTCTAGTTCAAGGCCTAAACAAAATCGAGTTTTCCCAAGGTCTTTCATCTCAAATTCAGATTTCAAATAATTTGCAGTTTCTCTTATTTCATCAAGAGTGCCTATTATGTTCATATCATCAACATAAACGGCTACAATTGCAAATCTAGAACTTGCTTTCTTTATAAATACGCAGGGACATATTTCATCGTTCTTATATCCCTCTTTAATCAAGTAATCACTTAAGCGGGTATACCACATCCTATCGGATTGTTTCAAACCATAAAGAGAGCGTTTTAGTCTGATCGCAAACGCACTCCGTGGTTTAGAGTCACTTGATTTGGGTAAGGGAACACCGTCTGGTACTTTCATGTATATCTCAGAATCAAGATCCCCATAGAGATATGCGGTAACCACATCCATAAGCTGCATTTCCAATTCTTCGGAAACTGCTTAGCTCACCAAGTACCTAAATGTTATAACATCCATTACAGGGGAGTATGTCTCTTCATAATCAATTCCAGGCCGTTGTGAGAAACCTTGCGCCACTAGGCGAGCCTTATATCTTAAGACTTCATTCTTCTCGTTATGTTTCCTGACAAATACCCATTTATGTCCTACAGGCTTTACACTTGGAGGGGTTAGCACTACCGGACCAAATACCTGTCTTTTTGCCAAGGAATCGAGCTCTGCCTGGATTGCTTCTTTCCATTTAGGCCAATCCGCTCTTTGTTGACATTCTGCAATAGAGCGTGGTTCGATATCATCATGCTCTATTATCTCTAGAGCAACACTGAAAGCAAATACATCATCGATGTGTGTTGAAGATCTTTCTAGCAATATATGTACACTTTCATAATCCATTGAGATTTCTTTATTCTCTTGAATCATATCAAACATCGGAGCGTCCTCCAGTAATGATTCATGGACATAACTATAATCAGAGATAATCTCATGGGATGGATGTTCAACATCGATGTGTAACGGATTAGTTTGTGCCGCACTCGTCCTTTTCTTCCTTGGATGAGTGTCAATCGAACCAAGTGGCCTTCCTCTCTTCCTTTGAGGAGCCACGGCCTCACCCACACTTCCACTCGGTGTGGATGTAATGTCTGTCATTATGGCATTTTTCTTTTTAATTGGGACTTCTAACCTTGCAGGTGCATTTGCAGCAGGTATGTGTGATCTTGTCACTTTGGCAATATCAGTAAATGAATCGGGCATCGAGTTTGCCATGTTTTGGAGATCAATTATTCTTTTCACTTCGCTTTCACAATGTGAAGTACGGGGATCAAAATGAGACAGTGTGGGAACACACCACGATATTTCCTGTCGTTTGCTTGGAGAGTTTTTCTTATCTCCCCCTAACGACGGGAAATCTGTCTCATCAAAGTGACAATCTGCAAATCTAGCAGTAAAAAGATCACCTGTCAAAGGTTCTATATAGCGAATAATGGTTGGGGATTCATATCCAACATAAATACTTAATCGTCTTTGAGGACCCATTTTAGTGCGCTGTGGGGGCGCAATCGGCACATACACTGCACAACCAAATATCCGTAAGTGTGAAATGTCAGGCTCATAACCAGTCACCAACTGGTATGCAGAGAATGGTTGTGAAGCAGTGGGTCTCAAGCGAATAAGTAAAGCTGCATGCAATATGGCATGACCCCATGCAGATGTGGGCAAATTAGAACGCATAATCAATGCCCGAGCTACCATTTGTAGTCTTTTAATGGTTGCTTCTGCAAGGCCATTTTACGTGTGTACATGGGGAACAGAATGCTCTACATCGATCCCGATGGCCATGCAATAATCATCAAAGTTCTTAGATGTAAACTCTGCAGCATTGTCAAGTCTTATAGACTTGATCGGGTGGTCCGGGTGGTGAGCCCTTAAACGAATTATTTGTGCCAAGAGTTTTGCAAATGCAGCATTTCTTGTTGATAATAATGTAACGTGTGACCAACGTGTCGAGGCATCAACCAGTACCATAAAATACCGAAATGGTCCGCTTTCTGGTTGTATCGGCCCACATATATCTCCTTGTATCCGTTGTAGGAATGGTATATTTTCTTTTGAATCTTTAGCATAGGATGGTCGTGATCCTATTTTTGCTAATGAGCAGGCTTTACAAAAGGATTTGTGGGCATGTGACATTGTAAAAAAATTATTTTGAGACGAGGATGGTGCTTCAATTTCTTTAGAAGGCATTCGTCGGAGTTGAGCAAGATTGGGCCGACCGCTTTTCAAGCTATCGGGTTTTTGTGTCGCTTTGTTCTTGCCTCTTAAGAAAGGATGACCGTGAGAGTTTTTTAGGATACGAATCATCATGTCACGACCAGGATGTCCTAGTCGATCATGCCAAAGTCTATATCGTTCAGTATCCCTTATGTCATCATGACTTATAGAATAAGATTCAATTATTCGAATTGTAGTGATATACAATCCACTACTCTTACCCTTAAACTTCTCTAAGATGCGCTTTCTTCCGCATTCATTAGAAGTAATGTAAAGGTATTCAATACCATTCTCACAAGAGTTTCAACATGGAAACCATTGTCACGGATGTCTTTGAAACTTAACAAGGTTCGAGTAGCTCTAGGTGCATATAGAGCATTTGTGGCTTTAATCAATGTACCATTAGGGAGTAAGAAAATGGCAGTGCCACATCCTTGAATTACATGTGACGAACCAATCATTGTTGTCACGGATGAATTATAGGCTACCAAGTTAACAAATAGTTGCCTATTTCGCAAAATGGTATGGGTAGTCCCACTATCTATTAAGCACTCAAGTTCACCTCGATTCATGCCTGTGTAATGAGAGAATTGCATATAGAACTGGAACACACAATGCATAAAAATAGGTGCATAAATCCTTTAATTTATTTAAATTGAAGGCAAATATAAAACAATTCCACATAGTCTAAAAATGCAATAAATAGTCTTCAAAACACTCTTAGGAAATCGGCAGAGACATAAAAAAAATTATTCTAAAAACATCATGCATGGAGAGAATGAATAGAGTGTATCAATCAAAATCAGGTGTATCCATTGAGTGCACATTATCCCCCTTGTTCGTAAAGTGTGCAAGGGTAAGATTGACATCAGCGTCATTGCCTTCTTCGTCCAAATATTGAGATTCATGCTCTCTAGATTGGAGATATTTCTTGTAGCAGGCTGCAACTTTGTTACTAGCGCGACAATGCTTGTACCAGTGTCCGCTAACTCCACATCGGTAACATGGCTCATTCTTTATCACAGGAGGGTTGGATGCAATTTGACTCTCTTCGCCAAACATTGGGAGATACTCCACGACCTCTACCACGACCACCACGACCCTTCCCACGATTAGAGTTATTTCCACGTGGGTAAGGGTTGGCACGTCTAGGTCCCTTTTCATTGGGATGCCTGCCATGTTTTATTTTCCCATAATTGGCCTCAGGAATTTTCTTTGTCCCGACAGGCCGAGCATTGTTATTCACAAGGACTTCATTATGCTTTTCTGCTGATTGTAGCATATTCATCAACTTGTAGAATGTGGTAATTCTTTTGTTTTCATACTCCATCCTGTACTGGTTCGCTAGTATCATGGATGAGGTAGGAAATGTGTCAAGAGTCTTTTGAATCATGTCATCTTCGGTGATTGGCTTACCACAAAAGATGAGACGTGCCTTAAGACGCAACATATCTTTGACAAAGTCATTTGTCCGTTTATAGTCTAGCAAACGGATTTCATTCCATTGCGCATTCAGTTCTGGGAGCAGAGTATCATGAATGTTCCCAAAACGTCCTTTAAGGGCATCCCACAGTTCTCTGGGGGTTTTCAACTGAAGATATTCCCAACGTAAACTTGGGTCAATGTGTCGCCTTAGGAACATTAAAGCATTTGCTTTCACTTTTTCAGATGGTGTATCTTTCAATTCACTGGGGTCTTTAAGTGTGGCAGAGAAGTCTTTAGCCACGAAAGCCATTTCTACATCAGAAATCCAACGGTGGTACTCAAGTCCTTCTGAGTCCAAGATGTCAAATTCAGGTCTAGTGGGATCAGTCATTTCTAGATAAAATGCAAATAAACAATCATAAGTAAATTGATATCTTGAAATGAGAGTTTTTATCATATAATTCATGCTCTCCCCTTTTTGTTATATACGAAATTTCTTAGTCAAAACCAATATGTATTAGTCATAGAACTCGATCAGTTTTGGCATATTTGGGTTCAATTGGATGAACCATTTCTAAAAAAAATATCCAAGCAATATACGGTCCATAATCATTAATCATGGATGACAACAATCGTATTGAAATTTAGGCTAAAGGGTAATTCTTTCAGTTGCAAAGTTCATGAGACGTAATCAAATGATCAAATAATCATGAGAAGATATATGATACGTTAACACAGTATATGTAAATTAGAGCAAAGTTGTCTAAAAAACAGCAACTTGTTTTAGCAATTGAGATCAAATTCTAGATTATGGTAAACTATATGTAAAATCAATTAGAGGTGATGCAATACCAAAGCAAATATACGAACATGAGCACGGCAGAATTCAACAGAATATGCAATACCAAAGCAAATATACATCATCAGTTTTGTATATTTAGGTTGCTGTGTTTTTTGTTATTTTATTAGCAAATATACATATATTTCTTGGTTGTTGTACATCTATTTGGAAATATATATCGTCAGTAGCACATACACAGGATATCTCTTATCCATAGTTTTGTATAGAAAGTCATGTATAGGGATTAATTCATGATAGGCATGTATTAAACTACAAATCCAACACACTTGAGATACTAAGATTAGATTGGAAAAATTAAATTCATTCTAATCATGCACCGATCGCATCAACAAATTTGGGGGAGCAACACTATCAACAAATTGCATCAAAATTAAATCAAGTGCAATAATTAAATTTGGAGAAAACCTGGACTGTAAGTGCGAGATTTCGGGTAAGGAGGCTGCTAGTTGTGGTCGTGCGACGGTAAGAAGGCCGCCCTTGATGTGCGATCGACTGAGATTTCGGGGATACGGGAAGAAAGCTCCGATTGACGGAGATTTCTGGTGCTAGTTCTTCCGATTTGGCCCTCGCGGTCGCTGCGTCTCACGATCGGGAAGGAGGCTTCTCCTTCAGATTTGATCCGCGATATTCGACGGCAGCGCCTCGTCCTTTGGTGCTGCGATCTATTTGTGATCGTGCGCCTGGTGATTGGGAAGGATGCTTCTCCTTCTAATTTGATACTGCGATGGGGAATGGTAGGGGAGAACGGAGGAAAAAAGAACAGGAGAGAGGGTGGCGGACGGAAAAAAAAATTAGGGTTGAGCTCGTGCTGATAACGTGTTGTGGGAGATGTATATTCTTTATTGATAATAGCTCCCTTATATAGGGAAAAACGGCCTAGGGTTTTACAAGAGAAGACCCACGGGCCAGTACAACTGTATTACACAATATAAAGTAAATTCTATCTACACAACAGCACACTAATTTACAAATTCCTTCAACAAATTGTGAGTTTTCAGCCATTTCTACGTAAACTTTTTTTAGCGGCTCAATGCATAGAGATTGTTCTCTTTGCCAGAACTAATTGATTCTAATTTGAGTTTATCGAGGCTTAATTTGATCATAGTTGATCTAATTGGATCCGATTTTATTTAAAGTTAAAAATATTTTTGATTTGATATACTTTGATCTGATCTGAATGTTTTTTATCTGATACTCCCTCCGTCCCTGAAAACCTTTCTCCTTTCTTTTTTCATTCGTACCTAAAAACACTTCTATTTCTATTAAAAAGTCACTTTTACCCCTTACTTTTTCATACCATACCTATCACATCATATCTTTTTACTAATAATTTATCCATCAAATCATACTTTTACCATCACATCAAAGGACATTTTTGGAAATTCAATACCAAAATACACTCCCTTAAATCTCTCTTCAAAATCAAAACTCTCATGTTTTCCGGGACAGATGAATATAACCTAATCTACAAATTTTAAAACTTGTGAGAAACAATGTTTAAAAATGTTAAAGGAAACTACCTAAAATGATTTAAAATCACATTTTTTGTAATTGAAAAAAGTAGTCGAGGGAGATCAACCGACAATTGGGGGGGAGGCAACAATGGGGCTTACCCTTGGCAAGGGTTGTTGTGTGTTTGAGGGAAATATAAAATTTCCAAAGTTCGAGAGGTATCAAAACTCTCTTATACGATGACTTTCATATTTAAAGATATCAAATCCGAAACTTGTTTAACCCCAAATACAAGAAATGTACTAAGTCGAGAACAAGAATAATGAAACACTAAGTCACGTCTTAAGAAATAGTAGAGCGCACCAAAAGAATTCTTAGTGACTTAAGAACATTAGTGTGCCTTAGGGCACCATCCGTGCACCGAGATCATCTGTTTGAGCATGAAGGGGTTTGAGCTATATGACCTAGGATAAAGCAAACCTAGAGGCCTGGCTTCTACAAGAAACTTAACAAAAGACATGAACAGGAATGCTGTTTTACATTGAAAATTAATCGAACAAAACTTGGCAGAGTGTTCTCAACGTTCTTCTATAATCAAATAACTAGTGAATAATGTTTGGAATAACATCAAACATGTTATTTTTGGGTGGGAGGGGGGGGCTTACTCATCTTCTTGGCTACGCAACCTTGCTAACTTGTTGGTGACAGCAACATCCAGTTGCGCTGCACGCTCGACAATTTCCTTTCGTTTCCTTGTAGAGACATCATGTGCAATCTCCGCACAGTAAGTCCTGAAAATCAACCATCATCATGTATGAGATTGAAAACCGTATGCCCGGCTATACGTAGAGTTTGGTTTACCCAGTAAATATTCATTTTGAATGAATAGAATGTTCATTTTGAATCAATAGAATTTCATTTTCAACCATAGTGTTCATTATAAAACAACATAGTGTTCATTATGAAACATCGTAATGTTCATTCTGAAGAAACATCTTTTTAAATACAAATGTGCCATGATGTACTAAGAGGGAGGTACATCTTGCTGTACCATGTAATTTGTCATCATGTTCACTACAGCCATATTAGGGGAACAAGTCTACAAATTAAGGTTAAAAACAATGAACTCACAATCATTACAGACCTGTTGTGCATCATCAACAGTTCCAGCTCTTGAACGTTGTGAACAACAAATTTCTTGAACCCATTGGGCAGATAATAGCGGGTCTTCTGGTCTGATCCATAGCCAATGTTGGGCATAAGAGTACTTCCCTTAAACTTTCTCCTCACTCGGGAATCAATACCCTTGGGCCTGCGCCAATTTTCCTGAAAAAAACTGTGTCAATCCAACTAGAGGCAGCCGTGAATGAAATATTAAGGGCAGGTTCATGGACATAGGTGTACCTTAACAGAGACATAGCGGTCACTCTGAGGCCTCTTAAACTTCTTCACGCGCTTCTTCACAATCTTCTTATTAAGCAATGGGACGGCCATATTTTCTCTAACATATAAAAGCATACAGTACAAACAAGCTATAAGAAATGAAAACAATAAAAAAAATAATCAAATGTTAAAAGGAATGCATTGCTTATACCCATTAAGTTCAAACAAAATAGGACCTTTAAAATGAATGCAGTCATATAAAAAAAACACCAGATTCAATTACCCTTTAATCTAAATTCAAAATATATATTAAAAAAAGTAGATAAAATTTAAATTTCTTAATGACTCCTCCCTATGTTCAATCAGAATTCACATAAGCTATAACCAATTAGATTCCTTACTAAGCTTCCGTAGTTGACTACTCCCCGCTACAATCGGAAATGATATAAAATTAATCAACTAATAACGAAAAAAAATATGAATCGTACGAATAACTTTGAGAATATGCAGTGACGAATTTCTAGAAACGCATGATTTGGAAGGATAAAAATTCCCAAAAACACATAAAAGAACGACGAAGCAAAACATTGATGCGTTGATAGCACAACCGGTGCTCTGAACACAGAGCGGATGAGGTGATGAATCAAACCTGGTTGCGACGCCGTGTGGGGAGCCTTCGAGGTGTGGTGGTTGAGACGTTTGACGGCCAGCTAGGGTTCAATTCATCTTGTGTAGGTATGACCCGGGTAGAGAAATGGGCGGTACATTTTGATAGATTTTTTAAAATTCATGTACTATATAAATTCATTAGCTTGTTTTAAATTTACGTAGAGTTAGTTAGATTCAAATGTATTCTATCATAATATTTTGTAGGATTATGTTTTTCTTTTTTTCTTTTCATTTTTCTTTTTCTTTTCTTTTCTTTTTTCCCCCTTCCCCCAAGAACCCTAGGCGCTACCATCTCAGTTCCAATTTGAAGTGAGAATCCGAAGAATAAGTCGCCGCCGGGCAAGGATGAGTCGCCGTCGGGGAGAGCATCCGGGGAAGAATGAATCGCCGTCGGGGAGAGCATCCGGGGAAGGATGAGCCGCTGCCGGGGAGAGCATCCGGGGAAGGATGAGTCGCCGCCGGGGAAGTATTCGTTCGAAGCGAGAATCCGATGAATGACTTCTATTTGCTCTGCCACATAAATACTGCCGGCGCACTAATCAAGCACCTAGAGTGCCAAACGGGATGCCAGATCCAATTCCTCCAGATCCAATTCCTCGAATAGGGATGCCCGACCAAAACCCTAGCCAGTATGAAACCCTCCGTTGAGTTGCAAAATCCTGCATTTTTTTGTGAGATTTTGGACTTGGATTTTAATTTATACCCAAAGAGCAAAATCCATATATTATGGAAATCTTTTAAACTCTATAGATTTTTGAATACCATTATATTTATTATGATATATTAAAATCTGAATTGAATACCTCCAGATTTTAAATGATTTCTTTAATTCTAGATTGAATACCCATAAACTTTTAAAATCTAAAAAAATACTACAGAATCCAGATTGAATACACCCCCTAAGGCTTTTTGAAGTTCTGATATGATCTGATAGAATTTGATCTGATTGGATCTGGTCTGATCTGATTTGAATCTGATCTGATCAGATCTGATTAGATCTGATTTTCTCTAATTAGATTTGGTGTAAATGAATTTAAATTTGATTTAAATTAAACTTAAAATTATTACAAAATTTAATAGTTTTAAAGTATTACAATTCATATATACATAAAAAAAGTAAAATAAGAAAATTAGCTAATCATTAATATGTCTAAACTTTTTTTAAAATATTAAACATCTTTTAAATATCACAACTTTTTAAATTTGTGTGAAAACTAAATAATCGGTATTAAAATAAACAAATATTAGAAAATATTGATGTTATTCTATAAACATATCACATTCTATATACATATTACATAATAATATATTTCATGTTACAAATTAAAGATCATATAAAATTTTAAACACTAATATCGCTTTCACCTCTATCAATTTTTGTCATAAACTCACCCTTGTGTATATACCATCTTAAAGTTTAAAAGTAGGTCGTTTTAAGTATAAAATCTTTATAGTTTTGTAAACTAAGTTTTGTATAATTATTTTATAAACAAGTATTTTAAAATAACTCTTTTTAAAGTATAAAAAATACTCTTAAACAATTATTTAAAATAACTGTTTAAATAATTATTTTAAAATAATAGTTTTAAAGTATTACAATTCATATATACATAAAAAAAAGTAAAACTTTTTAAGCTTTAACATTGCTTCCATGCATCATTTCTATCCTACAAGCTAAACAATTATTTAAAATAATGGTTTGTAGTTGAAATATAATAATAATAATAATAATAGTAATAATAATAACAATAATAATAATAATATAACAACAATAATATTTAAAATTATAATATTAATTAAGATTTCGGTGTATGTAGTTTTAAATAAAGTAATGTGATTTAATCAAATAATAGTAATTATTATTTAATCCTTGAAAAATATAAATATTACTCCCTCCGTCCTAAAACTTTCTTCTCAGTTTGACTTTTCTCCATTTTTAATTTTTGGCTTTGACTTCAAATGTTACCCTCCTTAAAAAAGTTTTTTTGAAATTTTTTTTTGCAATCATTCAAAATATAGAGTTAGAAGATAATTGGTGTAAATACATGAGGGTATTAATTTCATTTGTCATCTTTTTTTTCTAATGGGAAGGTAGTTTCAGGACGGAAAAAAAGGGAAGTGGGAAGAAAGTTTTAGGATGGAGGGAGTATGTTTTATATTTTTTCTTGATTTGATATTATTGGATTTGATCTGGTCTGATCTAATCTGATTGGATCTGGTCTGATCTGATTGGATCTGATTGGATCTGATCTGATCTGATTGGATCTGGTCTGATACGATTGGATCTGATCTGATCTGATTGAGTCTAATCTGATTGGATCTGATCTGATCTGATTAGGTCTGATCTGATTAAATCCGATCTTATCTGATTGGATCTGATCTAATCTGATTAGGTCTGGTCTGATCTGATTTGATTTTAATAAGAATAAGTAATAAGTAGAAAAAATAAGTCCTACGGAAGGGACCCTAATACACCGGAACTGGCAAAATTTGACCCGAAACCTGACTCGAAATTAGCGGGTTTTGAACATCGATTTTGCGACCCGAACCCGAGACCCGTAAAATTTTTGGGTCAGAGCGGGTCGGGTTTGACCCGATGGGTTATGCACTTAATTTCTTATTTTTATTAGTTATTTAGTTTTATATATTCATTTAAAATATGATATACCCATTAGGCTACTCAAAACTCAAAAGCTAAGGCGTAAAAACTAATCTAAATCCAGTAACATTCCAGTATCTCTCTCCCTTTCTCTCTCTCTCTCTCTCTCTCTCTCTCTCTCTGTGTGTGTCTATATACATACATACATACAAACAAACATACATACATACATACATACATACATACATACATACATACATACATACATAGATATATATATATATATATATATATATATATATATATATATATATATATATATATATATATATATATATATATAATATATATATATATATATATATATATATATATATATATATATATATATATTATATATATATATATATATATATATATATATATATATATATATATATATATATATATATATATATATATATATATATATATATATATATATATATATATATATATATATATATAGTTCTTCCACTCTTCCACCATTCGTCGATACTAGGCGCCGACTCAATCAAAATGGTGAGAAGAACACAAGAACAATGGTGGAATTTTTAACCCTATTTCATCGTCTTCAATTTCTCCTACGTGTAACTCAAGTTTTAATTCTTTTCTTTTGTTTTTGTATGGCGCAAGAATCTCAATATTTTTATAATGTATATATATTTTTGGGTATGTTGAAAGAATCTTCAATTTTTTTCATCAACTCCAATTTTTTTGGTATGTTGTAAAAAAATGATTTTTTTTGGTATGTTGCAAATAGAACTGCAAACTTTTATGATTTCGTTCTTTGTTTTGAATAATGCTCGGATCACATGATCTCTAAATAGCAAAAAATTTAATTTTTAAATACGCCTCTTAACCCATTGGGTCAACCCGAACCCGATAACTCTAGATCATGAACAAACACTTTTAGACCTGAACCCGAAGTGACCCGAACCTGAAATAACCCGAACCCGAACCCGACCTGACTGACCGTTTTGCCCGGTCTACACAGAACTAAATTTAATTTGCAACCGTCATTATAGTGTCACCAAAAAGCAATTCATTGCGACGTTAGAAATTCAGGTGATTTCCCAATCAGTGCAGATTTGGGAAATGCATTCCCAAATGGTGAAGGTGTGTCTGACTGGGTTTCCTGATTTAATTTATAACGGGACATGCAGTACTGTTATCTTATTTTTTAGGTAAACGGTAAAGCCAGTACCGTTAACCCTTGGGTTTTTTATAAATATGAAATTTAATACTTCCCTTCCTTAGATATAGGCATTAAATTTGAACATTAATAAAAAATTTCTTCATTTGATGCAATACTACTGAAATTAAAAGCATACAAATAAAAGTTTTTGTGCATATTTAAAAATCCCACATTGAAATTTATAATTTGACTAAGTATCCCGACGATGCCTTTGTGATCACATATCCATATTATTTGTGAAATCGGTGCTCACTAGACGATCGACCTGCGACCTTTGCCCTGTAAATGGTCGTACTAATTCGTAATCAAGAGTAGGTCATTCAATTTTTTTGTAGTGGCATAACACTTCCAGAATATGCATCGAGGCAATTCTGAAGTGAGAACACTTGTGGAATGAGATCATCAACCGTAATGTTACAATAACGACATATGGCGTAGACATGCACACATGGCAAGTGCAATGCCGCCCATTTCCCGCAACTGCACAATTTTTGGCATAGTTACACGACAATCTCATCTAATCTACCGGTAGCTCCAGCGTGGCCATCAACAACGACACAATAAATCCCTTGTTGCGGATGATGAGGGATAACATGGCAATCTAAATGATGGTCTTCCATGCGTCTCACCTCGTTCCAAATATATTTTGGGAACTTAAATCTCGCTTGTAGCCATGTAAATCCATTTGTACGCCTTTCTGCAAATAAATTTACTAATCGCTCGTATGTTGTTTTTGCAATAGCGTATACCGGAAGAGACCGGCATCCCTTAAGCACGTGATTGTAACTTTCTGAAAGATTAGTGGTCGGGATTCCATATCGAGCCCCACCATCGGAACAGAGTGCCCACTTCTCTAATGGCAAAGCCAACAACGAGTCATATGCCTCCTCCCATTGTGACTTAATTTGTTGCATTGTTCAATTGAATTCATAGACATTTGGGGTACTGGCTACATGATACATCAAGCCCTTCAGTTTTTTTCTATTGAACTTCTTCTGAAAATTACTTCTCAAGTGGCGCAAGCAATATCACCTGGTGACACGTTGTTCCATTAACTAGGGGATAGTATTGAAAGCTACATCAATGCCCCCGTACCTATCAGAAATGATGCACACTGAGTTATCGTAAGGTACTACATAATGCATTAAATGCATCATGCACCAGCTCCAACTATCCTTATCTTCTTTGTCAACAAGGGAATAAGCTAAGGGGTAAATCTCGTAATTTGCTATCATTGTTACTGCGAACAATAACACCCCCTTATATTTCCCATACAAGTGGGTTCCATCAATAGAGATCACGGGAAAACAGTACTTAAACCCATCTATAAACGCTTTGAAAGACCAGAAAACGAACATGAACTGAAAAGCTTGTGTCATTGTTGTTGGCCGCATTTGTATTTCGACCACTGACCCAGGATTGCTTTGAATCAACACTGCTAATAAAGGCAATAGCTTGTTATACAAATCCTCCAAGGATCCGTACAGTCGTTGAATGTAATTCGGCTTAGCCAAACAACATTTCTTATATGACATAGAAATTTGAAATAAGTCATAAATATCTTTAATGATGTACCTCACCTTGTAATCAGCATCAGCCGCAATTTTTGAGAATATAATTTCTGATATGAGTTTGCTTGTATTAAGCTTATCGTCCTTCTCTTTAGAAAACTCAGGTCTGCATAAATGTTGTCTTCTATACTATTCTACAGTCCAAACAGATGCATCTTCTGCAGCCTGGAGGAGCCATGGGCACTATTCCGGATACGAGCACTTCGCCAGCCAATAAATGCGATGCTTTTAAGAAGTTCGAAAGTGTCTATGCTCTGCAATATTGTGTAGTTCCACTGCAAATTGAAGGCTTTTGAAATCACCGTACCGATATCCAATCTGAATTTCAGGGATACAGAACGTTGGTTGTAGTGAGACTTCTTCAATGTGCCTATAGATTGGAAACTCTGGAATTCCTTGTTCAGCAACGTTAATAGCCCCCTCTGTGTACACGTCCGGTGTGTACATAAAGAGCCATCCAGATACTTCAGACTCATCTGAAGAACTCAGAATTAGCAACGTACGTCAGATCCTTTGAGTCATCTTCATCATCCATGTCTTGTGTCGTCTTAGACGGCCCTGCCTCATCAACTTGGTGGTGGTGATGAACTTGGTGGTTTTGCTCTTCCTCCATTTCTTCTTCCCCGTTAGCCAAAACTTCAACTTGGTGTGCATCCACGTAAACCTCAAGTTCATCATATTGCTTCGTTGCCTTTTGAACGAAACACCTCAATGTTCACTCCTCGGAAATGGGAAAAGGGCGTGAAGCGGCATACACTCCATCCTTGTATTTGGGATATTTTTCCCAAATGTTTTGATGGAATTGAGATTATCTTCACCAATAGCATCGAGGAGTTCATTCAAGACCTCCTCAAATGACATATCAAGACAAAAAACAAACGCTTTGTTTAAATGTGATGAGTACTCTACCTCATTGTTCTTGATCATTATCTCACCGTTCCAATGGGCTAGCAAGACAAAGCTACCATCAGAGGCCATTTTTTGGTAAGAGATTGTGAGAGAAGTGAGTAGATTTGTGAGAGTAAAGCTCGAGGCTGAGATTATGAGAGTTAAGCAACAAATATATATATATATATATATATATATATATATATATATATATATATATATATATATATATATATATATATATATATGTGAGATATTTTTTTGTTAGGTGGATTGTATGGTGTAGGATGGTTCGTGGTGTTAGATGAGATATGTTGTAATGCATGAGTTCAACCCTTTCTGTGTTGTTAAGTGTTGACTCACAGGTTTTGATAATTGACAAACACAATTTATTCAAGTCAAGATCAAAGTGCTACAACGACAAACACGAAGACTTGAAGTGCCATTCCTTGAAGTATTCAAGAAGGTGCACAGGATTTTATTGAAGTCCGAGACGCATTCGGAGCGCCTAACGGAGGACTCGGAGGAGTAGAAGATTTCCGAAGACTTTTATTTATTTGAGTCGTAGGAATTTTTGTAAGGATGACAAAAATATCTTCTCTTCAAAATTGTTTTTATGAGAGTTAAAATAAAAATTATATTTATTTTTTGAGTCAGTTGAAAAATCTTTTTAACTGTTCAAAATAATTTTATTGAGTCAGTTACAAAAAGTATGTCAAACATTTATCAAATGTTTATTTTGATATTATAAAATATTTCTGGTAAGCAAAAATATTTTATTCAAATATTTTTTCGTGTACATCATTTGACACACAAAATAATTTTTGGACTCACTTTTTACTCCCTTATTCAAATACATTGAATAGGAGAGGTTTTGTTTGAGGAGCGTCTCTCATTCCTCTTGTCTGAAACAATCGCGTTAAGACATTTTTTACTTCTCATCTCGCAACTAGCTTGGGCCCTTGTGTTTGTGCATCATTTCAAATCTAATCGATTAATATTCTCACATTAATCGATTAACCCAGTTTTTGTTTTGATTAATCGATTAAATTCTTTTGATTAATCGATTAATTGAGTTTTACTTCGTGTTGAGCTTCTTTGATATAATCGATTTTTTTCTTCCCATTAATCGATTAGTTTACTCAGACCATTCTAATCGATTAATAGCTTTGCATTAATCGATTATTTACGCGTTGAAGGAACTCTGCGCAGACTGCATTAATCGATTATTGACACTGCATTAATCGATTATTATGCTGCATTTTTCATCCCAGCTTCTTTTCTTGGACCAACGGATATATTTCTTCACCTCCTATTTAAGCATCCTTCCTTGGTCATTTTTCAAATGAACAAGCACTCCTAAAATCCCCAATCTTGAGGTTATAATCCTCCATTCATTTCTTCCTCAAATTGATATATTTTGATAGAAAACTAAGTGTTTTCAAGAGAGTGTTCTTGTCATCCATAGAGCTTAATCTTTTCTCATTTCTACTCTTGTGAGAGTTATTGCTGAGAGGTTGAAGAAGATTGTTCTTCTTGTTGTTCAAGACTTATGTGACTTAAGTCTTGGTTGTGAAGTCTTGTAGAGGGTACATCTACGAGCGGTTGTGTTGAGGCTTGTGAGATTCAAGTTCTCGGTTTGTAAACGGTTTGTCAAGCACCCGTTGAAGCTTGATAAGTAGTGGTAGCTTCGAGAGAGTCTCTCGGGGAACTGGACTAGCCACGAGGTGGTGAACCAGTATACATTGGTGTGTTCTTTGCCTTCTCTCTTTTATTTCCGCTACACTTACGTTTATTTTATTTATCCTGCGAAAATCGGTAATCATTCTCAACAACTCTATTCACCCCCCCTCTAGAGTTGCACGCCTTGTCTAACAATTGGTATCGGAGCAGGTATCTCTAACGCTCCTTGTGACGTTTGAGAAAACGATCAATTTTTTTTGAGAATGTTGAACGCAGGGATAGGAGAAGGGCAATCCACCGTAAGGCCACCATTTTTTGATGGAACGAATTACTCCTATTGGAAGGAGCGTATGAGAATTTTTGTTCAATCCAATAACTTCAAAATTTGGCTTGCTATCAAGAATGGAGATAGCTTGCCAATGAAGAAGATAGGCGATACACTCATCCCGAAGGACGAGGATGAATATGATGAAGCCGATCTTAAGAAGGCTCAATTGAATGCCACCGCCATCAACTTCTTGTATGGTGCTGTCAACGCCAATGATTATCAAAAGATATCTCGTTGCCAAACCGCCAATCAAATGTGGAACAAGCTCATGATCACATACGAAGGTACGCCTCAAGTTCGTGAATCAAAAATTGATTTACTAACCCATGAATATGAGTTATTTGCTATGAAAGAGAACGAACTTGTGGAGGACATGTTTGGAAGATTTTCAAACATCGTCAACGACCTTGATATGCTTGGAAAGACACTCACCGACAAAGAGTTAGTGAGAAAAATTCTGCGAAGTCTTACCACGGAATGGGAGTCGAAGGCTAACTCCATTTACGAAGGCCGAGATTACAACGTCATCACATACGACGGTCTTCGAGGTAACCTTATCACTTACGAAACAAATCATCTTTCTCATACTCTTGACGTTAAGAAGAGAACGGGAATTGCTTTTAAAGCATCTTCTTCTCAAAAAGTAGAGATTGGTGATTCGGATTCAGATAGTGATAGTGATAGTGATTCTAGCACTTCCTGTGATATTTTGGTTGAGTGTTTTAACGAGTTTTTGAAACATGAGCTAAACAAGAGCAAGAAGAAAAGCACCCCAAAATGTCACAAGTGCGGAAAGCTTGGCCACCGAAAATTTGAGTGCCCGAAGCTCAAGAAGTTGAGCAAACAAGATGAATTCGCGTATTTTTCGTGGAAGTATGATGAACCTTCCAAAGACGATTGCCTCATCGCTCTTGAAGAACAAGATGGGTGGTCGGGTACGTGACGCACATGGAAGGCGTGCTTGAAGACTACAAATTTGTAGTGGATGCTCCAAGCACTTAGCCAAAGAGATTGCATCAAAGGGGAGTCATTATATATTTTTTAATGAATTTATATGAATTTATTTGGGGAATTTACATAGGATGTTTTGCATATAGTAAGGGGGAATTTATTGCTATATGTGTTAATCTTTTCATATGTTTTTTTTGGGGAGATAGCATACTTTAAGGGGGAAGTTTTTTATTTTCTAGAAATGCATGTTTTTAGGGGCAATGTGATTTTTTCTAAATTGTTTAGAATTTTTTTTCTCTCCCCGGAATGCATAAGTTCTTTTGTTGCATTATTTTTGATAATGCCAAAAGGGGGAAGAGTATAGGAGTATATGCCTTATTTTGTTATTTGTTGATAGCATATCCTCCATGTGTTTGTCATTATCAAAAAGGGGGAAATTGTTGGAATGCATGAGTTCAACCCTTTCTGTGTTGTTAAGTGTTGACTCACAGGTTTTGATAATTGACAAACACAATTTATTCAAGTCAAGATCAAAGTGCTACAACGACAAACACGAAGACTTGAAGTGCCATTCCTTGAAGTATTCAAGAAGGTGCACAGGATTTTATTGAAGTCCGAGACGCATTCGGAGCGCCTAACGGAGGACTCGGAGGAGTAGAAGATTTCCGAAGACTTTTATTTATTTGAGTCGTAGGAATTTTTGTAAGGATGACAAAAATATCTTCTCTCCAAAATTGTTTTTATGAGAGTTAAAATAAAAATTATATTTATTTTTTGAGTCAGTTGAAAAATCTTTTTAACTGTTCAAAATAATTTTATTGAGTCAGTTACAAAAAGTGTGTCAAACATTTATCAAATGTTTATTTTGATATTATAAAATATTTTTGGTAAGCAAAAATATTTTATTCAAATATTTTTTCGTGTACATCATTTGACACACAAAATAATTTTTGGACTCACTTTTTACTCCCTTATTCAAATACATTGAATAGGAGAGGTTTTGTTTGAGGAGCGTCTCTCATTCCTCTTGTCTGAAACAATCGCGTTAAGACATTTTTTACTTCTCATCTCGCAACTGGCTTGGGTCCTTGTGTTTGTGCATCATTTCAAATCTAATCGATTAATATTCTCACATTAATCGATTAACCCAGTTTTTGTTTTGATTAATCGATTAAATTCTTTTGATTAATCGATTAATTGAGTTTTACTTCGTGTTGAGCTTCTTTGATATAATCGATTTTTTTCTTCCCATTAATCGGTTAGTTTACTCAGACCATTCTAATCGATTAATAGCTTTGCATTAATCGATTATTTACGCGTTGAAGGAACTCTGCGCAGACTGCATTAATCGATTATTGACACTGCATTAATCGATTATTATGCTGCATTTTTCATCCCAGCTTCTTTTCTTGGACCAACGGATATATTTCTTCACCTCCTATTTAAGCATCCTTCCTTGGTCATTTTTCAAATGAACAAGCACTCCTAAAATCCCCAATCTTGAGGTTATAATCCTCCATTCATTTCTTCCTCAAATTGATATATTTTGATAGAAAACTAAGTGTTTTCAAGAGAGTGTTCTTGTCATCCATAGAGCTTAATCTTTTCTCATTTCTACTCTTGTGAGAGTTATTGCTGAGAGGTTGAAGAAGATTGTTCTTCTTGTTGTTCAAGACTTATGTGACTTAAGTCTTGGTTGTGAAGTCTTGTAGAGGGTACATCTACGAGCGGTTGTGTTGAGGCTTGTGAGATTCAAGTTCTCGGTTTGTAAACGGTTTGTCAAGCACCCGTTGAAGCTTGATAAGTAGTGGTAGCTTCGAGAGAGTCTCTCGGGGAACTGGACTAGCCACGAGGTGGTGAACCAGTATACATTGGTGTGTTCTTTGCCTTCTCTCTTTTATTTCCGCTGCACTTACGTTTATTTTATTTATCCTGCGAAAATCGGTAATCATTCTCAACAACTCTATTCACCCCCCCTCTAGAGTTGCACGCATTGTCTAACAAGATATTTTTTTGTTAGGTGGATTGTATGGTGTAGGATGGTTCGTGGTGTTAGATGAGATATTTTTTTTGTTAGGTGGATTGTATGGTGTAGGATGGTTTGTGGTGTTAGATGAGATTTTTTTGTTAGGTGGATTGTATGGTGTAGGACGGTTCGTGGTGTTAGACAAGATATTTTTTTGTTAGGTGGATTGTATGGTGTAGGATGGTTCGTGGTGTTAGATGAGATATTTTTTTGTAAGGTGGATTGTGTATGGTGTAGGATGATTACTGGTGTTAGATGAGATTTTTTTGTTAGGTGGATTGTATGGTGTAATATGGTTCGTGGTGTTAGATGAGATTTTTTTGTAGGATGGATTGTATGGTGTACGATGGTTAGTGGTGTTAGATGAGATATTTTTTTGTTAGGTGGATTGTATGGTGTAGGATGGTTAGTGGTGGTAGATGAGATATTTTTTTTGTTAGGTGGATTGTATGGTGTAGGATGGTTCGTGGTGTTAGATGAGATATTATACAGTACATAAGCATCCAAATTAATACAGCAATAAAGATTTTATCATCCAAATTAATACAAGAATAAAAAATTTAAAGTACTGTAAATACGTTAAATAAATGTTTACGAATTAGATTCGTCATCGTGATACTGTCCTGGGATAATGTAGTGACTCCCCGTACCACACCGCCGGCCCCGTATCTGTCTTTGTGGCCAACGTTGTGGCACTTCTGCTCTCTGATCCTAGAGACCTTGTGTATTGTCTTCTTGAGTCAACTGTGATATGAAGTCCCTGCATATGTCCTCCTGTAGTGGAAGCTGTGTGCTAGGAAGATGTGTCGTCATATACGCGGGGGTGGTACCATGGGAAGAGGATGCCCCGTCACTGAATGGTGGCTGTAGAGAAGATGGTGTAAAGTATGACAGCCCTGCCTCATCGTCATCGGTCTATGCTGGTGTAGCTCCGGACTATGATGGACAATATATGCGTCGACCTCATGCTCTATCTCCTGGTTTTGGCGTTGCCTTCGGGGGGCGACCACGCACTAGTGCATCTCGGCGTCTGTCAGGATGCCTATGAATCACCCCAGGCTCGTACGCTAGAACTTGAATCGGATGAGATAACATCTCTCCATATCCAGCATCACGGATGGACTGCACTGCCTGATCATGCACGCCACGCACAAGTGTGTAGAGGTCCTGACCTTCTTCAGGTTGATCTACATCTGTTCTTCGTGCTATGTCCAACAAACTGAAAAGTTGTATGCTTAAAGAAATTAGTTTAAATAAAAAATACTATAATTAATATAATATAAAAATGTTACTAATAAAGGCTAGTGCACACCAGACAATGAACGTTCGGATTGAGAGGGACAAAGCCCGGGACTAATACGTGGTCATGAGCCGGGTTGCCTATAATGCATCTACCATGACGGTAATACCAGTGTCGATATGCATCAGTGCATTCTTGATGATCAAAGTCAATATCCACAATACTCTGATGTCGGCCTTCCCACTCCTCTACAAAATGTGATGTCCGAGGAGCCATGGTCCCTGTGGTTGTCCTGACGGCATGCAACTCACGATCATAATCCACGGCCTGAGGGATATCCTGAGGTCCACCGAACTGGCGATAGAACCGATCCGGGTAATACATCTCCACAATATAAGTGTATATCACCAGAACACGTGCACACCATATTGCGAACCCTGTGGTGCAGTGATGATGCAAATACTTGAAAGCGGGATATGGCATCCAAATGAACTGCATAAAGAAGAAAATAAAACAGTCTATAACACTACTACGATTAATATAATAGAATGGAAATAATAGAATGGATAGACTATACCTCTCTTTCCTGTAGCCTGTCTAACTGGTCCTTGTACGAACGAATGGAAAGAGACTGTGACACTGTCCAACTATGATAACACACCCACCTGTGAAGAAACATGCTCCGGTGAAAATAGCAACGACAGCGTCTAGACGGCAGGCCAGCGATGGCGTCTGGGTAGCGACTCTGGTGATATCTGCGATGGTGGTGATCGGGTGTTGGCTATGAACGGAACCAGCGGGACCGACGAACCCCGACGAGTAGAGATGTTTTAATCAGGGCAGCAACGGGCTTGACTTCGGGCAGTAGGCAGGGTTACTTCGATGATGGAATTTGAATGATGTTCTTTTGAATTGAATCGACAAATCAAGGTGAGTACCTGGACATCTAATACTACAATATGCATCTATGTTTGAAATTTCAATCATAATTGTTATCGTGGTTGATCTGTGTGATTTGTGTGTACAATTCTTGATTGTGGTTTTGGGAATTGTGTCGTTAAATAAAAAAAGGTAGTATGCATGAATTAGGCGTTGATTGATGGATTAATGTGCTTGATAATGTTTAGAATGTTAATATGACCAATTGGTGTTGTTGTTATGAGATTATTGTTGGTTGGATGTTGAAAAACGAAACAGATGCAAAACCGTGCACTACGGGGTTATTGGTACTTCAAAATCGAGCAGTTGTAAGTGTCATATTTTAGGAAGTATGTTTTGGCTTTAACTTTTGTATTCTTATATGGTAAAAGTCTTATAATTCATAAAATGACATTACTTCTTAAAGGGCTTGCTAAAGTTGGTTACCCCCTTAATTTAAAAGAAATTTAAAATGATTTTCAGTGCCAGGAGCACAGAGTGGGAATAGAATTCCCTTTATTCGTGTTTGGTTCAAAACAAGGGAGGGGAGGAAACGGAGTGTGAGGGGGACGGGGCAATCGCAGGGGGAGGGGGATCGGAGCTGGAGGTGGGGGGAGGAAACCGAGGTGGAACGGGGAGAACATACCTGGACTGCAATGCGGATGGAGTTGAGGCGACGAGAAGCTGTGTGGCAGCGGCGGGAAGAAACGGAATTGGGGAGATGGCGGTGGACTAGTTGGAGAAATGAGGAAGATCAAAGGGTGGGGGAAGGGGTAGAAGGGTTAGAATAGGGAATGGGAATGGGAAATACGGATATGGAGCGGGGAATGGAAAGAGCCTAAACTAAGTAATCCAAAATCTAATAGTGAAAAAAGGGAATGATTTTTTTTTAAAAAAAAACAAACCATAACAAAGGAAATTAGGGAATCTCATTCCGTTTCCCGATTCACTTACCCCCTAACCAAAGGCCCCTAAAACTTAAATGATAAGTTTGTGAAGCATTGCCTATGTTTGGTCAATTGAGTACACATATTTTACCCGCTCACTTCTCCATCGTATTCCGGCAAATGCTCCAGGCCTGCCCGTAGTAGCTAATTGGAAAAGAAAACAAGGAAAACACAGCAGAAGAAACAGCTCCGCTTAGCGCAAAATTGAACCCAAAATGGCCCAATTGCCACCGTCCCGCCTCCGGATCTGAA